>QEPC01006240.1:3149771-3179164 GCA_003113815.1 Sphenodon punctatus
GCACCTGAAGCTGTGAGTAATTGAATGTTAGATCTGAGGGACCAGTTTAGGCCAGATGCTTCTAAAAAGGCCATTGTGCCTAAACTGTTCTGATCAATTGCTTTTGCTCAAGGATTCAAAATACCTCACATGGTTGTAGCCTGTGATGCTGGGTTTATGTTATCAGTAAAGTATTCTTTCTTTTGATCTAAAAGATCTCTGCGTGTGTGTGTGTTAGCAAATACGCCTCTGTACGCTCGGGCGGCAGAAACTGGGAACTGTTTTATACGGGCTCGTGAGCCTGACTGTTATAAAGAAGCAGAAGAGGTCTCATTCTCCGCAGAGGGATGAGGCCGGAATCTGAATAAATAGCTCTGGGGTGGTGGCAGCAGGTAAGAGACCAGATAATAAGTGGGTAACGGGGTGCCGGGAGACTGGGGCGAACCCCAGTGGGCTCTGTTACGCCACACGGCCAACCATCATTACTTCAGTCTTGTCTAGATTCAGTTTCAATAGGCTCATCCTCATCCAGTCCCAAACAGCAGCCAGGCACCAGGGCATGGGTAGGATGAGAGAGAGTGAGAGCTGGGGGTTATTGGCAACTGATGGCACCTCACTCCAAACCTCACCCAGTGGCTTCAGATACACATTGAACAAGAGGGGGAGACCAGATAAGAACCCTGCAGGATACCACAAGGAGGTCCCGAGGGGATGACAAGCAATCTCCCATCACCATCTGCTGGGTCCTCTCCAACAGGAACAAACAGAACCACTCAAGAGTAGTCTCGTGTACCCATGCCGGTCCCACAGACGTGTCAACACAACCTCATTATCAACCATATCAAAAGCTGATCAACAGGGCACAATTCCCTCTGTCAATCTCCAGGCGTAGATCATAGACCAAGGCCACAAGTGCAGTCTCTATGCCATACCCAGGATGAAAACCTGACTGAAATGGGTCCAGTACTCTGAAAGCATTGAGATAAAACGAGTAGTTGCCTGGCAGCCTCAGGTTTAATAACCTTCCCTAAAAAGGGAAGGTTCTGAAGCTTCCGCTTCCATAAAGGTGCTGGGGAGCATGGTTCACATGACCACCTCCAAAATACCCTTGTCTAGGAGAGTTGAGGAGAAGGGAGAGTTAGCCAATTAATATTACTACCCCTTTACAACGAACTAGGGGATAGGCCTATTTAATCAGCTTTACTTTCAAAAGATGCACCATTGGGAAGTTTGTTGTTCTAGGAGGTATCTGGGTATGAGGTTGCTTTCTTGACATTTTACTTGCCTTCCCCTTTAGCTGTGTCATTTCTTCTGTTAATTGTTCTTCCATTTTCAGTAAATCTCTCTCTCGCTCTCTGACCAGATCCTTGTAGATATCAACTTGCTCTTCCTGATATTTTATTTCTGCCTTGAGATTTTCCATTTCTGCTTGAGTTTTTATAGACTGAAACAAGACAATACATGATATCCAGAGCCAAGACACTCAACAGTACATAAAGTCTTAAGACTGGACCTTTCCACTAACCAATGCAACCTGGAAGGAATTCTTCAAGGACTCTGTTTCTTTCTAGCATAAAGAAAGAATTGTGCAAATTATTCAGCTAGTAAGAGCTCTTAAATATTTCCACAATTATGCTTCATGGCAGAAAGGATGCATCTACAACAAGTTTGGTTAACACCTAATTGTAAGATGCAAGTAATCCAGTGCTAATGGCCCCCCAAAATAGTCTCTGTCCATCTAAGATTAATATTAAAGTCCTAGAGACGTATTAGATACCCTTTCTTTCAATTGCAGATTGCCAAACCTTAATAGAATGAACACCCAGACATAATGAATTACCCCTTTACAGGGGATTCATTTCTGGTCCCACAGGGGATTCATTTCACTGTAGTTTAAAATGCTGTAGGTCTCAAATGGGTAGAACCCTACTGAGTTTGGTGAAAATCAGAATCGCTGTAAGGAAGCCCTCTCCATACTACACCTCTCCCCCAACAGGGGAAGAGCACACCTGCACAGGCTGTGCTCAGCATCTAGTTTCACTGCTGAGAAAATGTTGAGCGAAAATATCCTATAAATATATGACATATTTCAGCAATGTCTTAAAACTGGACTACTTTTCCTACCATTGTAGCAGTTTTCTGTAGGGTGTCCATCTTGCTTTGTAGTGCCTCTTTGTTTTTTTCCAAGTCATCTCTTTCCTGGCTTACAGCTCTGATTGCTTCTTCACTAGCATGAAGTTTCTCAGCAATCTCAATCCCTTCCCTCTCTAAAGATTCCATTTTAGACTCGCTCATAATCTTCAATTGCTCCATTTCATCCAGCCGCTGCATTGCCTGACTCAGCTTCTCTCTCAAGTCAAGAAGCTGTTCATGCTCGATAGACTTTTCTTGCAGCTGTTGGATCAGAGATATTTTTATTCAGAAAGAAAAAAAAAGTCAGTGGTTCTGCATTAACTTGCTTGCTCTAGTCAAATCTGCAATACACTGACCTTTTATTTATAAACACAATGTGACAATGCAAAATGTATGCTAACAGTAATAATCATCATTTTTATATAGTGCCCCCCTGCTATATCACTCTGAGTGCACACAACAATTTAACACAACTTTTTATCCTCACAACAACCCTGTGAGGTAGGTCAGGCTAAGAAAATATTGTGACTGGCCCAAGGTCACCCAGTGAGTTTCTGGCAAAAGTGAGACTAGAACCAGGGTCCCCCCCACCCCCTCCTTACCTTCCGGTCCAAGTACTGTGCACTTGGCTTATACAGTCACAGTATTTTTTCCATAAATCAATGTAAAGAATTTTTTTATTTTATTTTTTTAAAAGATGCCATTGTTTCAGCTGAGAGGGATTTAAAATTCTGGCAGTGTCAGACACTCAAAGATGGGTATGATAAAGACTTATTCTCATTCCTATACCTTAAGTCATCTCATCATTTTTTTTAGTAAAGCATCCAATCTCACAAAAGGGAACCAAGCATGTCTTTTGCCCAGGCCTTTGGGGGAGGGTAGGGAGGGTTTCTTTTAATCCCCTACCCTTTGTTCTCTAAGCCCTGTCAATATTTATGTTGAAGATTTGACTGTTTTATTAGAATTTTAATGTATTTTATTGTTTTTAATTGTTTTATGTTGTGAGCCGCCCCGGGCTGTGTTGCAGGAGGGGCGGGATATAAATGCGTTTAATAAATAATAAATAAATAAATTTTTCCAATTCAGCTCAATAGTACTTCCTTTGAATCTTGCATGAGTGTGAACACACACACAACTCTGTCACACTGCTCTGAATTAAATATTTTGAGGAGTCAAACCAGGTTTTCTAAAAACCTACATCATCTTCCCTCTTAGTTTAGGTTTTAGCAACTAAAATTAAGTTGCTACTTTTTCACTCTTAGTTTTAACAATTTGTTGCTTTTGAAATACACTGAAATGAGACTCCAGGAAACTAAATGTCCAACATATCCACAAAACAGGCACATTAAACCAGCTTCCCTTGTAAATATGATGGAAAAAGGAAAATTGGGCTCTTACCTCTGAATTTTCTTTCTACGGGAGATCCTGGATGGCCAGTCAGGACAGTAGGGTACATCCCCACCAATACCAGTTGGAGGCAGACATTCTGATTTTGTGGAGCATGCTCTGTGGGATCTATCCGTAGCCCTCCAGTAGTTCCCAGCCCTTCTACACATTGCTCACCCTATACAGAACTTCCCAAACTAATCTAACTAATCCTTATGATTGGATAAATAAATCCTAACCAGAACCAACAGACTGCCTGAATACCCACCCAACGGGGAGGAAAAAATGGAGTTGACAGGACCAAGTTAACAGTCCGTGGCCTGTACACCTTGGAGTTATACCTCGCTCCGGGTGGGGACTGGCCATCCAGGAGGATCTCGCATAGAAGGAAAATGTAGAGGTAAGAGCCCAATTTTCCTTTCTCCCGGGAGACCCTCCTGGACATCCAGTCAGGACAGTAGGGATGTACCAAAGCTGTGTCCCAGACCTAATACTATGGGAGGGCAAAAATGAAGGGAGGTAGCAATAAAAAGGGTCATAAGGCGGAGGCAAGGAAAAAAACTCCCCTAAAGAACCACCTGAAGGACCCACCTCCCAAAAGCCGCTTTGGCTGAGTCGTGAAGCGGGATCCTGTAGTGTCTTGTAAAGGAGCGCACCCAAGACCATGCTGTTGCACGACGTATTTCCTCATAGGAGACAGTATTTCTAAAGGCCTGAGAAGTTGCTGCTCCCCTAAGGGAATGGGCGAAGACTCCTAAAGGGGGAGGCTTGCCCTCCGCCTTATAGGCTTCTGTAATGCAAAGAGTCATCCAATGAGCGATTATAGCCTTGGACGCCCTCATACCCTTTGTCTGAGGACTGTAGGCCACAAAAAGGGCCAACGATTTCCTAAAAGGAGCCATCCTATCAATGTAAATCCTAAGGGCTCTCGTGACATCCAGGGAATGCCAGACGCGCTCCTGTGGGTGCGTGGGCTTTGGACAAAAGGGAGGCTCAGTTCCTGTTCCCTATGAAAGGGCGTGTCCACTTTAGGACAAAAAGACAGGTCTAGTCTCAGGATCACTGCCGACTCCTTAAAGGAGCACAGGGCAGGATCCACAGCTAGAGCGTTGAGCTCAGAAACCCTCCTAGCCAAGGTGATGCCTACGAGGAAGGCCAGCTTTAGGAATAGGTAGTAAAGAGAAACTTCCCTAAGGGGTTCAAATGGAGGCTTGGTAATAGCCTTGAGAAGCAAGTTTAGGTTCCATGTGGGAAACCGGTGTACCACCGGGGGAGATGTGACTCGTGCCGCCCTGAGAAAATGGAAAATATGGGCATGCCTCGCTACCCTGCACCCCTTAACTGTACCCAGAACGTTATTCAGGGCTGCTACCTGTCTATGGAGTGTGTTTGGCTTCAACCCCTTATTCAAACCTTCCTCAAAAAAGTCTAGTATCACCCTAATGGGGGACTTTAGCTGCTCTGATGTCCCTACTCTCGCATCACCTAGCGAAGGCAGCCCAAGTGCTCTGGTAGATGCGCTTTGTTGCTGGTCGTCTAGATTGAAGCAAAGTGTCCAGGACTTGATGGGAGTATCCCAGTTTTTTCAATGTTCTCCTTTCAATTTCCATGCAGTCAGTTTAAGGGTTTCCGGATTGTTGTGCAGCACCGGATCCTGCGACAGTAAGTTGGGCTTGCTCGGGATCCTGAGCGAAGGCTTTGAGCTTAGTTCCTGGACATCCGTGATCCATGGGTGCCGTGGCCAGAAGGGAGTCACTAAGATGATGGTTGCCCGTTCTTGCTTGATCTTTGTCACGGTTCTGTGAATGAGGGGAAGTGAGGGGAAGTGGGGGGAAAGCATACAGTAGCCCTGGGGCCAGGCCAGGTTTAGAGTGTCGAAAGCTGTTGCTTGATGATCCGGGAATCGAGACACGAAGATGTCCGTCTTTGTGTTGTCTGGGTCTGCGAACAGGTTGACTTCTGGACGTCTGAAGCAATTGGCTATGGTCTCGAATGCTGCTGGGTGTAGGGACCACTCTCCCGGGTCGATCGCCACCCAGCTGAGCCAAATGGCTTGAGTGTTCGTTAGGCCTTTGATGTGGATCGCCTTGACGGATGTCAAGTTGTTTTTTGCCCATTTGATTAGCGCGGTCGCCTGCTGGTGTAGGGATTTGGATCAAGAGCCGCCTTGGTGATTTATGTAGGCTTTCGCCACTGTGTTGTCTGTGTACACCAGTACGTCCTTTCCTTGCAGGATCGGAGCTAGGTCTTGTAGAGCCAGGTAAGTCGCCTGCGATTCCAGCCAGTTGATGTTGTTTTTCCCCATGGAAGCCACTTGCCTTGCGCCATCCTGCCCTGTGAGTGCGCTCCCCATCCCAACAGGATGGCGTCTGTTGTCACCGTAGTCCGGACTGGATCGGCTTGTTGGAAGCCTGACTTGAATCAGTCAGGCTGTGACCACCAGCTGAAGGACTTCTTGAGTGCCGTTGGGACTGTGATCCAAGGGTTTCCCCCCTGGATCAGGAGGCCCTGCCATGGACATAGGAACCTCTGAAGTGGCCGAGAATGGAATCTGGCCTGGTGGAGGATTCCCAGGCAGGATGTCATAGCGCCCAGTAAGCTCGCTAGGGTTTTGAGTTTGGTCTTGTGGACTTTCAAGATCTGGTGGATCAAGATGCATATTTTTTGTTGTGTCAGAAAGAGTTTGTACTTGATGGTGTTGATAACCACTCCCAGATGTTCTAGGGTCTGGGAGGGGACAAGGTGACCCTTCTTGAAATTGACTAGGAATCTGTGCTCCTGTAAATATGTGATGGTTCTGTTGACATCCCTCAGTGCCTGGTCGTAAGTTGGTGAACGAATGAGGATGTCATCGAGGTATGGATGGAGCTTGATTCCCTCCGTCCATACGCTGGCAATGAGGG
Source organism: Sphenodon punctatus (assembly GCA_003113815.1). Classification (NCBI taxonomy): domain Eukaryota; kingdom Metazoa; phylum Chordata; class Lepidosauria; order Sphenodontia; family Sphenodontidae; genus Sphenodon; species Sphenodon punctatus. The sequence continues at coordinate 3,156,173 of QEPC01006240.1, forward strand.
GAATCAGTACCTTCGTGAACGTCCTGGGCAAGGCCGAATGGGAGGGTCGTGTATTGCCAGTGCTGTTGGACATACTTGAACCTGAGCCACTGCCTGTGAGAGGGGAGAACGGGGACATGCAGATATGCTTCCTTTAGGTCGAGGGAGGTCAACCACTCGCTCCGTGTAATCGCTATGCGAATGGACTGTAAGGTCTCCATTTTGAACCTCCGCACCTTGACCGCCTGGTTCAGAATCTTGAGGTTGAGAACCGCCCGCCATTCTTCTGACTCCTTTGGCACTAGGAACAAGTTGGAATACAGTCCTTGGCCTTTTTCATGAGTAGGGACCGGTTCTATGGCTACGGTGTACTGGAGTCTGTCTATTTCTGTTTGCATAGTGGCTTGTTTTTCCCAGTTGGTGGAGACCTGTGAGGCATAGAAGTAGTGCCGGGGGGAGTGGGCAAACTCGATCAAGTATCCCCTCTGGACAGTATGCCGGACCCAGGCGTCTGAGGTTAGCCATTTCTCTGCGAATAGTTGCAGCCTGCCCCCCAGTCTTGTTTCATAAGCGGGGGAGGCTGTCCAGTTATGCGTCTGCCTTGGGACGTCCAGAGCTCTGCCTGTGCCTGGCTCTGTTACAGTTTCCCTTCTGCTTGTTCCATGTGGACCTGTATCTTTGCTGGTTCCCTCTGTGTGGAAAAGAGAATTGGTCACCTACCTTCGATGAATTATTTTCTCCCCTGCACTCCGGATACTCCTCCGATCGGGTAGCTCTCTGCTTTGACTGCCAGGAGGCAGAAGTGAAAACTTCTTTCAGTGCATGCGTGACCGAGCTACCCCGCTGCTGCGTTCCTCAGTCTGTTCCCAAGCCACAGGAGCCAATTCTTCGAACTCCAGATTGTAATTTTCTCAACAAGAAATATTAACTGAATAGCAAAAGCAATTAATGGTCTATCCTGTCCCTTCCAAAAAATTTCCAACTGGGGAAAAGTTGCTAACTGTAGGTACTCTATTTCTCCTGAAACCTGGCATTTAACTATTACCCCCCCCCCCCCGTTTCCGTGTTACTATTTGGCAGGGAGGGCTGGAGAAGTATCCGGAGTGCAGGGGAGAAAAGAATTCACCCAAGGTAGGTGACCAATTCTCTTTTCTCCCCCTGCCTCTGGCTACTCCTCCAATTGGGATGTACCCGAGCAGAAAGAGTGCCCTTAAGGGTGGGGACAAACAGCACTGGGAGACTCCAGTACCGCCTGTAGCACCCTTCTCCCAAATGTTGCCTGTGCTGATTCATAAACATCAATCTTGTAATGCTTAATGAACGTGTGCAGCGACAACCAAGTCGCTGCTTTGCAGATTTCCTCGTACGACGCCCTAGCCTTAAAGGCGTACGAGGTGGGTGCACTCCTGACAGAGTGGGCCTAAATTTGTAGTGGAGGAATCTTACCGCTAGCTTTGTATGCTTGCACTATGGCCTGCTTGTCTCGCTTTGAGATTAGGATCTTAGAGGGTTTAGAAACCTTAAAATCCGGTCTAATATTGACAAAAAGAGTTGTGGATCTTCTGAATCCCTCTGTCCTTGACAAATAGACCTTAAGAGCTCTATGTATATCTAGGGTATGACAAACCTTCTCCCTAGGATGGGAGGGCCTAGGGCAGAACGATGGCAGAACCAATTTCTGAGCCCTGTGGAAGGAAGTATTCACTTTTGGAATAAAGGCCTGATCTAACCTTAAGGTAGCGGATTCCCTTTGAAAAGAGCAGAAGTTTTCTTCTACCGAGCGCGCTCCCAACGGACATCCTCCTAGCCGAGGTCACGGCTATTAGGAAGGCTAACTTGATAGACAGCATGTAAAGCGAGAGACATGTCTGAGAGACTCAAAAGGAGCTCTAGTCAGAGCCTCCAGGACCAGATTTAGATTCCAAGATGGGCACCTGTGAACTACCTCTGGAGAAATGATTCTAGCTGCCCTCATGAACTGTCTGACGTGCCTATGTGTGGAAATGCTCTTATTGGTAAACACTCTAATAACTGAATCTAAGGCTGCCGCTTGTCTGGCCAGAGTGTAAGGTTTTAAACCCTTATCTAGCCCCTGCTGCAAGAATTTTAACACTTGCGGAATCCCTGCTTTACAGAGATCCTGCTCCCTCTTCAGGGACCACTTAGCGAACATCTTCCAGGTGGATCTGTATGACCTCCTTGTAGCTGGTCTTCTGGAAAGTTGAAGGGTTGAGAGAACTGCTTCCGAGTAGCCCCTCTTTTTTAACGCCCCTGATGTGGAGCGTTAATTGCCACTCTTGCCCCTGATGTGGAGGGCTTTCAGCAATGACAGGTGTCTCTGCACCCAATGAAAAAGTCTAACTTCCTCCCTGTGTAGTTCTGGAACTCTTGAACCTTCTTGGAGGTTCACTTAGGCCTTGACCGTCAAATTGTCTGTGTAGACCAGTATATGAGCGGAGAAGAGAGCCGGCAGCAATTGTGGTGTGGCCAGCTAAATTGCCTTGAGCTCTAGGAAATTTATTCTCTGGGCCAGATCTGCTTTGTTCCATAGGAAATTTATTCTCTGGGCCAGATCTGCTTTGTTCCATAAGTCCTGAACAGAGAGGGGACCTGCATGAGCTCCCCAGTCCCTGAGGCTGGTATCTGTTGTGATAATTGCCCTGGTCGGGTCTGTTAACAGGGTCCCTCCTGCAAACCCCTCTGGCCTTAATCACTAGGACATTGAGCGTTTGAGCTCTGGGGGAATTGGAACCCATGGACTGTCTCCTCGTGTCAGCTCTCTCTGCAAAGGCTGCTGCAAGGGCCTGAGATGTGCCCACCCCCATTGTACCTGGTGGATGGATACCAGGAGGCCTAGGAGCTGGGCTAGCCTTTTGAGTCTCATTCTTTTTTGGAGCCTCAATGCTCGAATTAGGACCTGAATCTTTTGCTGCCTGAGAGGGGGAATTAGAACGATGTCTAAGGAAGTATCTATAATTACCCCTAGATGTTCCAACCTCCGTGTCCGTATGAGATGGCTCTTTTCCCTGTTGACAATAGGGGTGGGAAGTTCAGTTCCCCCGGTATCCGATACTGCCGGTATTTTGCTGTACCGGCAGTATCCGATTAATCCGGTTATTGGGGGTACCGGTGCCGGATCCCCCGTGCCGGATTTGTTTACATTGCGGCCATTGAAATGAATGGCCGCAATGTAAAAGAAAGAAAGGGGGGGAAATTTCCCTCCCCCCGGACCGCCGTGCAGTCGCCGCCGCCCAGAGTACAAAAGGTAGGCAATCTCTAGATGGGGGGCTAGGGTGATCCCTGGGGTGGGGGGTGGTTTAANAGGGGTGGGAAGTTCAGTTCCCCCGGTATCCGATACTGCCGGTATTTTGCTGTACCGGCAGTATCCGATTAATCCGGTTTATTGGGGATACTGGTACGGATCCCCCGTGCCGGATTTGTTTACATTGCGGCCATTGAAATGAATGGCCGCAATGTAAAAGAAAGAAAGGGGGGGAAATTTCCCTCCCCCCGTCCAGGCTGCACGGGTGGAAGGGGGTGGACACCCCCCATCTACCCTGCCCAGCCTGGATTTTTAAAGATTTTTTTTTTACCCAAGTCCCTGCTAGCGTGGGCTCCGGACCGCCGTGCAGTCGCCGCCGCCCAGAGTACAAAAGGTAGGCAATCTCTAGATGGGGGGCTAGGGTGATCCCTGGGGTGGGGGGTGGTTTAACAGCGCTGGCTGCCTTCAGCGCTTGACTAGGCCTTCCGGGGAAACCCGGAAGTTACCCGGAAGGCCTAGTCAAGCACTGAAGCCAGCCAGTGCTGAGGCCGCCGAACCGTCATGCAGCCACCGCCGCCCGGAGCGCAAAAGGTAGGCAATCTCTGGGTGGGGGGCGGGTAGGGTGATCCCTGGGATGGGGGGGTGTTAAACCAACCCCCACCCCAGGGATCACCCTAGTACCTGCTGGTGCGGGCTTTGGGTTGCCGCCGCCGGTACGGTGGCGGCCCGGAGTCCGCACTAGCAGGGACTTTGGCTAAAAATTTTTTTTTAAAAAATCCAGGCTGGGCAGGGTGGGTGACCCCCCCTCCACCCACGCACCCCCTCCACCCACGCAGCCTGGACAGGGGAGGGAAAGTGTTTTTTTTTGTTTTTTTTCCCCATTGAAATCAATGGGGACAGTTCCCATTGAAATCAATGGGAAAAGACCGGTACAGGTATACCGGTTCTAATCTGGTAAACCGGATTTTTGGGAACCGGTATCCGGTAAAACCGGCATTCGGTTTTTGGGGTGAAGTCCCACCCCTAAGGAATCCATGGCAGGATAGATACTGGATCACCCTGTCCTGGTCTGCCAAGATCTGAGTCTGGGACTGGGATCTGATTAGTAGGTCATCCAGGTAGGGGTAAATATGTATGCCCTCCTTCCTCAGGTTTGCTATGAGGGGAATTAGTATTTTTGTGAATGTACGTGGTGCCGAGAACAGGCCGAATGGGAGAGCTCGAAACTGCCAGTGAGTTCCCTGGTAGTAGAATCTGAGCCATCTCTTGTGTTGAGGCCAGATAGGGACATGTAGGTAAGCCTCCCTGAGATCCAGGGAGACCATCCAACCGCCCTTCCGGAGACTTCTGCAGATGGGGGAGACTGTCTCCATATTGAACCCTTGCCTCCTCACATGTCTGTTGAGGGGTTTGAGATCCAACACTGCTCTCCATTTCCCTTGTTTTTTGGGAACCAGGAAAATGATTGAGTATAGCCCCTGGTTGGTCTCATCTGGGGGGGAAACTCTTTCTATGGCCCTGATGGCTGAAAGACTTTGGATCTCTCCCGACATGGCCCAACGCTTTTCTGAGTCTTTTGAGGTGAGGGAGGTCCAGAACCTCTGCCTGGGATGATTCTCGTAACCCTGCGAGACGCATGAGAGAACCCAGGCGTCTGACACCGATTTTTCCCAGACCCTTGAGAAGTCCTGGAGCCTGCCTCCCAACTCGTGCAGCTCCGCATAGTCATGCGTCCTGCTTTGGTTGTCCATGAGGTGTGTCTGTATTTTTGGATTCCAAATCTTGCCTGTCTCTGGCCCCTGTTACGAAAGGAAAAATTGAATGGTGGGTCTCTATTATATTGTGTATGCAGCTGAAATCTTCTATGCGTGCTTGCACTTCCTCTGAACCTGAACGGTTGCTCCCGAAAAAATCTTTTTTTCAAGTCCACCTGTTGCAGCGTTTTAGGATTATCCTTCTCGGTTCCATCTGCCAGCACCTTATTCAGGTACATGCCAAAAGGGTTGGACCCCTTGTAAGGACCGTCTACCAACAGGTTCTTTGCTGTGATGTCCCCCAGCCAAGATCTCAGCCACACTCGCCTCCTAGCTGACACATTGCTTGCCACTGAGCGAGCTGCCCAAGTCATCGCATCCATTGACAAGTCTGCGATTAAGGCAGTGGTCATTACTATGCGTGAGGTAAGCTTTTGAGCTGAGGTACCCTGGTCCTGTGCCTCCTGCATCCAAGCTAGAACTGCTCTGACCACATAGGAATTAACAATATTAATTTTTAAGGTGGATGCCGAAGCCTCCAAGGACCTTCTGAGAGCTGAATGTAATGCTCTGTCTGTCGGATCTTTTGGAAAACAGTCCCCCCCCTCAGTGGGGAAAACCGTCTGTCTAGCTAGAGAGGCGGCGGCGGCTGCGTCCACCGTGGCATTTTTGAACAGGGGTTCCTTTCTCCTGGAGAAGAAATACAGGGCATCATGGTTTCTGTTCATTTTATACTCCTTGTTGGGGTGTTTCCATTCCTCCAACACTAGGTATTCAAAAGCCCTATCTAGGGGGATTCCCTGCTTCTTGCCATGGACCGAGGGAATATAATCCCTGTGCTCCTCCTCTTGTGAATCAGAGGAGTCTGCTTTGGGCGGTTTCTCCTTTCATTGTAAGGTTTTAATTACTTGGCCCATCAGTTCTTCCCTGTGAGCCAGGGGGAACTGTCTATCCCTGTCCTTGGGATCTGGTAAGGGTTCCAACATATTCCCCCTCCTCAGAGGAATGGGTGGACAATTCAGATTCAGAGCACGAGCTCCTACAATCTTGTTTCTGTTCCCTCCCTCTACCCCTATGCTCACTGGCAGAACTCTCCCCAGAGGCCTGAGGGGACTCCAAAAGGCGGGTAATGGCACCCCTCTTGTGGCGACTTGCTCGTTTTCCCTGCCTTTTTCCCCTTTGCTTTTAATGGGGCTCGTTTAGCCGGCTTTTGACTAGAGGGAGGTCTCTTCCTTTTCCTTTGCAACTGTAGCTTGCACTGTTTGTCAAGCGACTCCATTATTCTCCCCATGGAGTTAGTTAAATAGGTCATAGACCGTACTTGTGTGTCCTCCAGAGGGGCTGCCAAGATTTGCTCCTCCCTTCTGTCTTCTCCTTGCAGCTCCATCTCTTTTGTCATCGTGTCTCAGCGCGGGCAAAACTGGACCCGGGGAGAGGCTACCGGTCAGAAACAGAACACAGTCTGGCTGGATCTGTTCTTGGGCGGGGGGGAATGCCGGCCCCAATGAAGTTGGTCTTAAAAATCCTGTGCAGCTTCCCCCGCACCCAGGCGCAGTGCAAGGAAGCTGGCTGAGGCTAATCGCTGCGCTTCCCGAGACAGCATCCGGGAAAATCGCTTCCTCTTTTGCCCCGCCTGCCCATTCCAAGCGCCCCCGACGGAGTGCTATCAATTCCGTCCTGATGGTCCTGAGACAGAAGACGGACTGAGAAACACAGCAGCAGGGTAACTTGGTCATGCATGCGCTGAAAGAAGTTTTCACTTCTGCCTCCTGGCGGTCAAAGCAGAGAGCTACCTGATCGGAGGAGTAGCCGGAGGCAGGGGGAGAAAAAAGGGTCATCTGGAGCCTGCTGCTGCTTGATATGTCGCATTGAATGGATGAAAAGTCTTTTTTGCAATCCCCACACTTTGCAACATTTGCTTTTTTGATTTGTCTGCAGCATCTGCGAGGACCTTATCTAGGCAGACGCTGAAAAGTTTGGCCCCTGAGCGTTTTTGGATGTATTGTCCCCCTTCCAGGATCTGAGCCATAGGTGGCGGTGGGTTGCAACATTGGAAGTCGCTGCTCGGGATTGCCCAGCGGAGGACATCCGTCGACGAATCCGCTATGAAGGCGTAGGCCAATTGTATCTTAGTGGATAGGATCCTTGTCATTTTCATGGAGACCCTAGGGTCCCTGGCCCTCTTGATCCATGTCATAAGGGCCCTAGAAAAATAGTACGTGAGTGTGGCCATTTTAATAATGGAGGCTACTTCCTCGAAGTTCCTCCTAAGATTGCACTCTATCCCCTTGTCAGTGGGGTCCCATGGGAAACACTCCCCTTAGGTCGGGAAAACAGAATTCCTGGCGAGTGATGCTGCTGCTGCTGCATCCACTTTAGGGATGGCAAGGAGGGACTTTGGTTTTCGTGAGGGAATAGAGGGCAGTCTGCGTTTTATTCAACCTACACACTTTATTAGGGAATTGCCATTCCCTCCTGATAATATTTTCATATGCCCTGTCCAGCACCATCCTTCTGTCCCTAAACCAGGGAATATACTCCCTTCCTTCCTCCTCTGAAGAGTCTGAGGCCTGCTTGTCCTTCTTTTGACTCAGGTGAAGTGCCTTTATGACCAGGGGATAGATCTGGTCCATGTATTTGTTAGGAAAGTATCAGGGTCTGCTGAAGCCTCGAGCCCCGTTTCCTCTAGCTCTCCCACCTCTGGGGAGGAGCCCTTGCTCTGTAAATCAGAGACCTGTTGCTTGCCAGCAGCGAGATTGTCTGAAGCTTCCCCCTCCTCCTCGCTGGTCGAGTCAATGCTCCTTGCTTTCCCTTTCTTCTCAGTCTTGGGGTTCGCTTCTCTTCAGAGGACTGGGTGGACATCACCTCCTCTGAGGGAGACCCCGACGAGACTGGGGAGTCAAGAGGCCTATGAGCCTTGCGGGGCCTCTTTGCCAAGGGGCGCTTGCCTTTCCCCGTGGCCCTTATAGGGATGGGCTTTATTCTTTTGTGGAGGAGGTCTCTTCCTTTTTAATTCGGAGAGAATCTCCCTGAGGACTTCTATATGAGGGTCCTGGGCCGGGGGCATGGGGGGGCTTACAGTTGCCGCGTCCACCTCTGTCTGTGTCCACTGCCATTCTTCTCGTGGTGGCCTTTTTGGATCTGGCTCTCCCGCCGCTGCTGCCCCTTGTTATCACACGGCCTGTAGGGGCAGGGGCGAGTTGGGGGTCTGTCCTGCTGCCGCGATTTCGCTTTCCCGCCACCGCCACTCCTTGCTGGAACAGCCTGCCGGAGGAGGAGCGAGCTGGGGGCTCTCCTGCAGCCACGCGCTAGGCTGCGAGTGGACCTGGAGTCAGTGAGGCGTTGAAGGTCAAGACACTGCCGCGACTGGAGGTTGGGTGGCAGCGCCGGCGGCTGGGCGGGGAGGGGGGCTCAAAGTCCTTGGTAGCGCCTGCCCCTGAACTGAAGGATGCGGAGCTGTCGGCTCTGGCTACGGCCGACGCAGAAGTCTTTGTTGCTCCCAGCTTCAGCAGCAAAGACCTGTAGCGAGCGGTAAAGACCTGTAGCGAGCACTCCTCGGGGGGGCTGCTAGACCTGCTCTTCAGGGTCCCCGCACCAGATGGGGAAGGGGACACCTGGAAAGACTTCCCGAGGGGCGCGAACAGGGAGGGGAATTCCTCCCCCCCGGCACGTAGGGGATTTTCCAATTTCCTTCTTTAAACTGAGGACTGCCTTATTTCTATGGAGGCAGCCAGCCTCCTTCCTGCTGGTGTGGAGGCAGACACTGGAGGGCTAAGGATAGATTCCACGGAGCATGTTCCACAAAATCAGAATGTCTGCCTCCTACTGGTAGTGACGGGGATCTACCCTACTGTCCTGACTGGACGTCCAGGAGGGTCTCCCAGGAGAAGGACCAACTTAGTGGTTAGAAGGTGATTGAATCAATAATTCTGGCTTCAGAAAGGTGCCAATTTGAATCAAGGTGAGTGTTGTAAGCCACCATGTTGAAAACTGCTCTTGATACCACTAGCTTCTGCATAGACCAGGCAGCAATTTGTTAGTGGCTTTTGCTGGAATAATCCATATTCCCTTTCCAAGTCTTCTAAGAACTGTTCTCTATTTATGCAGTCAACATAATCACAAGAGATTTTTAATGCCAGATTATTTTCTATACAGCTGGCGTAGGGTAGTCATTATCTCCATCATAACCCTAATGGCTATTATTTAAGTATTCAGATACAGACTTCTCAAATAATATTTTAGACGTTCTCCTAGCCATATTCCATTTAATTAGGAAGCTTCTTGTTAGGAAAGATATTTTGACTATACACCTCTTGAAAGATCAAGATTGCATTTTTACCCAATTCAAAGTGCCACAATAATTACCAACAGACTGTATTCCTGACACTGTTCCTTCTTTTCTTGCAGGCCCTCCAGTTTTTGCTGCAACACAGTCCTTTCTTGCATAAGGGAACAGATTTGTTCTTTTAGCAACTGAAGTTGATCACTTTCTTCCATGCAATCAATGCTTTCTGCTTTTTCAGCAAGGAGTTGATCCCTCTCTGAAGTGACTTGCTTTAGTTCTCCAGTTAACTGTAACAGCTACAAAGACAAGGCATGAAACCAGACAGACACATTACACGACAAAAAAATGAACATCTAAAATAACAAAAAAACCCACCAAACCCAGCCCACAATACTTGCTATTTAAATACCTGGGCAGCGCTGTGGGAGATAGTGTGAAACAAACTATAAAAAACCCATAGGTTCCTTTTTCTTTACAGCTCACCTATTCTTCCTACTATTCCTGCCTTTTTCTTGTTCACTCTCCCCTTTTTAGGAATGCTATGTACCAGCATCATGGGTACCAAGTTACTGAGGCCAGTGCACAACAATGCAAAATGGTCACAAACATGCCATCAAAAATTTAAACAGTGTCTTCACTCATGTACCGACAAATAAGAGGTACCAACATAGGTGTCAGGGAACTGACTAGGCATTCATTTAATTAGGTACTGTCACTGAACACTGAAGCATGGCAGTGACAGACCTCTGTGGAAAGCAAAAAAGCCATCTTGTTACTGACAATGGGTAGAAAGATATCGCAGCTGTGCGGTGGTGTCCCAACCCGGGTTGGTTAGTCACGGTGGACATGGTCCAGACTGGGTCAGGCCACACATGAATGTGTGTTCGGCCAGCCCAGCCCTGCCCCTGCCCCCCACCATGATGGCAGGCCATGGCGGACCCGAGGCCATGTCTGCTGGGCCACAGCAGAGATGATAGCTCACTGTGGTCTAATCGGGCAAACCTTACCCCGGGCTGTGTCCTGAACACAGTCTGGGGGTGAGAGCCCAGGCTAGCTGTCAACACGGCCCAAGGCAATTCCAGGCCAACTTCTGGTGGCACTTACATAAAAGTGCAGGTCCGATCCAGTGCAAAGTGGGCTTCAGTGGCCCAACGCCACATCTGTTTCCACCCAATATCAGAGGCAGTGTCTGAAGCCATTAGGGTGAAGAAACATGATGCAAGTGGTAAAGTTGCAAATTCTTCAGCATGTTTCTTTCCTAGCCCCAGATGGCAAAGCACTGACTGAAAGATTTCAAAAGGACAATGGATAAGAGAACGAGGAGGTATAAGATATATTTGGGGGGCCTGTTTTTATAAACCTAATATTCTATCCTTAAGCGGACAGTCTTCTTTTAAATGAAGTTCTGATTTGTTTAATGTTGCCCTACCTGTAGGTTAATTTCTTCAATCGTTTCTCCTAGAGATCCTTTAATATTGGAGATCCGAGACTCTTTCTCCAAGGCAATTTTTTCCAGCTCCTCAATTTTCTTCTGGTACTGTTTAAGAGAACTCTGGGCATTTCTCAGTTCTCCTTGTGTCTCAATGTTCTTTAGAATGGAAGAAAAAGCCAATATGCAAAATCCAGCTATTCCACATGAACAAATATTCTCTCTTACGAATGAATTGTAACAGAACAGTTTTGCTTTTGCTTAACTTGTGTATTATGACAGAAGTCAGTGTCACTTACCATTGAGACAGTCTCTTGTAAATCCTCCTTCAGTTGGTCCTTCTCGGTTTGCAGAGACTCCTGTTTCTGCTTCAGCTCTTCCTGCTCAGCAGCCCTTTCTTGCAGCTCTTGAATTTTATTGGAGAGCTTTATTTTTAGGAAAAAAAGGCCCCAAACCATTTGTTATAATCAACTCTAGAAATAAAGTCTCATCTTCCCTAGATTTTTTTGGTAGAAAAAAGATGATTCAAGCACTCCTAATCATCTTACCATGTTAGAGATACATGCAGAGACCCATGCGGCTTGCGCGTGCCATGCACAGGGCTTAAAATCAGCCTCACCAACTAACAAGTCTTTTTAATTCAAGACAGTGGCCATTGAAGGTTAATAAATGCTCTCACCAAGCAAGAAGCTGTAGGTCAGTCAATTAAAACTCTTCCTAAGTTTGCTACTCTAACAATAACAGAACCTATTTATAGTAGTTCTTTCATCAGTCTCTCCAACTGGACTTTTAAAAAAAAAAAAAAAAAAGGGTGTATGTTAATTTAGCAGTCTTATTTTTATGATGCCACAGTTCTTTATTAAAGCACAAAGATATAATTATTTTTCCCCTAGAAGGGGCAACAAGGAATCTATTATCTCAATTTAAGGTTTCTTCCCATTTCATCCTGACAAAACTTATGCATCTGTACTTCAACATGCTTCAGAATTTTGAACATTGTGTTCTGTGTGGATTACCCAGTTTCTAGGTTAAGATTTGGCAGGCTATATAGCTAGTTCTACTCATGTTTTGCTTTCTGAATATTCTCAATCAACACCAATAAGAAACTGATGAGCTCTACAACACAAGATTAGTTTTGACCCTTAACAGCTTTAGTTTATGGAATTATCAGACCTTGATTTTAGAAGTGATGGCATGATATGTGGTGGCTACTGCTTAGTGGCAAATTTTTTATTTTTTTTGTTATCTCCTTTGGAGAAAGTTTAACTTGTTGCTATGGTATGGACAACACAGCAAGTTACTAGTTAACAAGCCCAAATGCATCCAGACACACTATTATGAGCCTACGTCAGGATTGTACCAATTACGGTGGCACCAGTGGAGAATACTAAAATTATGCCTATTTACACTCCCACCTTCATTTAATTTTAGCCCCTAAAGATATTACACAAGGATTCAAGTTACACAGGCCTCCAATTACCGTAGTGATTGGAAATTTTACCTTCTCCCACAGAAGTCCTCATTAGTGCTACAAGTTTTGCAATCTTACTTTTAAAATGGCTTCTCAAACTGACTTTACTGAATCCAAGCTCCCGAATTTTGCTAGAAAGCAGAAGTCGCTAACCTCTTGTTTCAAATCATCAACAGTTGTTTTAAACTTCTGTGTTTCGTCAGACAGATTTTCTAGTTGGTGTTTCATTTGTTCATTTTCTTCAGATGCAGCCAAGAACCTTTGCTTGAGTTCTTCTTGGTGGTGTTGGAGTGCCATATGCACCTCCTCTGCCTTGTCATACTTCTCTTGGGTACCTGCCAACTCCTCTTTTGATCTTCGTATTTCTTCCATCATTTCTTGAAGAGTAGTCTCCTTTTCAGCTACTTGAGAAAGCAATCTCTCCCCATCTGATGTTAGAAGACACAGCTTCTCAGATTTTTCAATAATCTGTCAATGAAAAAGAGAATTGGTCACCTACCTCAGTGAATTCTTTTCTTCCTCTGCTTAGCAGACAGTCCTCCGGCTGGGTAGTACTACCTTGACCAGCAGGTGACAGAAGACCACAAAACCTTTGCGTGCATGCGTGACTGCGCCGCTGCCTCCTTCACCCCAGTGAGTTCCAAAGATTGTCAGTGGCGGCCTGTAACTCAGCTTAAAATTAAGTGGCTAACTGTGCAAACGATTGAACCTTAACTAGTAACCTCGGCCAAGATGGCTGAATTACCTAACATATCTAAGCTATAGCTGGAATGGAACCCATAGCTACTGTGTGTGTGCGCGTATCCATTTTGTGCACTATACTGTTCACAATCCTAACGGAAACTTGAGAAACAGACTATTTATCCAGGTCCCTATTTATCCAGATCCCTCTCATGTCCCCTCCACCAGGATTGTACTGTTCCTAGGGAGGGTCCGGAGGACTGTCTGCTAAGCAGAGGAAGAAAATAATTCACCGAGGTAGGTGACCAATTCTCTTTTCTGCCCCCGCTGCAGACAGTCCTCCGGCTGGGATATACCCAAGCCATACAGATTTTAGGGAGGGCAAGGAACAGTCCCCGGAGGCTCTAATACTGCCTGTAGGACTCTCCTCCCAAATGCTGCCTCTGCAAACTGAAAAGTGTCAATTCTATAATGTAACACAAATGTATGTAATGATGCCCATGTTGCGGCTCTGCAGATTTCAGCGTATGACGCCCTGGCCCTAAAGGCGTAAGAGGTTGCTGCCCCCCACACCGAATGTGGCCAGATCTGTAAAGGGGGCGTCTTGCCTTTAGACTTATACGCCTCCACAATGGCCTGTTTAACCCATTTCGATATTAATGTTTTTGAGGCTTTGATGCCTACTATGCTGGGTCTTAGGTTCACGAACAATGCTGAGGATTTCCTAAAAGACTTGGTCCTGTGTAAATAAATTTTAATGGCACTCCTCACATCCAGAGTGTGCCATTTCTTCTCCCTGGGGTGCACTGGGCTGGGGCAGGACGAGGGAAGGACAATCTCCTGTGCTCTGTGGAAGACTGAATTACATTTTGGAATAAACACCTCGTCTAGTCTCAATGTTACGGATTGCTTCTGGAAGGTACAGAAATTATCCTCCATTGATATGGCCCCCAGCTCTGACATTCTGCGAGCTGAAGTGACTGCTACCAGGAACACCACCTTGATGGAAAGCCAGTAAAGTGAGACATGTGAGAGAGGTTCGAAGGGCGGATCTGTCAGTGCCTCTATTACTAAGTTGAGATCCCACAAAGGGTAGTGATGGATCACGGGGAGTGATAGGTGTTTTGCAGCTTTTAGAAATTGTCTGACGTGCCTATGAGAACTTATGTTCCTATTAGACACCGCCCCCAGCACTGAATTGAGCGCGGAGACTTGTCTCGCCAGCGTGCTATACCCAAGACCCTTGTCGAGCCCCTGCTGCAGAAATTCCAGTATCTGCGGGATGGTAGTTGAGCAAGGGTCAAAGTTTTTCTCTCCTGCCCATAGCAAGAAAACCCTCCAGGTTGCGGAATAGGATCTTCTAGGTGCTGGTCTCCTGGCTTGCAAGAGTTTTTAATACCAAACTAGAATACCCCATGCCCTGGATTTTCGTGACAGACCGGTCCCTGAATGAGCAGATCCCGAGATGGTGGGAGGTGAAAAGGTTCCTGGATTGCCAGCTCTGTGAGAGCCGAGAACCATGGACGTCTCGGCCACCATGGTACCATGATGATTATCTGGGCCTTTTCCCTCCTGATCTTGACTATTGTGCGTGTCAGTAAGGGGAATGGAGGGAATGCATATAATAGGCCCCTTGGCCATTCCTGATTTAAGGCGTCCGGAGGGAAACTGTTTTGGGCTCTTATTCCTGAAATGAACTGTTCCAGTTGTGTGTTCTCTTTTGTTGCGAAGAGGTCCAGGATTGGCATCACAAATCTCCTGGCAATCATCCGGAATACGTTCTTGTTGAGGGACCACTCGTGTGGATCTACCTCCCTCCGACTGAGCCAGTCCGCATGCAAGTTCTCTGAACCCCTGATGTGGACTGCCTTCAGGGAGGCCAAGTGGCCCTGAGCCCATGAAAACAGAAGAGCTGCTTCCCTCTGCAGGGTTCTGGACCTGGAACCCCCCTGGTGGTTGACATAGGCTCTCACTGTCGTGTTGTCTGTGTGAATGAGTACATGTGTTCTGCTTAGGTGTGGAGCAAACTTCAGGAGCGCTAGGCGGATCGCTTTTAGCTCCAGGAAATTGATGGATTTTATCTGGTCTGAGTGGCTCCACAACCCCTGTATCGACATTGAGTTCATGTGAGCCCCCCATCCTCTGAGACTCGCATCGGTGGTGATGACTAACCGAGGAGGTTCTCTTAGCAGCACCCCCCGACAGAATCTTTTTGGCTCTAACCACCAAGACATTAATGGTCTTTATATGTCCGGGGAGGGAGACCAGGGATTTGCCCCTTGAGTAAGCTCTCTCTGGAAAGGAGCTAGCAAGGACTGCAAGGGTCTTAGGTTGTGTCTGGCCCACGCTATGTGTCTGGAGCACGAGACCATGAGCCCCAGTAATCCCTCATACCTTAGGGACCGCCTCGCCCTTCGCGCCCCGGGACGGCTCCTGCGGTCTGCCGGGGGTGCCCTCCTGGAGGTCCCCCGTGTTAAGTGGGGGGCCACGATGGAGCGAGCATTCTCGGTGGTAGGGCCGCGGCTGTGGAACTCCCTTCCGGAGGAAGCTCGCCTGGCCCCAAGCCTTTTGACATTTCGGCGGAACTGTAAGACCTGGCTGTTTGCCCAGGCCTTTGGGAGGGAGGGGGGGGGTGATTTTAATCCCCCGCCCATTTATTTATTCATTATTGTTTTCTAGCCCTGTTTTATTGATGTTTTTTATATTTATATTTTAAGTAATTTTAATTGTTTTTATTACTGTTGTCAGCCACCCCGAGCTGCATTGCAGGAGGGGGCGGGATACAAATTTATAAAATAAATAAAAAATAAAAAAATAATAAAATAACCTCAAGCGAGAGCTGGCCTGAAGGAGACGCACCAGGGCGCGGATCTTCCTTCTCCTTTCTTCTGGGACGCAAATGGTATCTAGAGCTGTGTCTAAGATCACCCCCAGATGCTCTATTCTCTGTGTGGGGTTCAGGTGGCTTTTCTGAAAGTTCACTATGAACCCGTGGCGGGATAGGTATGCAATGACCTTGTGCACACTCTGGGATGCTGATTCCTGTGTCTGTGCCTTGACTAATAGATCGTCGAGGTAAGGGAATACATGTATCCCTTCCCTGCGAAGATTCGCTAGAAGTGTCACTAGCGTTTTGGAGAATGTGCGAGGGGCTGATGAGAGGCCAAAAGGAAGAGCCCTGTACTGCCAGTGTGTGTTGTTGATGGCAAAACGTAGCCGTTTCCTGTGCGCCGGGTGGATAGGAATATGGAGGTAAGCCTCTCTTAAGTCTAATGACGCTAGCCAATCCCCCTTGGAGAGATTTTGACAGATAGAGGAGACCGTCTCCATCTTGAACCTCTTGGGTGAGAGCCACTGGTTCAACCTCTTGAGATCCAAGACTGCCCTCCATTCCCGTCCTTTTTAGCACCAGGAAAATTATGGAATAAAGGCCCCCTCCTTTTTGTTCCTCCGGCACTCTTTCTATAGCTCCCATGGAGGCTAGTCTTTCTATCTCTACTGACATGGCTACTGCCTTCAGCTGGTTCTTTGACAGGGGGGATGGCATGAAGTGGCTCCTTGGTTTTTTGAGGAACTCCAGCATGTACCCTTGTGATATGATTTGGAGGACCCACTGGTCTGAGATGGACTCTGCCCAGATTTCCCTGAAATCTGACAGGCGTCCTCCTATTCCTTCCCCTCTCAGCCAGTCATGCCTGCTTGGCTGTGGATGGTCCTGTCTGCTCTCGTGGCCTACCTCGTTCTCGTCTACGCTGGAATTGGTCTCTGAAGCGAAATCCCTGTCTGTGCCAGTCCTTGTCCTGAAACTGGCCTCTTTTTTGCCCTGGGGGGAATGCATTTGAATACTGGTGGTTTCGAAAACGAAACTAGGGGGTGCGAAAGGGCTTCTTTTTTACCCCCAGTTGTTGCAGTGTCTTTTTCTTATTTTTGTCAGTAGCGTCCTCTAGGACCTTGTCTAGACATGTTCCAAAGAGCTTGTACCCCTTATAGGAACTCGAGACCAGCAAGTTCTTAGCTGTGTTGTCCCCCATCCATGTTCTGAGCCATACCCTGCGTCTGGCCATAATCTCCAGACCCGCTGCCCTGGCAGACCAGTGTCTGTAGTGGTATCTGTCATCAGCGCGTTAGCCAGGACCACCCTTGCTGATAGAGTTTTTGCCCTCTTATCAGTCACTGACGGGGACTGCATCTCCTGCAACCATGCCATCGATGCCCTGGCCACGTATGATGCTATGATGTTAATCCTAATAACCGCAGTTTGCCTCGAAAGCCTTCCTAAGAACGCCTTCCATTGCCCTATCTGAAGGGTCCTTTGGGTAGCAATCACCTTCTGTTGGGAAGACTGTCTGTCTCGCTAAGGAGGCAGCCGCTGCATCCACTTTGGGGGATTTAAATAAGTACTCTTTCCTTCTAGAGAACTTGTAAAGCGTCTCCTGAGTTTTATTTAGTCTCGCTGTCTTGGCAGGGGACTTCCACTCAGAGATCAAGAGCTTTTCAAATGCCTTGTCTAAGGAGACCCCATGGTCCCTACCTAAGGCAGACGGGAGAAGCTGTCTCATCCTCCTCGTCAGATTCGGATGATTTTTCCTTGGAAGGCTTTTCCTCGATCTGTAAGGTGCTTATGACCTGTTCCATTAACTCCTCTCTAAATGATAGGGGAAAATGTCTATCTTGCTCCCTGTCGGAATGTGCAGGCTCCTGCCACTCACCCTCTTCTTCCTCTGAGTAAGAGGAATTGGAGTCTGTGTCTGACTGCAGGATACTAGAGGCTGCATGCCCACGAAACTCCTCAGAGCCACTGGTTGAGGAGTGAGGCGAGCCTAAATGGAGGGAAATTGCACCCCCTGGTGGGCGAGTTTTGCTGCTCTCTGCCTTTTCCCTCCTTTTTTCCTGCACTTTTCCCCTCCTTTTCTTGGCTATGGGGGATCTTCCCCAAGAAGGCCTGGAGCCCCTTTTCCTGCCTTGCTTTTCGTACAGCCAGATGATGGATTCAACCATCTTGGCCATGGCTGTGTTCAATTGTGTAAGCCCATCTGCCTGCGAGGCCTGAGGCTGAGAAGTGTCCTGTTGTGGGGGGAGGGAGGGGGGGAAGAGTCCCTCTGAGGGGATCCTGTGGGGGCGTTGCTTGAGACCTGCCAATATAAGAAAGGTCTGTGAAGCTAGTTCCTCAGAGAGGGGCCCCGGTGAATGTGAAGAGAGCTTCCTCCCCCACCTATAGTCCTCTTGCTAGAGGGCAGAGAAGGGGGGACACGAGGGGAGAACTGCTTTCCTCAGCAAGGAGCAGATTCCAATGTGGAGATGTCCCTCCCCCTAAATAGTCTCTATTGACGGGGTGGAATATATAGGAAGAGGAGAGTAGCGCTGCTTGAGGGTTTTCACCCTTTCTTACCTCCATTTGTATTTACTCTCCTCTCTCTCTCACTCCCTCTCATGAGCCCGCTCTCCCGTCACAGCCGTGAGGGAGAGAACTGGGCCTCGGCTTTCCTGTTTCTTCCGGGAGGAATAGCCGGCAATTCTTTTCCCAACCGTGCTCTGCAGCGGCAGAGGACGGTTGTGGCACGGAGGAGCAAGCCCGGATCCTCGTTCCCCAGGCCGCCGGCTTGAGCGCGGCGCCCTGTGGGCTCCTCCTACCTCCCAGGCAGCAGCGTGGGAGATGGTAAAAGGGGGTTAAGCCATCACTGCGGTGAGGCTGATCACCAATGCCCCCTTTGAAAACCCCGTGCGGCCTGAAGATTTCTCCGATGTCCCGGAGCTCTGCGAGATCCAGCCTGCCGGTGTCAGGCAGAAGAACTAACTGGGGTGAAGGAGGCGGCGGCGCAGTCATGCACACACACAAAGGTTTTGTGGTCTTCTGCCACCTGCTGGTCAAGGTAGTAGTACCCAGCCGGAGGACTGTCTGCAGCGGCGGGAGAATGGCAGAGAGAGCACTTTGAAAGCATCAAGGTAGTGTTGAATTGTGAAGACTTGTCTTTTGGGAAAGCTATCTAGCAACATATTCGTATCCAAGGCAAGAAACAGCAGGTAGATTGATATACAACCTTACCTGTGGTTTGGAAAACACAAAAAGCAAAAGAAGAGAATTCTATTCCTAGATAGATTACTGTAATTAAAATGGAAGATGGATTGTTGTAGTGCTTAGATACTAGATACAGCAGCAAACAACAACTGATGTAAATGAAATATAGCAAATTCACTCCTTCCCATGCAGTGTCTGCTCTTTAGAGAATTGCATCGTTTCGAAAACTGCATATGGAATGGTACTGAAGTCACTCATCAGCATGCTCATTTAAGTATTTACAGATCATGAGGTCAATCTAACGTCTGCACCAAGCGCAGGTTGTTCCCACAGACCGTGGACTGGCCTCACAGGCCCTTTCCAAATGGGCCGCAGTGGGTGTGCGGCCATTCCCACGGGTGCACACCCATCTCCATGCATGGAGCAACCAACATTGGAGCCCATTGCTCTGTGCGTGGGTGATGAGTGGAGGTGGGAGCGCCACCCCCCGCCTGTGGTGTTGCCATGGGTACCCCCATCCCCCGCACCCGCCATTCGCATGGGCGCCCCCCCACTGCACACGTGGGGCCCATGTGAAAAGGTCCACAGTCTGTAAATATTTTTATTATGTCACTTGGTGAGCATGGATCCTAGATTCGGCCCCACATAAGGAGTAGCATACCTGGCCCATTACTGCTTGCTTTCAGGCCTTGAGAATACTGATGACATAGCCAAGCAGCTCTCTGGCATAAGGACTGAATTTTTACCTCTTTCTGCAATATCTCGATTTTTGCTGGTAAAGATCTCAAGTCTGATAATGCATTTACTTCTCCTCGTAAAGCTGTATTCTCTTCCAATACTTTATCCAATTCAGTTTTTATATCAGCTGTCTTTCTTTCCAGTTCCACACAAGATAGCAAGTCTAAGAGTTGGAAAAATTTACATGAATAAAATTGACCAAAAAAAGGAGGTGGTGGATACGCTAATTATTTAAATGGCGAATAGACACAACCACCACTTTGGAGCTTTGCCATCTTGAATTTTTGCAATGTATAAATGAGACTTCTGAACAATGA
Source organism: Sphenodon punctatus (assembly GCA_003113815.1). Taxonomy (NCBI): domain Eukaryota; kingdom Metazoa; phylum Chordata; class Lepidosauria; order Sphenodontia; family Sphenodontidae; genus Sphenodon; species Sphenodon punctatus. The sequence continues at coordinate 3,176,105 of QEPC01006240.1, forward strand.
GTAAGATATCAAGAAAGCTTACTTATACATTTTTAAGGGGGGAATCATAGAGACACAACCTTCCTTCCATATATAGTCTATTCCCTTGAATAATACTTGGCCTATTGCATACATTCCTAGATGTACTTTGAAATTCTGCTAAGCAAACTATTTCAAGCAGCTGATGTTCTCAAATAGTAGTAGTTCTCAAGTAGTAGTAGTAGTGGTGGTGAAGTCAACAGATTGCGTGCACTAAATTTTTTGAAAAATTCTAAATTTAAAGATAACCTGGACATTGCTTTTCCTCAACCTACTGCCTTTCAAAAAGAAAGCTTTTAATTTACACCAGATGATGAGTTAGGTCCTCAAGTGGGGTTAAACCATCTGATTATATGATCACAAACACGACTGATAGTTTGCATACTTGTATTGCATACTTGTATTGCTATCTAGCGTCATAGCATTATACCCAAGTCTTAACATTAGGTCTCAGGCAAAGAGTCTGGGAACCACCACTCTAACAGCTTGGACCAAGGACGACCAGACTGTGGCTCAAGAACTGCATACAGTTCTTGGGCAGATTCAAGTATGGCTTAATGGTCCTGTCTTATTTCATTGTGCCAGTCTCAAGCAACTTAACTGCAGCTGCTCCTCAGAATCTCAGCTACCAGATCTCAGAGCACTAGCGTTACCAGTCAATCATGAAGCAGGAAAGGTTTGTAAGTTCATGCGTGCCTCACAACTCTTGACCATATGAAGATCTTGGTATGTGGGTCTTGGGGTTTGGAACTTTGGCCACACCTGACTTAGGCTGTCACCACACTGCAAAGTGATGAAACAAAGTAATATTGAAGAGTATCCTTGTCACTTGTAACCCTACCTTTGGGAACTTTCCCCTCCAAGAGCAAAGTCAGGTTTGTATTTTCTTGAAAGACCGATTGCAACTCTTTCTGGAAGTCAGATTGCATTTTTTTATAGTTGGCTTTTCCAGCTTCTAATTGACTTTGATACAGTTGAATGTCTTTTTCCATTTGCCTGCTCATATTTGAGAGATCATTCTATATGGGAAAAAAAAATGGAAGACCATTTTTAGTTTTAATGTTCCAGAGTACGTATGCAGAGTTGCTTTCACAACTGCCATTAGTACTGCCATACTCCCTCTCTCAGACTTGCATGTTCAGGAGATGATGCTCACTCTTTCCACAAAGTCAACTTGTCAATAAAATCTTGTAATGAAAAGGACTTGACAATTCTAAATCTTTTTGTATCACCTACTAAAGTTTGCTGCTGCTCTCTAGGGTATAACCACCACACCAGCTATCCTATTTTCTAGCCAAACTCCCCTCTAAGCCCGTACATTAAACCTGCACCCTAATTCCTCCTGTCCTTATTCTAGAAGTGCCCATTTACCTTACACCCTCTCTCATTTCCTTACACCCTCTCTCATTTTCCTTCACTTCAGCCATGTCAAGCCAGTGTATCTCACTCCCTTCACTGCTGCCCCCTTCAAAACAAAACACACAAAACCTTCTATTCTGCCTTCAAGCACAGAATATCCTCCTAGTCCCAGTACACTAAAACTATGCCCTCTCCTCAGATTCTATCTGAAGGCCCACAATAAAAGTAAAAATATTAGATTTAAAATTAACTGTTCCACATGGTTTTCCCACATAAAAAGCTTTGTCTTTATGATACAGAGAAGGGGCTGTCTTCGGGTGCAGTCCAGCTGGGACCGATCCTCACATGGAATTTCAGCCACCACAATGGGGCCAGCGCGGAGAGCAGGGTATTTGGTCTGGCCCAGCCCCACAGGGAAACTGTGGTGGCGGGTTGCTGTTCGCCAACTCACCATGCCCTAGAATGGGCTGAGGTGCTGGACACACAGGGAGGTACCCAGCTCTGCCCCACCCCACCTCCCCTGGCCCACCCACTATCTTGCTCCCAGCCAGGACATGGCTGTGCTGGGATGGTGAAGACACCTGCCACTCAAGGCCCTACGGCAAACCTTGCTGCAGGGTGGATCAGATGGGAGATGGCCCCCTTAACCTGATCCGGTCAGCGTTATCCCACATTGGGCAATGCTGCTACACGCTGTGTCCCCAGCTTTTGGGGGAGGATGCAGTGCATAGCAGCCAGTTGCTCACGAAGCCCACCAGAGTGAATATCTGGTGGCCACTGGCCATACGATGCACTGCATTGCAGGGAAAGGCTGCCCAATGTGTGGTAACACTGCCCAAACTGGGTTAACATCACATGTGGCTGCACCCTATATTGCTGTGTTTTGTTCAACTCCCAAGTATATATTCTGGCTGTACAAATAAATAAAATTTACCATTTTTTCTTTCAGCTCTAGATTTTCACTTCTGAGAAATGCTGATTCTTTCTTGGCATCCAGGGCTACTGTTTCAGTATCATTGAGAGACTGCTTCATTTCATCAATCAGCTTACTGGAGTCTTCCTGCAAGAGTGACATATTAAACATATCCAGTTGTTTCACAGCAGGAAGCTTTCAGCTATGATCTTAAGTATCTCTCTCTCCTCTGTTGGTTAAAAATAAAGCCGTAGTGAATTTGCTCTGTTTAAAGTATCAGAAAGGAAAACTTCTAGAAAGACAGCTATGTATTTGCTCCTAAAGGGTTTTATTTACTGACGAGTGCTTTGTATGTTAGATTTGCCCTATGAAGATTTAAAGGTGCCCTCTATGCCTGGAACTTCTTTGAACACATATGCTTTGCCCCCTTCTGAGCTTCAAACCCCTCTTTAAAACCTCTTTCTTCTGTCAGGCTTTCCCAGGTTTTTACCCTCACTATCTTCTTTTTTTTTTTTTTTTTTTAAATACCTTTATTTGCAGTTCAACAGTTGTACAACTACATCATTAGACTTTAGTAAATCACTTTAGTAAGTATTTTATACAGTGTGTTTGACAGCACATGGAAACTGAACTCTGTTTTGGCTGCTTTTTTCCCCCCCTCTCTTTTTCGGGGTGGCACTTCTAGTTTTTGGGCTAGCGGTTGCATCTTTTAACTGACAGTAGACCAAAAAGGAAATTAAAGGAAGTGTTTTTAGCCAAATGGAAGTAGG
>QEPC01006240.1:3186469-3209389 GCA_003113815.1 Sphenodon punctatus
CAGGAGGATCCCCCGCAGAAGGAAAATTCACAGGTAAGTGAACCAATTTTCCTTTCTCCCGGGGGATCCTCCTGGCCGTCCAGTCAGGATAGTAGGGATGTTCCCAAGCAGTACCCCAGATCACTACTATGGGAGGGAGTACGGAGGAGAGAACTGCAAAGAGGAATTCACCTAGCCCTTTGGCGGAGTTTTTTCTCTGAGAACTGCCTGAAGGACCCTCCTCCCGAAGACCACCTCCATCGAGTCCTGCAACGTGATCTTGTAATGTTTAGTAAATGAATGAATGGATGGATGACCACGTTGCGGCTCGGCAGATCTCCCCATAGGAGGCTGCATTCGTGAAGGCTTGCGTTGATAGTCGCATCTCTTAGGGAGTGCGCGAATATACCCCTCGGAGGTAACTTGTCCGATGCCCTATACGCTTCTGAAATGCAGAGCGTCATCCACTTGGCTATCAATGCTTTTGATGCCTTTAAGCCCCGTCTCTGTGGGTTATAGGAGACGAACAGGGCTGAACTTCTCCTAAAGGATTTGGTCCTGTCTATATAGATCCTCAAAGCCCTGCAAACATCCAAGGTGTGCCAGGTGCGTTCTAGAGGATGACTTGGGTCGGGGCAGAAGGAAGGTAAATTAATCTCCTGTTCTCTATGGAATCTAGAGTCCACCTTTGGGCTAAAAGCTGGGTCCAGTCTGAGGACCACCGAAGACTCCTTGAAGGAGCAGAGGGCTGGATCGATGGACAGAGCCCCCAATTTTGATATTCTCCTGGCTGAGGTGATTCCTATGAGGAACGCCAGCTTAATAGATAGGAAATACAAGGAGACCTCCTGGAGAGGCTCAAAAGGGGTCCCGGTCAGGGCTCTGAGTAGGAGGTTCAGATTCCACGATGGGAACCTAAGAATGACAGGGGGAGAGATAATTCTGGAAGCCCTAAGGAAACGTTTGATTGAGGATGGGTTGAGATGTTTTGTCCCCTGATGCTGCTTAGCACGCTACTAAGAGCTGCTACCTGCCTTTGTAAGGTATTAGGTTTCAACCCCATTTCCAGGCCCTGTTGTAGGAATTCCAATATATTAGCAACAGAAGCCCTATCAGGTCTGATTGCCCTACTCTGACACCATAGAGCGAACCTCTTCCAGGTGCTCTGGTAAATTCTTTTGGTTGCTGGTCGTCTCGACTGCAGCATAGTCTCTAGCACCCTGTTAGAGTAGCCTAGATGGCCCAAGGCTCTCCTTTCAATCGCCAGGCTGTCAGTTTGAGTGCGGTCGTGTTGGACTGGTACCTGAGACAACAGGTCTGGTAGTGGTGGTAATCTGAGGGGAGGTTCTGCGCTGAGGTCGAGCAGATCCGCGAACCACGGTCTCCGTGGCCACCAAGGTGTCACCACGATTACCTCTGCTCCCTTGTTCCATATCTTTGCTATGGTCCTCTGGATGAGAGGTAACAGAGGGAAGGCGTACAGAAGCCCCCGAGGCCACTTGATGTTCAGGGCATCGAAGGCCATTGCTTCGCTGTCCGGATGTCTGGACACGAAGACTTGTCTTTGCCTTGCTGGGCGAGGCGAATAGGTCGACTGAGGGGAAGCCGAATTGATTGGATATCGCGCCTTGAATGTCCTCGGGTGCAGGGACCATTCCTCTTGGTCCAGGTCCACTCTGTTGAGCCAGTTGGCCCGAGTGTTCGCTTGTCCTTTTATGTGGAGCGCTCTGATGGATCGCACATTTTTTTGCGCCCATCCGATCAGCATGGTTGCCATCCGGTGTAGCGTCTCCAATCTGGAGCCGCCTTGGTGGTTCAGATAGGGCTTCGCCACCATGTTGTCCGTGTACACCAGTATGTCTCTGTTCTGTAGACTCGGGGCTAGGCTCAGTAGTGCCAGGTAGATTGTTCTCAACTCCAGCCAGTTGATGTGGTGCTGTTTTTCCCATGCTTTCCATTTTCCTTGAGTTGACAATGATTGCGTGTGCGCTCCCCAACCGTGTAGACTCACGTCTGTTGATAGGGTCGTCATCTCTGGGTCCGCTAGTGGCATCCCTTGCTGGAATCGGAATGGAAGCACCCACCACTTGAATGATTTCTTCAGGTCTGCGGTCACTTGAATCCATGGGTTCTCTCCTTGTCTTATCTCGTCTTGCCATGGTCTCAGGAATTGTTGTAGTGGTCTGGCGTAGAATCTGGCCCACTGTACGATCCCTAGGCAGGAGGTCATGGCTCCCAGTAGGCTCGCTAGGGTCTTTAACCTGGTTCTGCGAACCTCTGTGACCTGTCATATCAGGTTGATGAGCTTGTGTTGCCTCTGCTGCGAGAGAAAAAGTCTGAAGATCTTGGTGTCTAACACCACTCCCAAATGTTCCAATGATTGGGATGGCTTGAGATGACTCTTTTTCTTGTTGATTACGAACCCGTGCTCTTGTAAGTATCTGATAGTCCTGGCCAGGTCTTTCTGGGCTCGTTCGTATGTTGAGGATCTTATTAAGATGTCGTCTAGGTAAGGGTGTAGTTTGATCCCTTCTGTCCTTAGGTTTGCTATGAGCGTAATTAACATCTTGGTAAAGGTCCTTGGTGATGTGGCCAGCCCGAACGGCAGCGCTGCATATTGCCAATGTTGGCCCTCGTAGCTGAAACGGAGCCATTGTCGATGTGCTGGCAGTATCGGAACGTGGAGGTAAGCTTCCTTTAGATCTAGTGAAGTAAGCCACTCCCCCTTCGAGATGGCGATTCGAATGGACTGCAGGGTCTCCATTTTGAATTTCTGGTCTTGATGGTCTGGTTCAGTTCCTTTAGGTCCAACACCGCTCTCCATTCGTCCGATTTTTTAGGGACCAGGAATAGAATGGAGTAGAGACCCTGTCCTCTTCCGTGGTATGGGACGGTTTCGATGGCTTCGATGGAGTTCAGCCTGGCAACTTCGTTTCTTATTGCTGTTCGTTTGTTTCTGTCTTTGGAGATGGGCGAGGTGCAGAAGGACTCTCTGGGGGGGCTGGAGAACTTGATGGTGTATCCCCTTATCACGGTCTGGGTGACCCAGGCATCTGTTGTAGCCTGCTTCCATTGTTCCGCGAACCATTGAAGTCTGCCCCCCAGTTTTTCATAGTCCTGCTCGCTGCCCAGTCAGGTGTCGAGTTTGGGTCGGTTCGTATTCTGGCGTTGCTTGTTTTGATTCTCCTGGCCTTTTTGCCTCTGCCATCGGTTTCTGTATTTCTGCTGATTTCCCTTATGGGGGAAGAACAGCCTTCTTGACCCTCCTGTTCCTGAGGATGATGAGTTGTAGGGGCGAAAGGGCCGCTTGAAGGTTCCTACACTCTGTAGGGTCTGCTTTTTGTTCTTGTCCGTGGCGTCGGCTACGACCTTGTCCAAGCACACCCCGAAGAGCTTGCGTCCCTGGAATGAACCCCCTACCAGCGCGTTCTTTGATGTGTTGTCCCCCTTCCACGAGCGTAGCCATAGCCGGCGGCGTGCGGCCACATTGGATGCTGCTGCCCTGGCTGCCCATCGGAGAGCGTCTGTTGATGAAACTGCAATAAATGCATAGGCCAGGTGAATTCTGGTAGACAGGACTCTCGTCATCTTTGCGGATGACTCCGGGTGTCCTGCTTGTTTTACCCATGTCATTAGGGCTCTCGAAAAATAAGATGTCAGGGTGGTCATCTTAAGTGTCGAGATTTCCTCGAAATTTCTCCTTAAATTAGTCTCGATCCCCTTGTCCATTGGGTCTCGGGGGTAGCATTCTCCCTCGGTGGGAAAGACCGAGTTTCGTGCCAGGGAAGCCGCTGCTGCATCCACTTTAGGGATAGCTAGCAGGGAGTTTTTGTTTTTGAAGAGAGAGTACAGGGACAATTGTGCTTTGGATAGTCTGGATCCCTTATTGGGCTGCTTCCGTTCTCTTTTAATCATGCGCTCGTATGCCCTATGTAATGGCATCGCTTTGTCCTTGTCCCTTGCCCAGGGAATGTACTCTCTGCCCTCTTCCTCCTCTGAAGACTCTGAGGGGGTCTCCTTCTCCTTCTTTTCTTTGACATGGAGGGCCTTGGTGACCAAATGGAAGATCTCATCCCTATACTTATTGGGAAAGTGCTTGTCTGGGTCAGACGGAGCATCTAATCCCTGTTCTTCCTCCCCTGAAACTTCCTTGCTGCCTGAGTCTTGCTCAGAAATCTCCCCCTCCTCCTCGCTGCTGTCCCTGGCCAGGGGTCTAGATCTTCTTCTTCTAATAGTCCCCACCTCCTCTTCTTCAGAGGATTGCACTGATAGCACCTCCTCAGGTGGTTCTGAGTCTGAGGAGGTGGATTCAAGGGATTTACTGGCCTTACGAGGTTTCTTGGCCTTGGGGTGCTTTCCCTTGCCTGCCCCCTTCGAGTGGCCCTTGAACTTCTTTTGCCTGGGAGAGGAGGGGGATCTTTTTCTTTTTAGCTCCTGGAGGATTTCTCTGAGTACCACCATCTGAAGCTCTTGAGCTGGAGGGGTAGGTGGGTACGGGGCTCCCTGAGGCTGAGGGTTCCTCCGCTGCAGCCTGCTCTGTTGTGGCTCTGTGCTTGGGCGCCATGTTATTTGCCCCGCGTCGTGCTTTTTCGCGGCCCCATTTCGTGCTCTTTTTGGCCGCTGGGAGGGGAGGAGCCGACCACGCGCTTAGGCCGCCGCTGCTCCGCTCACTGCCTGCTAGGCCCGGCGTAGTTTCTAATGGGTAGGGCCCTTTGTTAGCGCTCTCTGGCTTTTCTCCCCCTGCGTGCCGTAGCTACCAAGGTCGGGACTCCGCGGCCTGTGCTCTGAGCCGGCGTGGAGATATGGACGGAGGGGAGGGGGAGGGGCCTTTCCCCGAGGGGATTACTTGTCCTGCTGCTGGTCCGTCTCTCTGGCGGCAAGCTCTGCTGCGCCTGATCCTCTCCGCCCCAACGGGAAGGTGGAGGGCAATCTCCAGCACTTAGCTGGGATGCAGTTCCTGCTCTTCGGGCCCCCGCGCCAACAGGGAAGGCGGTGACCGGTCCGCTCCAAGATCCCTTCACCGAAGGGAGGTGAACGGGGGGGGGGGAGACTTGCTCCTCCCCTGGCACCCCGAGCTCCAACATTCAATTAACTTTTTGTTTTCTTCAAATTTGTTCTTTCTTTCTTGTTTTGGGACTGTCTCAACAGGAGACAGTCAGCCTGCGTCCTAGCTGTGCCCAGGCAGACACAAGACTGGATGATAGAGGATAGATCCCTGGAAGGAGGGGTCTACAAAATTAGTTGTCTGCCTCCTAGTGGTTCCCGGCGGGATCTACCCTACTATCCTGACTGGACGGCCAGGAGGATCCCCCGGGAGAATGTCAATTTCTCGCTATGTTACCCTCTCCAGGTCTCCTCTCTCTCATAGTTCATCCTAAATTTAAGCCCTCCCAAAGCAAGGACCTGCCTCTTATTTAATTGTTGTTCAATGTCAGGCACATTGCTAGCACTATATAATGTCAACCTAATAATCTAATCTAGAATAGCTACTTTAAGGTTTGCATACTTTTGTCCCTTAAGCAGCAACTAGACTTTCCAATTAGGCCCAAACTATTCGGCAGAGAAATCAAACTTACCATAAAAAAAGACATGTCTATTTTCCCACTGCCTGTGTTCTGCAGCTCTTCTACAAGTTTTTGTAGCTCTTCTACATGTTTCTGTAACTTCCTTGTTTCGTTCTCTTGCTCTTTAAGCAATACACTTTTGGAATTTAACTCCTCCTGTAAGTTGTTAGACACACAAGGGTTCAGGTGAAATTTTTTTAAAAGTTAAAAAATTAAAAAAATTCCTCAATCTTTTATTATTTTTCCGACAATCAACTACAACGTAATACAGTAACAAACAAACATCCCAACCAATAACAAAACGAATGCAACAGTATGCCAAAACCCCATGTCTCATAGTGAATAGTCCACTATGTACATCTTCGCTTCTTCTGACAAAGTATAGCCCTGGACAGTTCCTATGCATGTGAACCATCTTGTGGTGAATTTCTTAGATTTGTTTTCCAGGTTTGTGGCGATTTTTTCGGGAATACATGTACCATAAACGTTTTATCCACTCCGTCTCTGACAGTTCTCTTGCGTTTTTAGAGTTTCGTGCTATTATGTTGATCGCAGCCAAAGACATCAATTTACAGGTTTCTTGATGATCGTTCATCAACGGAATGTTCGGGTATAATCTGAGCAGAGCTGTTTCTGCCCGGAATGGTACTATTAACCCTGTCGCTCTCTTCATATAGTCCCAGACTAAACACCAGAAGGGTTGAACCGCGGGGCACCGCCACCAGCAGTGTAGGTAGGTGCCCCGCCTCCACACCCCACCAGCAGAGTCCCGAGTCAGATCCAGACATTGCCTTAAAATGTTGCGGGGTAAGGTAATATCTCATTATTACTTTTATTTGGGGTTCCTTGATTTCAATGGAGCATGCACAGTTGTACATGTGTTGCCAAATTTTATCCAGTTTTTCATCAAATTTTATCCCCAGGTCTTTCTCCCACTTTTCAATATACAGAACCTGTTTGGCTGTCCTGATCTGAATCAGCGCCCCATATATCCTTGCTATCATTCCCTTATAGGGGGAGTGGTTAAATAATACCTTTTCAATAGCTGTGGTGGGCCTTTGGTAGTGATGGATACGCTCTTTTTCAGTGTGTATGTTTTTTAACTGGAGGTACTGAAAAATGTTAATTTTTGTTTTTATTTTCCCTTCTAGTTCTTGGAGTGAGATAAATTCCTTTCCGCGGAAAAGTTGTTCTGCCCTTCTGATGTCACATTCGGTAAGTATTTTACGCAGCTCAGTAGCTATCTTATTGTCTATTGCTTTTTGGGTATTTAGCGGGGAGAACGGAGAGGCCAACAAGGATAGCTTCATCTGTTTTAGTGTTTGATGCCGGTGTTGAATGGCCGTGTGGGCAAAGGGGTGGGCTGATAGTCTACTGATGTCAGTGCGTGAGCTGCTGGTCAACAACTCTTGAAAGTTGTTTATACCCATTATCTGCTTCTCCATTTCTACCCAGCCTGTGTTTATTGTGGGGTGGTACCAATACTTAAGTGTCCTTAGGGACGCTGCTTTAATATATATGCTTATGTCTGGCATATTGATCCCTCCTTTATCCTTCTGTCTTACCAGGGTGAGTTTATTAATTCTGTGTTTCTTCCCCTTCCAGACAGCTTCGAAGAGTTCACACTGTTTGATAAAGGATTTAGGTATATAAATCGGTAGGGCCATTGCTTTGTACAGTATTTTAGGCAGGGCAATCATTTTATATAAATTAATGCAACCCAGTCATCAGGTTTTGAGATGTTGTCAAGTCGCTACCTCAGCGCGTATCTAGTTAAAAATGCTGGGGAAATTAGCCTTAAAAAGCTTACTGTGGTCCCAGGTGATATTTACCCGTAGGTATTTAAAGTGGTTGTGCGTTATTGTGAAAGGGACTTGTGTTTCAATAGTCGTCCTGGTCTCTTTATCTTTTGCTAATACGAGTGCCTGGGATTTGTGGTAATTGATTTTGTATCCTGAGATCAGGCTGAATTGATCTATTAGTCGGAGGACCTTTGGTACTGTTGTCTTTGGCTGTGTTAAATAGACAAGCATGTCATCTGCAAATAAAGAGATTTTATACTGCGTGGTACCTATTTGTACATCCTGTATTTCCTGTTCTTACCGTATGGCACACACCAGTAACTCCAAGGTTATATTAAAGAGCAGGGGGGACAGAGGGCAACGCTGCCTGGTGCCTCTGGTTAAATAAAAATGTTTCAAAAGGTTACCATTAATTAATAATTGAGAGTTTGGGTTTAGATTCAGGGCCTTAATTGCTCATAGGAAATTCCCTTTTATTCCCATCTTCTCCATGATAAGATATAAACACTCTGGCTCACAACGATAAAACGCTTTCTCCGCATCAGCCGAGAGGATTAGTGTTGGGGTATTTTATTTTTGGGCTGCCATCAGGAGGTTGACAGTTTTCCTGATGTTGTCAATTCCCTGCCTGTTTCGTATGAACCCTGTTTAGTCAGGCTGTATTACTTCTCCAATAATTGCTATCAATCAGTTTGCTAGTGTTTTAGTGAAAATTTTGTAGTTGATATTCAGCAAAGATATTGGACGGTAGTTACCGCATTCCTCGCGACTCCGACCATGTTTGGGTATCAAAGTTATTACTGCTTCGTAAAATGTGGGGGGCATTTTTTGTGTGTCTATAATATTAAAGGTGTTTGTTAGATGGGGGATTATAATATCACCGAAAGTTTGGTAAAATTCTGCTGGTAAACCATCAGGGCCGCAAGCTTTGTTATCATTAATTTTGTTTCTTCAGTAGTTATGGGGGCGTTGAGGTAGCTAATTTGTTCTCGATTAAAGTTAGAGATTTTGTATTTATTAATAAATGTTTTTATCTTTTCAAGGTCTGGACTGGAGGTTGTGTACAGCTTTTGGTAGAAATCTACAAAACCGTCTTGAATATCTGCCTGCTTGGTTACTGTTTGCCCATTTGAAAGTTTGATTGCTGGAAAAAAGATTTTTTTCTCCTACTTTTTGTCAGTTGTGCTAATGCTTTCCCTGATTTGTTGCCATTGTGGAAATAAAAACCTTTAACCCTCTCTCATTTGTTGGGTAATTTTTTGTGTCTATTGTTTCTATTTCACTTTTTATTTTTTGTATTTCAATCTGTCTTTTTATTGGAGAAACTCCTGTTTTCTGTTTCCAATTGTTGCAACTGGCTGTATAATTCTGAGTTCCTCTCCCTCCTTCTTTTGTTTATAGCAGATTTGATAGCTATAAAACTGCCCCTTAAAACTGATTTTGCTGCCTTCCACAGGGTCTGTGGGGATGAGACTGTGCCTGTGTTAAGCTCAAAATAATCTTTCAACTCAGTTGCTATTTGGTTTTTTACCCATTCGCATTTGAGTAGACCTCTGTCTAGCTGCCATGTTCTTTTACATGTCTGTTCCGGGTCCCACCAAGTAAATGTAGACAGTAATGCGTTATGATCGGTGAAAACAATGGGGATCACTTCACTACTTATGCATCTCTGTAGAGAGTCTCTTTCTAGTAGGCAGTGATCTATTTTGGAGTATGTGTTATGGACTTGGGAATGAAATGTGTAGCTCCTGGTGGATGGATTGAGATATCACCAAGCGTCCATCAGGTCATGTTGAGATAGTAGAATAGCAATATTTTGTGGGTATTTTTGAGAAGTGAGCGGGTAGAATGATCTAGCTCTGACAGTGGGGAGTTGAAATCTCCCTGTACAATCAGAAGGCCCTCTGCTTTTTGAGAGATATAGGGTATATATTTTTTAAAAAAACTGGTATGTATTTACATTTGGTGCGTAAAGATTAACTAAGATTACCCTCTGTGAGTTTAGTGTGCCCACTAACAGCAAGAACCTCCCCTCCTTATCTCTTTGTACCTGGGACAGTTTGAAGTTTGCCAGTGCTGTGAACCCTATCAGAACTCCTGCTTTCTTTTTCCTTCCACAGGAAGCATATACTTCTCCCATTTGTCTATCATCAGATCTATGGAGGTCCTTTCTTAATAAATGTGTTTCTTGGAGGAAAAAGACACTAATACACTGATCTAGTATCAGGTTTATCTTTTTTTGTTTTATGGGATGGTTAAGGCCCTTGACATTGAGTTATAGAAATTTCAGGGTAAGTCTGTTTCCCTCTGTTGAGGACACTGGGGCGGTTGTGGTTTATTTGTACTTGATCTACTAGGCCCTGGCCCATCCTATCTCTTTGTTTTTGGTTGGTTCCTTGTAGGAGGTGTTTTCTACCCTTGCGTGGTGGAGCGAACAGAGCCAAAGTGGGGGGTGTTCAGTATAGCATAGTGGCACTGCAGCATGTAACATCAGAAATAACAACAACAACATCCAATCCGGCACTCAGTGTTTAAGAACAAGAGTAGTAAGATATAATTTTTCAGCAAATCTGAAACAACTGGTGGGGGTGCTTGTTAATTTTTTCGTTTGTTATTTCCTGCCCCTCCCGGGATTCTCCGATTAATTTTATTATAGGCAGGGGTGGCTGGGGGGGGGAACGCCCCCTCATTTGCTCTGCCCACCTATGCTTATAAACGCATTTGTCAAATACATCACTGAGAAGAAATGGAATCAAGGGGCCGAGGCCCATATATGCATCTCAATTCTATTGCTGTATGGTCAAGTCTAGAGGGAAAGAGAAAAATCACCCTATAGGTCTTATCTGTACAAGAGATTTTGTGGATGCCTGATGAAAGAGGGTGATTTGTTACTTAGTTTCGCTTGGCAAGATTAAGTTCCAAGGTTCCTTTCCTGGTCTCAGTCAAACTCTAGAAGGTGCTCAATCAGATATCTGCTGTCTGAGTCAGTGGGTTTGCAGAAATATTTCAAGATTTCTAGTGTCCTCCAAGATTCTTCTTCGCCCATTGATCAGGATTGCCATTTTTGCTGGGTGCCATAATTGGGGTCTCTGTCGGCCAGCTCAGTCAAATATTTTGACCAGGCTCTCTGCTTTGTCATTGTTTCAAGTGCATAATATGGTTGGAACTTTATTTTTTGACTCAAAAAATCGAAGTTTTGCTTCGTTTTCCTTGCCAATGATAGCAAAGCTTCTTTATCTTTGAATTTCAGGAATTTTATGATGATTGCTCTGGCGGTTTGGGGGGGAAGGGGGGATCTGATTCTTTTGGTTTGGGCCTCAGTGATCCGTGGGCTCTCTTGATATCAAGATTATGTAGATTTTGGTGCTCGGGGAAATTCTGTATGCAGATTTGATTGATCAGTTCTTGCATCCCTGCTATTTCTGCACCTTCCTTCACCCCATTATACGTAGATTGCACCGCCTTGATCTGTTTTCCAGATCCTCGTATTTAGAGCGCAAGAACTGTACAGATTCTTTTGACTGAGCCACTTCGCTGTCTAACCGCAGGGTCTGATCCTCCAGATCGAGATGTGCCCCTCAGCTATGTCAGTTCGTTTGCCAAGGTTTTCCAATTTCTTATTTCCCTCCTCTACCATAGATCTCACTTTATTTATTTTCTCAAATCAGTTCTTGTTTGTCTTTTTGCGCCTCAGCCCTTGCTGCCCTGATCTCTGCTAGGATTGCTGACATGCTGACTTGCCCCCCCTCAGGGTCCCCTGGGGCAGTGGATTGAGTCGCGGCCGCCATTTTAGAGGTTACCGCTTCTTCCTGTGCTGCTTCAGCAGAGTGTTTCTGCTGATAATAGCGTCTCAGCTGTTTTTTTCGCTGGTCCCATGCCCCAGGGGTTCAGCAAGCAGATCCTTATTTTTTGTTTTTGTGATCGGGTTATTGTAGTGCGCCACGCTTTATCGGGCTTGCTGGGAGGAGTGGGTTTTTCGCGCTGCTAACATTCGCGCATGCACATTGCGCCCCCAGGTAACAATTTTAATTGCAGTAAGAAGATTCCATTAGCAAAAACATGTAAAAAGCTTTATAGTATGAAGTTACATGAAGTGAAACTGGCCAGAACCCAACATCATCTGTGTATATTTTATCTCAGAAAACATACATTACAGATAAAGTACCTTATGCACAAAAATAATGCATTTCATGCTACACATGCATCCAGTTTTATTGCATGCAAAAGCACCAAACAGGCTCACCTCAATTTCTTGATTGTACACTTCAGCGTTTGCAACTACATTCTTTAAGTTGGTAATTTCATGTATTAGTTGTATCTGTGGAGCAATTAAAGGAAGATTGCAAAGGATGTTAGGAAGCCACCCATCCATTAGTTTTAGCTGCCATCACCATGAAACTAAGCAAGCTCTGCATGACATTGCCTCAAAATGCCACGTGATCATTTTGTTAGGAATTCTCCCCCTCCCATAGTGGAAATTTGATCATTTATGTTTAATTCGATGGAGAGGAAATTTGTGTGAAAGTGAAAGATCTCAGCTTTGTTCAGCTATTGGTTTAACAAAGGATCTACACAGCCTCCACCAAGCAGCATGCAACATACAGACAAAGCAAAATCCAAAACAAGGGATGCAAAAATGTTATTCATTGAGGAAGCTTAAAGAGATTTGGGGTTAAATCTTTTAGTGTAAATAACTATTCCTGGTTCATGATGTCATATGTAAGTTAATTCTAAAACAAGAAAC
Source organism: Sphenodon punctatus (assembly GCA_003113815.1). Lineage (NCBI taxonomy): Eukaryota > Metazoa > Chordata > Lepidosauria > Sphenodontia > Sphenodontidae > Sphenodon > Sphenodon punctatus. The sequence goes on from QEPC01006240.1 coordinate 3,198,559, forward strand.
GTTACAGTTTAAAAGACCTGTTAGAGGCAGAACTGTTTCCAAAATTAAGAACTTTCCTTTTCAAAACCATTTCACAAAATACATTTTCCTTTAACTTAAACTCCAAAAAACATGAAAATTAATTACTATTTCAATTAAAAAAACATTTAACATACAATAAAAATGCATGGAAATTTACAGGTTTTCCATTTATATTCCATAATTTACTATCAACATGTAATATATACTTAATTCTTTACCATGCATAATCTTATTATCACTAACTAAACTATCACATTTCTTTATTGATAAATTTTTTTATCATAATTCGACGACAAACAATTTTTTCAAACTGCCTTTGAACTTTGAATACAAGACAAACTGCCAACAACTTTCTTTAAATACAAGGCAAACTGGCTAAAAAAGACATTTGAATACATGGTTTCATTGCTCTTTCACAAATTATATTACCTTGTTTTTACACTAATTGCATTTTCAGTGCTATACAATATTTTTCTACATACAAGTGGGCAATATATATATATTCTTTGATATTACTTGTGGTTATTGCACAGATTCACATTATCTGAATTAATAATGTTGAGGTTAATTGTATATGCATTTATGCACATGTTTTCTGAATTGTTATTTTTTAGACTTGACTACACACACATTTTGTAGTCATCCCCCAAAACACAGGGTGATACTTGAGTGATTTTGTATTTGTGATAATGTTGTGCTTTTTGTATATGTAAGTTGACAATTTGATATTACACGGTACATGTTTTTTTTATATTTTAGGAGTGTTGACATTCTTGTAGCAGCCAACTTTTTGTTTTGAGTTTAAGTTAGGGAAAAATGTATTTTGTGGAATGGTTTTGAAAAGGAAAGTTTTTCATTTTGGAAACAGTTCTGCCGTTAATGGTTTTTTAAGCTGTAAGATTTTTTGTTTTAGAAAATTTCCAGTTTTTTTGGGAATGTGATTAATATAGCAACAAGAATGTTAAAAGATATCACATGCGTCAGTCATGCGATATGTTCACATGTGGATACACAGTAAGGAAGGACAGAAAGAGAAAACCAGAAGCATGGAAGTCATATCCGTCTTTGCCCTCTGTTTTTAGCAGTCATATCCATATTTATCCCAAGGGGCAGGATCCAGACAGGGAACAGGGAGGGAGGGAGATGACGAGCTATGGGTCCAGGCTTAGGGCACAAATTCGCTGGGCAGTCCCTGTTCCCCTCAGATCGGCAGCAGGTTCACCGCTTCACGGGGCAGCTCTAGTCTTCTACCCCAACCCCACACAGGGATGCTTGGGGATGCATGTAAATCATATGCAGATATATGCAAGTCACCTCATTAGTCTGTATTGCTTGTGCAGAATGAGCCAGGTCTGTGGTTTGCCTCCCCAGCATAAGGGAGCAGCTGTGGGTGTGATGCTGCAGGGAAGAATGGGGTGTGTGATGAATCTACAGAACTGCTCCCGCCATTCATTTTTTGAATGGGTGGCTCTCCCAGCTGCCCCTTCAACAGCTGTTGATGCCACTTGGAAGGAATGGGAGGAGACTCAGCCAGGTAGGGCTGTTCTTCACTGCAAGTTCAAGCCCCAGGATGGGGAAGCTGTCGGGGGGTTGGGAGGGGCAGGTTCTGGGCAGAAGCAGTTCTGTGGGCACCGTATGGACGTACGGGGGGTGATGACGCACGATGTCCCCCTCCACAGCCAAACGTTGAACCAAAATTACTCCCGATGGCAGTTCTGCCAAGGGGAAATGGGGGGCAGAGTGAGAGGCCTCCTACCCTTCCCACAATTCTTGTAGCAGCCGCTCCCCCCCCACCCCAAACTACAGTTCAGCTAAGTCTTTGGGTTTGTAGCCTTGGAATGTGAGATCTAGATCAAGTGGTATAGTGTGATAATGATTGGTGCAGCCAAAAACAAGTTATTAAACATACAAAAAAACAGTTCTGTGGGCTGGCAGATGTGCAAATCGAGCAGCCGCTGACCGCAATTTTGTGTTAGAAAAAACAGCATAAAGAAAAGTTACGTGACACTGCTTTTTAAAATCACTTAATTTTATCAGGAGCCAGCTCTATCAGTTTCAGGTCAATTACCATCTAGCCTCAAAGCCAGCAAGAGGAAGCTCTATTCAGCTTCATGGGCTGCATGGCAGGAGGGGCGGGGTATAAATTTATTAAATAAATAAATAAATAAATAAAATCAACTACTGTCTTGCCTCGCTCCCTACTTTTCACTCCATATGAAAAGTTGCATGGCTGTAAAATCTGGGGGCGCAACTAGTCAGGGGTGGGAGGAGAGATTTTAGATATACTGTATTTATATTTTTTTATAAAAAATTGTTAGCTGCCCAGAGCTGCCTTGGCAGGAGAGGTGGGATATAAGCTTTTATATAAAGAAAAAAAATATTGATGATTCAAAGTAGTCAGGATGCTGTGCATTTTGACCACAATCAATTAACATTTAAACAGGTATAAACTTTTGATTTTCTGGCTGGATCCTCTTCAAACTTTGCACGTATAATGTTTCCCACAAATATAAGCCATTTTCAAAATTATAGAACAGTAGGTTTCCTCAATATCAGGACTTCAGCAGTCCCCTGTTTAGAGTGAAGAGCGGTTCTGCCTTTAACTTTCTTGCAGCAGTAAAAGCAAGGATATAAACCTGCATGGAATGTAGGTGACTGTGGGATAAAGTAAGCAGCAGCTTTACAGGGGACAGCTCAAGTTTAACCATAAGTTTAAAAGCTCCTCTAGCCTTCCTTCTTTACTTTATAAAACCACCCACTATAACGCTTTCTGAACACGTACAACCATTCTACGTCAATACGGTATTTAGAACCAGACCCAGTGAATTTTTGCAGGTGATGTAGAAAAATTTTCAGCAATGGCTCATGTTTGGTCATTTTGAGGGCTAAATATTGCTTCATAACTTTAACTGTGTTAAATCTCATGATAGATCAGAATCCCATCTGACTTTTGCACTATACTTTGCTTGGTCACCTTCACGAACTTTAAAACCATGCAAAGAAATGGCACCAGGTGCTCAGAGGAGTAAAATCAAACTCTTGCATTTTTTGAGGCGGTTTCTTCTGGAATTAGCAGGGAAAAACCCCTGCAGACATTCAGAAGGGCACTATAAACACCCACAGACTAATTTATGAAAAGCGTGGAGCACTGAACTTCTAGAACAAGCTTCAAAATGAGAACTTTGGGAGCAAAGAACCTATTAGCTTTAAAGCTGAGTGGGAACAACTTACAAGAACTTTGATGATACAGGAAGAAACTTTTTACCTGTTATATATATTTGGATTTTTTCCTTTCTTCCTAAAGCATTGAAGATGTTTGAAATTGGAGATGTAACTGATTCAGTGTTCTGGCACCTGGGGTACTATAATCATGTCAGGTGCCTGGCTTGGGTTTCCTGAACACAAGTTCAGGGTGTGACAGATTGTCATATTTGGGGCTAAGAAACCATTGTTACTTACCTGTAACCTTGGTTATTTTAGAAGGGCTCCGTCACTCACACCAGTGGGTTCTGCGCCTGTGCGGTACCGGCCATCAGAAGCTTCTCCCAGCAGTCATCTGTGCGCCCTCAGAGCCCATGCCTGACTGGCTGCCATTTTGGCAGGCTGATAGCGTCACTGTATAAGGCAGGGCGGGGCACGCATTACCTCAGTTCCTTCCAACCACAACATCTTAATTTTCTCTTCAAGTAGATGTAAAGGGGAAAGTGGGTGGGAGATGTGAGTGACGGAGCCCATCTCGAAAAACCAAGGTTACAGGTAAGTAACCCCGGTTTCTTCTTTGAGTGGGGCTCTGACTAAAAAAAAGCAGTCTCCCCTTAAGGGTGTGGGGGGGGGGGAAGAAATCTATTTCAATAGAGATTTTGCTCTCCCAAAAGCCCACAACTGCACGAGCTGTAATGTTCAGTGATTAGTGCTTGATGTGTTGGGATTTTATTAATGGTCAAAAAACCAAAAGCAGCTTGAATTGTTAGTAGCAACAGCTTAGTAGTAATCAACACCTTGGAGATTGTTTCTACATTAAAATAAACTACTTTATTGAGAAGCAGATTGTGATAGGAAAGGCCTATCCCTAGTCTTAATAGCTAACTGCCACCAGCATGGTGGCCAGACATGTTGAAGGTCAGAGAGAGAAGTTAGGAATGGCAAAAGGTCAGGAAGAAGAAGGAAGTCCAGTAGGAGCTTCCTGGGCACATCCCACCTGGGAGGGGGCTTAGAAGCAGAGATCAGGAAAGGTAAAGTGACACTCACACTAACTCACTATTTCTACTCCCAAATGCCCCTAGTGATCATTAGGGTTTGTTGGTGCAAAAGGTGATGTCATCTGGAGCTGTTTTTCCAACATGATGAAGGTGTGTGCAGAGCTCCATGTGGCTGCTTTACAGATCTGTTCTACAGGGAACTTGCGATACAAGGCAGCAGAGGTAGCCATGGCTTGAGTGGAATGTCCTTTAAGACCCTCTGGAGGTTGCTTGTTCGACTGAGTGTAACAGAGGGAGATGTATTCCACTAACCAAGAAGATATGGTCTGAGGCGAGACTTTGTTTCCAGGTGAAGGCCCCCCTGAGGTGATGAAGAGAGAATCGGATTTTCGAAAAGGCTTAGTCCTTTTGATGTAAAATGACAAGGATCTCTCGACGCTCAGCATGTGTAAAGTCAAATCCCCCACCAGAGGAGTGAGGCCTTGGAAAGAAAACTATCAATACGATGTCCTGAGACATATGAAAAGCAGAAACCACCTTAGGTCGAAACGTGGGAGGTAAATGTAGGGTAACTAGCCTTATGGAAGATGAGGAATGAAGGTAGTATCAACAAGGCTGCTATTTCACTTGCCCTTCTGGCAGAAGTCAGGGTTACCAGCATGTAGACCTTTAACGATAGCAGGTGCAACGAGCAAGTTGCCAGAGGCTCGAAAGGAGGAAGGATTAGCCTCCCTAAGGGGAGGCTTAAGTCCCATGGAGGACATGGGTCTCAAACAGGTGGGGGCAATGTTATGCAGCCCTTTGAAGAAGCGTTTAAGTACTGGGTGCGAAAACGTTGGGTGATCCTCGATGGGGGGGGGGGGGTAAGGAAGGCAGAGCTCGCCGCAAGGTGGACTTTTATCGAGGATGAGTCTAGTACCTGCAATTTGAGATGGACCATATAGGTCAGAAGATTGTGATGGTAGCTGCTCCTGGATGGATGTGCTGAGAAGTTGCCCATATGGAGAAACATTTCCATTTCAAAGCGTAAGTTTTGTCCGTCGAACCTTTGTGAGCATTTTTCAGGATGCTGCCTATTTAGGCAGATCTACTAAGTCTCGATAAGTTAGGATGGTATCAGTGAGGCTGTTAGGTGCAATGACTGAAGGTTCTGGTGGATCTGGGATGAGAGGACGACGTTGTTGATGTACAGCCATGGCCTGTAAGCGAGTAAACCATGGCTGCCTGGGCCAGTTGGGGGCTATGAGGATGTAGCACAATTTCTTCGTGTTCAGTTTCATCATTCAGCATGTTTAGGGGAAATGGCGGGAAAGCGTAAATAAAAGTCAGCTCATGCATGGGATCAGGAATCTGATCCCATGGGAACAAATCCCATTTGTTCTGGGAGTCCTGGACCTTCTCAGGTGCAGAATACGGGACGTTGAGTGTTGTGGGGAGCAGCGAACAGATCCATTTCCAGTTGACCCCATTTGGCAAATAGATCTAGAGCAACAGATTTTATTTTATGTATTTATTTTATTTTTTAATAAAAGATCTGTTGAGCATCCACTCGTGCTGCAGAGTGGGTGCCCTGCTTAGTACGTCTGCAATCATATCGGATTGACCCACGAAGCGGGTCATGATGGGATGAACATCGTGAAGAATGGACCACTTCCAGAGTTTCGTCGCCTCTCTGCAGAGCCTGAATGAATGAGTGCTTCCCCGTTTGTTGATATACCACATTGCCTTGGTGTTGTCTGTGGCAGTCTGAATGCTCTTGCCTTCGATGAGAGGAAGGAATACCTTCATAGCGAATTGAATTGCTTGTAGTTCTAAGAGTTTGATGTGTATAGAACGTTTCCATTCGTTCCACGTGCCATTCACCTGTAGCATGGCACCCCATCCATACAGGGAAGCATTGGTGGTCAGTAGGAGGTCTGGGACCGGTTGACAAAAAGGCATCCCTTCTAATAGATTGTCTTCTCTGCTCCACCAAGACAGAGTGCACAGGATAGATTGAGGGATTGCGAGGAAATGATCTGTGTCATCCTCTGACGGGGAGTATTTTCAGGTCAGCCAGAAATGGAGGGAATGCATCCTCAATCTGGTCTCTCTCACAACCGAGGTAGTCGAAGCCACGTGGTCTAATAATCGTAGGAACATCTGGATGGTTTGGGTGTGGAGGGTAGCCACTGCATTTTGAATCATGAGGAATTGATCTCATGGCAGAAAGGCTCTCTGGTTGGTTGAGTTGATCTCTGCACCTATAAACTGAATAGATTGTGAAGGGGTTAATTTCAGGTTTTTTTAATTGATCACAAATCCAAGTTGTTGCAGGAGGTCAATGGTGAATTGGGCCTCTTCCTGAAACTGGTGCTTTGAGTAGAAACCTAGGAGCCAGTCATACAAATAAGGAAAGACAGAGGCCTCGTTTTCTGAGGTATAATGCCATTGGTGCCAGACGCTTAGTGAACACCCTGGGGGCTGTTGAAAGGCCTAAAAGCAAACTCTTATACAAACTTGTTCAGCATTCTAAGGTCCAGAATGGGTCCAAGATCCCCATCCTTCTTAGGTACCAGGAAATACCTGGAGTAGAAGTCTCTTCCATGGAAACTTTCAGGCACCTCCTCAATAGCTCCTTTAGAGAGGACGACAAATCTCCTGCTCCAAGAATGTCTTGTGAGTTGGATTCCTAAAGAGGGATTGGGAAGGGGATTCTTGCAAATTAAATCGTGTAACCGTGGGAAATGGTGTAAAGAACCCACTTGTCACATGTAATGAGAGTCCAAATTTTTAGATAGGAAGCCAATATGTTTGGGAAAACGATTTCCTTGGAAATTGGTTCTAAGCTTTGGATGCCATGATTAAAAGCTAGATCTCTGCTTGTGGAGAGCAGACATTGATGACGTAGTCTGCTGACGAGACCTTTGCTTTGGTCTATTATATTGCTTCAGTGATTGAGATGGAGGCTGAGAAGAAGGGAAGTACTTCCGGGATTGCTGGAAGTATCCTGGGGTATATTGGGAAGACTTGGGCCACTTTCAGACCTTCTCCCCCCGTGCATGTTTTGGCTATAGGAGGGAATGCGCAGCCAGGATAGTGCTGGGATTGGCTGGTCCGAAAGCCCCCCCCCCTCGCAGCTTTGTCAGCAGACACACACCTGGTGTGTGTGTGTGTGTGTGTGTGTGTGTGTCTGAAAGTGGCCTTATTTGAAGGGGTGAAAGGGTACCTCTTTTTAGTTCTCTTAGTGTCCTTCATTTTTGCTAGGACATCATCCACGTCTACGACAAAAAGCCCCTTCTCGAATAATTTTAGATTTTTTATTTTTACACAAGCCTGGTATGGCAGAGCTGCAGAGCAGAGTGATGGCTTCTAGCCACCACACTATTCGCTGTTGCTCTGGCTACCGTGTCAGCAATGTGAGTTGATGTTGAGAGTTGTAATCGGGCTAGATAGAGACCCTCAGCTCGGATGACCTCTGCTTTTTTCTTTGGTCATCTTGAGGCATGTGGGCCAGAAGCAGACCCAAGGAGTCCCATACAAGGTGCTGAAACGTAGATATTGCAGAGGCATAGTTTGATGCCCTAAGAATCACTGTAGAGGAAGAAAACATTTTCCTTCCCAACATGTGTATGTGTTTGCTTTCTGTGTTAGATGGAGAGGTTTCCTTTAATGATCTGTCTGTAGATGCTTGAACCACCATCAAGTTTGGGGTGGGATGTTTCACAAACATGGGATGATCCTCTACTGGCACTGGGTAGAAGGCACTGTAGTGGGAGTCCTCAGGAGAGGTCACTGAAGGTGTTTTCCAGTGAAGCCTAGATTACTTCATTAGTTTTTTTTGACAGGGGAAGCTTTAATTTGGACAATGCTCTCTTGGATAGGATGTTATAAATAGATCTTCCTCCTCTTCAACTGGAACTGTTTTAATATTCAGGGTGTTCAACATTTTTGCAATGAGAAATTGGAATTTCTTATGGTTCTCGGAGTAGACCACCTGTGCAGGATCAGAGATATTATCAGATGGACATGAGATGGGAGTCCTCCAATTCATTGGATGGCACAGAAGGAGAAGTGTCCTTATTAGACTTATCAGAGAGTTCTGATTTTCTATGTTCCTCAGACGTCTGGGAACTCTCTCCATCAGAAGCAGGAGAAGAGTTCTGTGTGTGGGAGACAGATGCGTGCGATCCCAAGTGAGAATGTGCTCTTGTAACTGCAGCTGTTACGGGATTGGATACATCTACAAGTTGTGATGGAAGGATAAGCAGAGCAGATGAAGACAGAGGCACACGTGAACTTAAACATGCTGGAGTTAGAAGTGGTGGCAGAGAGACAGTTTGTAGTGGATGTGCCACATTTCTTTCAGAGTCCTTGCAATTTGTGTTAAAGGAGCCAGGGAGGCTCTGGAGTGGAGACCTGTGGACATCCTCGGAGTTTATAACGGAACAAGAGTGGGTGGTCTGCCCAACGCGGCAGATGGTGCAGGGGATGGGTGTCTCATGACCCTAGAAGCATACTGAAAATAGTCATAGCCCATTGAATAAGGGCTGATCCCGTTGGTAGTAGTAGCGAGGAGAAGGCCAGTACGGTGCATGCGGCCACTGATAACATGGAAGATGCGCTGGAGAACTTTGTTCCACGTGATGGGGTTTCGTTGGTTGAGAGATCACGCTTCTAAGTCTGGGTCTTGGAAAGGTCAGTGGTGTGGATGGGCGTAAGAATAGAGGAGAACTGTGCATTCAATCATCTGTGTCCAGACTTTCGCATCAAAAAAGAAGGTTTCCTTTTGACAAGTACTAATGAAGAGGTTATATTAGATGTTTTCCTGTGAGAGAAGAACCTACAAGGAGAAGAACTTCCTTCCAACAGCCTCGCTGTGTTGTTGGAAGGAACTGAGGTAACGTGCCCTCCCGCCCTGCCTTATATACTGGCACTATCAACCCACCAAAATGGCAGCCAATCAGGCATGGGCTCCGAGGGCACGCGGGTACGTGCTGGGAGAAGCTTCCGTTGGCCGGTATCATGCAGGCATAGAACCCACTGTTGAAAGTCATGATGCACCGCTCAAAGAAGGCATTTTCTCTAATGTCAGATTAGTAGTTGACTAACCACCCTCCTCTTCCTCTCCCCTCCTTTCCCTTCACTGTGGTGGCACGGCTCATTTGTTTGTATTGTCTAGACATTTTCTTTGGTAAGAAAATTGCTCATTATTTCAAGGCAGTGGGGTGCTCTATTCACTTCCGATCTCTACATGTGGCAGATTTTTATTATAGGCTCCATTACTTTGTAGGTGGATGTTTCTGCAAGGGCAGTTTAATTGCGTCACAACCGCAGTGCTGCAGACGGATGGTCTAGATGACCCCTGATGTCCTTTCTAGCCATATGAGTTGACTGATTACAGTCAAGAGTCACAAGGCTGGAAGGGACATCAAGAGTCATCTAGTCCAGCCCTTTGGATCACTGCAGGACCCGCCACACCTCAACCATACACATAGAGAAATCCCACCAATAGCTACAAGTAGAGACTGGGACCAACTAGAGCACACTGATGTCTGAAACGAAATAATTTTAGAAAAAGAAGGATCCAGATGTCCCAAACAGGTGAGCCACATCAATTCTGCAGGAGAAGGCAAAAAACCCTCAGAATCAAACACCAATCTGCCCAGGGGAAAAATTCCTTCCTGACCCCAAATATGGCAATCAGTTAGACCCTGAGCATGCATGCAGGCCCCACCAGCAAGGCACCTGATATACAATATAGTACCCAGGCTTCAGAATGTCCTGACAGTCCCACCTCCAGCTGCAGACAACTTTGATGTTACCGGAGGAAAAGGAAAACAAAAACAACAACAACAAGTATTGCCAGGGGTGGAACACTTCATCCTATAGCATCAAATAATAAAAACTCCTCACAAGATATACGCCGTAAATGTATCCAACTCCATTTTGAAGCTATACAGATTCTTTGCTCTCACAACTGCCCCATGCAGGGCCGGCCCTAAGGTTTGTGGGGCCATGTGCGAAGTCTTGGTGAGGGGCCTAATTTGCATAATCAGGCCCCACCCATTTGTGCAAATACACAAATGTGCATATTTTGCATAAATGTCCATCATATCTGCACACATGCCTTGGGCCCTTTTTAGTCCCAGCACTTTGTACCCCTTAGCTTCCCACACAGAACACCCCCTTGTCACTTGTCTCACAGATCCATTCACCCCCTTGCTTAAACCACCCCCAACATGCCAAAGTACCCCCTCATCTAGCCCCCTCTCCCAGTTTCCCCTCCTACCAATACAGGGAGGGAACAGGAGGTGGAGGGCAGGACATTATTGATTTTTTGCAAGAATTTGGCAGTAATAGTCAAAAGAAATGAAAATAATCTAGCAAAAGTGTTCATATATAGTAATAACAGAACAAATGTCTTTTTCAACAAGACATTTACGAGACAGGCGGAACTTCTGTACATTTATAGTTAGTCCCAGCTTTACGCATAGATCTAGAGTGAAGCAAAGGTTGGCATTTAAGGTGTCTGGGGTATTAGCAACCAGTAACCAGTCATTTAGATAGGGGGAAATGGCAATGCCCTGCTTACGAAGGAAAGCTATGACTGGGGCCATAACCTTAGTAAA
>QEPC01006240.1:3211176-3262565 GCA_003113815.1 Sphenodon punctatus
CCCCCCCCCCCCCCCCCCCAGCGCTGCAGGGCTACAGCTGATTCAGTTTAGCCAGAAGCTCCCGCAGCGGAGCCAGGCCAGCCTGGATTTGAACTCAGGCGTGGCAGCACAACAGACTAGGCTCCAGGAGCAAGGCTCCCGGCTCCCACGGGGCCATATGCGACCGCACGTCACGCATGCCTGGGGCCAGCCCTGGCCCCATGATGCTTATTCCAGTAGTTTACTGCTCTAATTATTAAAAACCTTCTTCTAATTTCCAGTCTAAACTTATTGATAACCAACTTGTATCCACTCGTTCTTGTACCCATGCTCACTTTTAGTTTGAACAAATCTTCTCCTTCTATTGCTTTAACTCCCCTGATTTATACAATGTAATCATATCTCCCCATAGCCTTTTTTTGGACAGGCTAAATAAGCCAAGCTCCTTCAGCTTCATCTCAAAGGGTATGTCCTCCATCCCTCGGATCATTCTGGTAGCTCTACGTTGCATTTGTTCCACTTTAAGTTAATCCTTCTTAAACAGTGATCAGAACTGAACACAGTACTCCAGATGTGGTCTTATCAGAGCCCTATACAGAAGCAACAATACCTCCCTATCCCTGCTGGCAATACCATGCCTAATTCATCCCAAAATAGCATTTGCCTTTTTACAACTGCATCACATTTGATGACCCATAGCCATTTTATGATCAATTATAGCCCCCAAGTCCCTTTCCTCCTCTGTTTCCAACTCATGAGTTCCAAGCTGGTAACTAGCACTGCATAAATTTTCACTTTTCAATATTAAATTTCATCTCATTCCTAACATTTGAATCCATGAGTTCATCCTGTATAATTTTCTTATCCTCCTCTGCATTGGCAATTCTTCCCAACTTGGTATCATTAGCAAACTTCATTAGCACACTCTTACTTCCCCTCACCAAGGTTAGCTATAAATAAATTTAAACAAGACCGGTCCCAAAACAGATCACCGAGGAACTCCTTCGTCCCTTCTCCCTTGCTGCCCCGCACGTCTGGAACTCCCTCCCTGCCCTCATTCGCCTGGCCCCCACCCTCCACACCTTCAAGTCCCTCCTCAAAACCCACCTCTTCCGCTCCGCTCTTCCTAACTCCTACTAACCGTCCTCACCCAGGATTATCCCTCACCTGTTATCTGTAAACTCCCAACTTACTTCAACCAAGCTAAGAACGTGTACCTGAGCACTCACATTCTCAGGAATGTCGCATTCCTTCTCTCTCACTCTGTTCCCCCCTCCGTTTCCCCTCCCCTGTCTTTAGATCGTAAGCTCTCAGGCAGGGACTGTGTCTATCTTATTCTTTGTAAAGTGCCAGGTACATTGCTGGTGCTATATAAATGCTAATAATAATAATAATAATAATAATAATAATAATAGCAACCTCCCCTCACCTACAAAGCCCATCACTCAACACAACCCTTTGCTTTCTTCCAGTTAACCAGATACGAACCCATCTAACTACCTTTTTGTTAACTCCATATTTTCAAGCTTAAACATTAATTTTCCATATGGCACCGTATCAAACATCATACTAAAATCCAAATCCTCTACATTTCCTCTATCCAAAGTCACTTATTTTTTTGAAAAAGGATATCTGCTTTTTGCAGAAAGGACGGGGTATAAAATTGTATAATAAATAAAATATCAGATTGGTCCGGCATGATCTATCCTTTCTGAATCCTTTGTGGATGCTTTAATTCCTCCTTGTTTTGAGTGATTTTAAGTGTTTTTATTGTTGACTGTAAGCCGCCCAGAGCTGCCTGTGGCAGGATGGGAGGGGTAAAAAATGTCTAAAATAAATAAATCCATGCTGTATTTCATCATGTTTTCTCTTTGCTAGCATATCATTAATTATTCTCTTTCAGTATGTGTTCCAACATCTTGCATACCACGGAGTTTAGGCCATCCGGTGCCAACAGGCCTGAAAATTCATGTGCTAGGTTCTTCACTGTTCTTGGATGGAGTTTATCTGGTCCTTCTGATTGGAATAGGTTAAGTATTTGGAGTCTTGCCTCCACTTTTGCTGAGGTAATCTCCATTAACCCACACTCATCAACTATCCTGTCTTCAAAACAATGGTCCCTATCATCCTCCTTATTAAAAGCTGATACGAAGTATTCATTTGGAATTTGGGCCTACATCACCATGGATCTTTACTCTGTCCTTACTATACAGGGGCCCCACTTGTTCCTTACTCATTTTCTTATTTAACTATAGTTGAATTTTATGGGCAAGGTCTAGCTCAGTTTCACTTTTAGCAAATCTTACTCTATCCTACATATTTTAACCGCATGCAGGTACTTTTCTTTATTAATCAACCCATTTTCCCATTCCCTATAGGCTCTCTGCTTATTCCTGATATCCTGTTTGATATGATTATTCAACCAATTGGATCTAGAACACCTTCCTATAAGGTATTTCAGAAATCCTCTGAGCCTTGGACTTGAAGAAATTCCAGCTGTCCTCCACATTATGGTTGAGAATTTCCTCAGTCCAATTTACTTCTCTAATTAGCTTCCTAATTCAAACACCTGAAGCTCTAGGAAGGAATTCTGCCAACGTAGGATTCAAGTACTATTAATGGTTGACCTGTTAGTAGTTGCCAATTATGTTCAGCAGTAACTGAATAGAATCGTACCACAGAATCAGGAACCAAATTCTTAATACAAGGAGAAGCCATCTGGAATCTTCTGTATTCAAGGCATGCTTATGTTCCCCCACTACTTTCAGTGAAGAAAGCATGCATGGGATAGGAGTAGGACTAATCTGAACAAAATAGCTTGCTCTTATTCAAGGTGTTTGGCTATGGGAGTCTTTACACGTAAAGATTGGGTGACAAAACCCCTAAGCACGTGTTTGGCTGTTGTGTGTAAGCACCATAACAATCCCAACACCAATGTGGCCACTCATTGAACACGCGATGCGAACATCATTGCATTCCAAGGACAATTTATGTATTCTGGCTGAACACGTGGCCAACCTTGTGTCTAATAATATCGCGTGGCGTGTTAGCAGGTACAACATGGAAAATGAGGTGACAGCGCTTGCGTGCTGAGATCAGGTGGCGAGCAAAACACCAATTTGCCCAAAGATGGGCTGTATGTCTAAGCAGCGCCACATGGTGAACACAGGGCCAAACTGGTGCTCATATCAAGGTCAAAACACACATTCAGACATGTGTTATGTCTAAAGTCACCCTTTGGCAGGTTATACTATAGATTGTAATGGGACTGTTACCATATGGAGGAGAGAACCTCACTGTGTTATGGGTTCCCACCCCAAAAAAGTTGCAGGAGGATGAAAGCCCACATCTAATCAGTGTGCTCATATTTGGTGGCAAAACCTCCATGCTACTATTTCACCATGTAGCTTACTACATCTTCATCTTGGCCTAAGCAAGTATACTCTCTCTCTTTCCCTGGAGCAAGCTACAACTCTACCCACCCTCTGCTTGGGGAAGGAGAAGTGCTAATGTGGTTAGATATACATTTCTGATATGGGCTAGTAGTTCACTGAAATGACCTTTTCAGAAACAGACAACACAGGAGCTAGGACAGAAATATGTTTGAGGCAAACTACCACCTGAGGCATCTCCTAAGCCGATGTAGCCTAACCATCAATAAAGCAATTGGATGAAATTCCAACCTTTAGCCCAGTCTAAACACTTGTAGCACAGAACTTGCAGGCCATTGGGGGGGTGAGGGGGGGGGGAGGAGGCAACAGCAGCTTTAAGCTGCCTGAGTGCCCATCTGAGCTCTATCGATGTCCATATGATTTAGACAGTTCTTTGGGCTTGTCTTAATTATGCCTCTCCCCATTGATGGTATAAATAGAATGAAATAGATAAATATACAGACAGACTACTTGCCAGATGCACTTGGAACAATAATCGCCACAGGACTTGTATGAGGAGAAATTTTCTTGCAGCTAGAGCTAAATTTTTCAGATCTCTTTTTTACAGCTCTAGTCTTTTTAACCCAACTACTGATGTTTATGCTACATCAACCGTTTTGAGGATCCCTTCCACCAAATTAAAAGGAGAATTAAACCTTGTGATGTATTTGGTTCTCTAAAGTTGAAAGGTTACTACTGAACTACTTGGGGGTCCCTTCAAAACTACAACCAAATTTACTGTCAAAAAAGCAGCTCCCTCTCCATTCTCCTACCCCCACTGTTTAACTCAGTCTAATCATTAAATTTTGTGCTGCTCTGCAGCATGCTTATTTCACAAGTGAAATTAAAAGCCTGTTAAAAGATGACAAATTCTTATTGTCTCTGACTAGTCAAACTGGCAACGATAATGAAGGCTTTTTTCTTTTGAAAAGTAATTTTATATATATTCATTTTTGCTATGAATTGAAACATCATAAGATGAACAGCACTTTGACACCCATCACTGCACTAACACAGCATAAGTATTTCAGCGTTCCTAGAAAATGTAGTCACATATAGCTGTAACTTCAGTTGGAATTCAAGTGTATCCTTGAGCTACTAAAATTAGACGACGACATGTGGGTGAAGAAACACGAGAATGCTATGCTTAAAAAATAAAATTAAAAAACCTCACTCCACCTTCCTCCAAGCAGTCAAACTAGCTTGAACTTGATTCAGAAGCAATGCATTCTTTTCAGAAATATGCAATATATTTCTAGACATTCTTTGCCTCACTTTAAGGAAATCTTAACTTTGTATTTTAGTATCTTACCTCATGTTCTTTTTCTGTTTCTTTTTCCAAGGCTTCAAATTCATCTGTTTCTCTCTTCTCTCTCAGTTTCTCTTCTACTTCCCTCAGGTCATACTTCAACTGTTCGTTTTCCAATACCAGTGTGTCAAATTTAAATTGGAGGGCATGCAATTCAGTTATGGTGTTATCCTAAAAGGAAGAGTATTGTGTAAAGAGGTTTCCTTGCATTTGAAACTAACTCCTTGACGATAGAGAACCAGCCTACCTTTTCTTGTGCCAGTGTTTCACAAAGCTGGACAGAATCAGCAAAATCTTTTTGAATCTAGAAAAAGAAATGCACTTTATTTAAATCAGATCCAAAGTAATTGTCCTGAAATAGTTGCATAACAACATATGGGTAGCCCATAAGCAAGAGTATAGCTGACAAGCTGCCTGCGTAGCTGCAGTCAGATCTGTGTTGATTGTGTGCACATTCAAATTCTGTTACTAGGAAAGGCAAATTCTGCCATTTCACTGCAAGCAGAATAAGTTTGTATAATTAAGCAAATTTAATTTATGCGCAAAGAGGAGGAAAAGCCACCACACATGGTCAAAAAGACAAACCATTAATTTTTTTGTTTGTTTTTAAAAAGGCAAGTATCTTGCTCACAGGTTTGTAGTCTCACTGCTGTGCTCAGAATGAAACTGAGGAGTGATACCCTCCTACTCTCGCTCCTTCAGCTACCTATTCAGAAAAAGGCGCATACACAGTGCTGGAAAAACTGTAGTCAGGGACAGTTATGCAAAACAGCAGGGATGGCAGAGAAACAGTAAAACATGGCTCTTAAGACAAAATATGTTACACTTTTTTCAACTGGCAATATTTGAGAAAATGTCAAAAGCTGGGCAGGGCATCTGCAGAAAGGAAAATTGGACTCTTACGTTGTGAATTTTCCTTCTATGGGAGATCCTCCTGGACGGCCAGTAAAACAGTAGGGTTAGATCCCCGCCACCACCAGTAGGAGGCAGACTTCCTGATTTTCTGGAACATGCTCAGAGGGATCTTGCCCCTAAACTCCAGTGTTTTCAAGCGTTACTTCACACTGCTCAACCTATGCTGAACCGAAAAAAGTTCTGTAACTAGAGAAACATTTTATTATCAACGTAAACTGTGATCAAAAACTCCCCGCTCCCACTCCCCACGGGGTATGGTTCTAGGGTCAAAGCAGGCACTAAGGTAAGTGTCCGAGATCTAGGCACTCCTTACTCCGGGTGGGACTGGCCATCCAGGAGGATCTCTCATAGAAGGAAAATTCACAAGGTAAGAGCCCAATTTTCCTTTCTCACGGGAGATCATCCTGGACGGCCAGTAAAACAGTAGGAATGTTCCAAAGCGGTGTCCCACTCCTCAAATATATTGGGGGGGGGGGGGGACAGAGGGAGGTATAAGAGGAAAGCGTCCGGCAGAGGGGATTAGGTATACCCCTTACAGCACCGTCTGTAGCACTTGTCTCCTGAAAGCCGCATCAGCTGATTCGTGCAGCGGAATCTTGTAGTGTCTCGTAAAGTTGTGCACTGAAGACCAGATCGCTGCCTGACAGCTTTCTCCGTAGGAGGCCGAATTTCTAAAGATCTATGAGGCTGCTGCTCATTTAAGGGAATGGGTGAACACCGCTGGGGTGGGGTGGGATTTGCCCTCTGCCTTGTAGGCCTCTGTGATGCAGAGGACCATCCAGTACGCGATAATCACTCCGGATGCCCTCATGCCTTTTTCTCTGAGGACTGTAGGATACGAACAGAGTACTTGCCGAAGGGAGTCATTCTGTCCAGATATACTCACAGTGCTCTCTTGACATCAAGCGTGTGCCAGACTCGTTCCTTGATGCCTAGGATAAAGGCCAGTTGAAGTGACAAGTAATAAAGGTAGACCTCTCTGAGAGGTTCAAAAGGTGCCTTGGTTAGGGCCCTCAGGACTAAATTCAGGTTCCATATGGTGAATCGGTGAGCCACTGAAGGGGAGACAACTCTCGATGCCTTCAGGAACCGGATAATATGGGGGTGTTTAGCTACCTTGCATCCCTTGACCGTGCAGAGAATGGTATTCAAGGCTGCTTCCTGTCTTTGGAGTGTGTTGGGCTTTAACCCCTTGTCTAGACCTTCGTGGAGGAAATCTAAAATAACCCTAATGGGGGTCTTAGCTGGTCTAACGTCCCTGTTTTTACACCACCTGGCAAAGGTAGCCCAGGTACTCTGGTATGTGTATTTTGCGACAGGACGCCTGGATTGAAGCATGGTGTCCAGGACTTGCTGGGAGTAGACCAACTTTCTTAGCATCCTCCTTTCACCTTCCACGCTGTTAGCTTCCGGGCTTCCGGGTTGTCGTGAAGGATAGGCCCCTGAGACAGGAGACCTAGGATGGTCTGGAGTCTGAGGGGGGGCTCTGAGCTCAGTTCTTGAATGTCCGCAAACCATGGCCGTTGAGGCCATTAGGGGGTTACCAGGATGGTGGTCGACTGCTCTTTCTTGATTTTCACTACAGTCCTGTCTATGAGAGGAAATGGTGGAAAGGCGTATGAAAGACCTAGAGGCCAGGTCAGGTTCAGTGCGTTGAATGCTGTGGCTCGGTGATCCGGGAATTGGGGTATGAAGATCTCGGTGTTTGCATTGGTTGGTGAAGCAAACAGGTCGATTTCTGGTTGCCTAAAGGAGCAGACTATGGTCTCGAACGCTGTTGGGTGGAGAGCCCACTCTCCCGGGTTGATCTTTTCCCAGCTTAGCCAATTGGCCTGAGTGTTCTTTTTTCTGGTGATGTGAACCGCCTTGATGGACTTCAGGTTCCTTTCTGACCACTTGATGAGAGCGGTCGCCTGCTGGTGGAGCGATTCGGATCGAGAACCCACTTGGTGATTTATGTACGCTTTCGCCACTGTGTTGTCCGTGTAGAGCAGGGCCTGTTTCCCTCGAAGGATCGGAGCTAGAACTTGTAGGGCTAGATAAATCACCCGTAGCTCCAGCCAGTTGATGTGATGCTTTCGCTCCCAAGGGAGCCACTTGCCTTATGCATGTTTGCCATGCGAGTCTGCTCCCCAGCCAAAGAGACTCACGTCGGTTGTCACGGCCGTCCCGTCAGGATCTGAGAGCGGGACACCCTGTTTGAATTGGTTCGTCTTTGCTCACCAACGGAAGGAGTTCTTTACTGGTGAGGGGACTGTGATACACAGGTGTCATCCCTGCATCAGGTGGTCCCTGCCATGGGCATAGAAACCGCTGAAGTGGTATGGAGTGGAATCTGGCCCAACGTAGGATTCCTAGGCAGGAGATCATGGCGCCCAGCAGGCTGGCGAAGGACTTGAGTGTGGCCTTGTGGGATTTTGAAATTTGTCCGATCAGGTGTCCGAGGTTTTTTTTGTTTTTTGCCTGTGTTGTGTAAGGAAGACCTTGTAACTGAGGGTGTCCAAGATCGCCCCTAGACGTTCCAGAGCTTGGGAGGGAGTCAGGTGACTTTTTCAGGCTGATTAAGAAGCCATGTTTCTGCAGGTCCTCGATGGATCTGCGAACATCTATCAACGCTTGCTCGTAGGAGGGTGACCGAATGAGGATGCAGTCGAGGTATGGGTGGATCTTGATGCCCCTTTTCCATAAGTTCGCAATGGAAGGGATCAGGAACTTCGTGAATGTCCCGGGTGAGGTGGCGCAGCCAAAGGACAGGGCTGTGTATTGCTAGTGCTGTCAGGCATACGTGAACCTGAGCCACTGCCTGTGAGATGGGAGGATGGGGACGTGCAGGTATGCTTCTTTGATATTGAGGGATGTCAACCACTGGCCTTGCACGATTGCTATGCGGATGGATTGGGGGGTTTCCATCTTGAATCTTTGAACTTTGATGAACTGGTTTATGATTTTTAGGTCACGGACTGCACGCCATTGTTCTGACTTTTTTGGGACAAGGGACAGGATAGCGTTGAGTCCAGACCTCTTTTTGTGGGATGGTACAGGTTGTATCGCTCCGATGGTTTGGAGCCGGTTTATTTCTGTTTGCATTGCAGCGTGCTTGTCCGGATTGTTGGAGACTGGCGAGACCCATGCATCTGAAGTGGAGTCCAGCCATTTCTCCGCAAACAGTTGTAGCCTGCCTCCTAGGGTCGTAAGGTCCCGAGAAGGGAAGGCTCCACAGTCATGCGTCCGTCTTGGGGCGTCCAGAGACCTCTGTGTGCTTGGCTCGGTTACCAGCTCCCTTCTGTTAGTGCCACCTAGGCTTGTATTTCTGATGGTGTCCTCTGTGTGGATAGAAAGGTCATCTGGTACCACCTGCTGGAAAGTAGCTTGTACTGCAGGGACAAAAAGGCTTTTTGAGATCCCAAAGCTTTGCAGGGCTTGTCTTTTGGATTTATCTGCAGCGTCTGCAAGGACTTTATCCAGGCAGACGCCAAAGAGTTTAGCCCCCTGAAAGGCTCACCCACCAGGGTATTTTTGGCTGTGGTGTCTCCTTTCCAGGACCTGAGGCAGAGGCGGGCTGCTATGTTGGATGCCGCCGCCAGTGATGCCCAGCACAGGATATCAGTGGATGAGACCGCTATAAAGGCATAGGCCGACTAGATTTTGGAAGACAGGATCATAGTAATCTTCACCGAGACCCGAGGATCCCTGGCCCGTTTGATCCAAGTCATAAGGGCCCTTGAAAATTAGGAGGTGACTGTGGCCATCTTTATGATTGAGGCTACTTCCGCAAAATTCCTTCCTAGGTTACACTCTATTCCTTTGTAAGTAGGGTCCCGGGGGTAGCAGTCTCCCTCGGTTGGGAAAATAGAGTTTCTGGTGAGGGATGCTGTTGCGGCATCCACTTTAGGGATGGTGAGGAGGGACTCCTTGCTTTTAGTGAGGTAGAAGAGGGATACCTGTGTTTTATTCATTTTGGAAGCCTTGTTGGGGAGCCGCCATGCCTTTTGATAATTTTTTCATAGGTTTTATCTAAAGCTATCCCCCTGTCTCTATATACCACGAACCAGTCTCTTCTTTTCCTCCTCCTCGGAGTTGTGTTTGTCTTTCTTTTGTCAGAGGTGAAGAACCTTTATGACCAGATCAAATATCTGGCCTCTGTATTGACTAGGGAACTGCCTATCTGGGTCAGATGAAGCTTCAATCCCTGGCTCTTCTATCTCTTCCTCCTCAAGAAAGGATCGACTGCTCTCTTCCTCCTAGGCATGGAGCTCCTCTGAGGCATGGGCCTCTAACGCTTCCTCTTTCTCCTCACTGGGTGTTGTGAGGGGAGACTTTTACCCCCTTCTCTTACCCCTAGATGAGGTCTCTTCCACTTCGGAGGAGTGGGCGGACCAAACCTCCTCAGAGGCTGCTCCCGACGAGGCGGGGGAGATCAGGGGTCTAGGGGCCTTGCGTGGTTTCTTGGCCAGGGGGAGCTTGCCTTTACCAGCGCCCTTGGAATGGCCCTTGTAGGGGCAGGTTTTCTTGGGCTTAGGAGGAGATCGTTTGCGTTTTAATTCCAAGAGGATTTTAATTGCTACCCCCTATGGGGAAACAGGGCCAAGCTCTTACTCCCACATTTACAGGGGAGCAGTACCAAGTGATCATTTTAAGGCCCCACATCCTTCATGGACCAACCAGGATCTGAACCTGGATTTTCTGAATCCAAAGTTACCACCTAATCCACAAGGCCAACTGGTTCCTCTCTCTTACCACCTCTCTGAGGACTTCCATATGTGGGGCCAGGGAAGGGGGCACGTGAGGGGCTTACTGTTGCTGTGAGCACTGCTGGGTCTGTGCTTGCGTCTGCCGCCGCTGCTGCCATTCTCCTCGTGGTGGCCCGTTTGTAGCTGCTTCTTTTGGTTTCGCTTTTCCTGCAGCTGCTTTCCTGAACGGCCTGGGGGGGGGGGGGGGGGGGNGGGGGGGGGGGGGGGGGGGGGGGGGGGGAGTGAGCCAGGGCCTTGCCTGATGCTGCACGCCGGGCTGGGAGCACCTGCGGCAGCCCACAGTCATTTCTGTTTGTCCCCTGGCTGCACGGTGAGGAGAGTGGACCGGAAGACCCTTCTGGCCGCTGCAGTGCTCTGGTGCTGCATCCTCCCAGGGCTGGAGGTAGGAACCCACTGCGCCACTGGAACCCCGAGTGGCGAGCTGGGGGCTAGGGGCTGGGAACTTACCTGATCGAGCCCGCTTCGGGGCTGGATAATCCAGCGCTGTCGGGACCTATGCCGTGGCAGTGTGGTTTTCCCGTGGCCGCTCTAGGCTCTAGCGGGGCTAGGGTCCCGGGGAACAACAGTCAGCACCTCTTAGGGAACTGCTAAGCCTGCTCTGCGAGGGCCCCACGACAGTTGGAGAGGGGAGCACCTGGATCCAATCCTCCAAACCTCTCCTAAGGAAGGCGGTGAACAGGTAGAGGAATTCCTCCCTCCCTGCCACTAGGAGGCTTTCCCCAAAGAGACGTGGGATGTTTTTCAATTTGTAGGTTGCCTGTAACTTCTGTCTGTGACGGAGACAGCTAGCCTGCTTCCTACCAGTGTGGAGGCAAACAACTGGAGTTTAGGGGCTAGATCCCTGTGAGAATGCTCAAGAAAATCAGGAAGTCTGCCTCCTGGTAGCGGCGAGGACCTAACCATACTGTTTTACTTGCCGTCCAGGAGGATCTCCCGGGAGAAAGTAGTGGGGAAAAAGTACTTAGTACTTTCTCCCTCTCATCCAATCTCGGATACTCTTATAACTTTTCAGAGTTGGAATCTGTAGCACAAGTCATGAAATCGATATTACTGTTTCTCTGCCTCCTGTGCAGCTCCGAGACCAGGTTCTCATATTTCCCCTTCCTCCAACTCTCCTTGGCTACAAGAGCCACACAAATCCCTCACCCCAGGAAAACAGGTGGAAGCAAAGCGAGTGTAGGAAGTCTTTTCTTCAAAGAACTTTTCAAGTTTTTTTAAAAAAAAAATTAAAAAATGTTTGTTGAGAATCTGAAGGAGGAAGGAAATGTGTAGAGAGTGTAGTAGGCGAGGGGCTTGGGGGTGAAGATGCAGGCTCCTTGAACGTGTCATATTACCAGCCTTGCTTGTGTTTGGAGTTCAGAAGGCAGGGAGGACAATCAAGAATAGCTCATGTTAACATGAGGATTGTATAAGAGAATCTTATTAAACCAAGTTTATCACCTTGATAGATATAGACTGCTAAGATGAGAAACACCCCCACATTTAGTTAGTATGAGGCGTTTTCAAACGAGATGCTACCTCGCATCTCCACCCAGGAGCCCATCTGAATGCGGAGCAGCTGGATGCATGCTTCCATGAGTCATGGAGCACCCTCTCAAGCCCACACAAGGAGCAATGCTGGGAAATCCGGATTGCGCCGTGTGGGGCACTTCCATGGCTACAGTAGCCCCGCTGGGAGATACCAGTTTGAAGCACTCCCCACTCGCTTCACCTGCATGGGTGCTCTACAGCTAGGGTTTGCCACCTGTGGTGGTTTTTTACCTGACACTCCCATAGGCCAAAAATTGACATATGTCAGGTAAAAAACAAATCAAGTTGGCAACCCTCACTGCAGCAGTGCCAATTAGCGGCCACGGACCACCCCCCCAATTACCCTGTTCATTTAAACACACCCATAGTGCTTAAACATACATAGGAAAATGTGACCAGATCAAAGAGGTTAGATCTAATCAGATTGAGAGGAAAGAGAAATGTTTATATTGTCAAGCTTGCGAGTTACCCAATTCATATTGGCTCCTGGAATCCATTCTTCCGACATGGTATTATTGGTAGGCAGGTAATGACTGTCATATTCAGAGCACTCTGAAAATGTAGCTAAAAAGAAGATGGCATTTTTTAATAAAAAGTATAAATTCACCTTTAAGTTGGCCAATTTTGTTCTCATCTATAAACTAGTTATCTCATAAAAAGGAATTCATCAATTTGACTCTAATTGATGGGTAACCAGGCCAGAGAAACGTAACACTGGATAGAAAGTTTGGCTTTTGGTTAAGCCTATACATGACTACTTCAGACTCTTGTGGTAGCAAAATATTCTAGCATATACCAATATAGGTAAAGTTCAGACCAACTGAATCCTTACAGAAAAGAGAAAATTATTAAAAATAAAGCATATTGTCTTTAGAAGGCTTCATAAATAATAATAATAATCTCAAAAGAAGAATGCAGTGGAGTGGTAACACCAGCAGCTCTTTAGCACTGTTCAGATATTACACAACCCTGTTGTCATGTTGAATCAGTTAAACTGAAAGCATTAATAGAATCCTACCCACCCCACTTTTTTGGTAGGGGTGTGCAGCAGACACATCATTCATTTTCGTTTACAAAAAACTCCTTCATTTTGGAGTCTTTTTTGTAAAGGAAAACATTCGTTTTCGTCCCCCCCTCCCCAATTTATTTTTATTAAAAATAAAAAACAATAATAATTAAAAGTCACTGTGCATGCTTAGAATGGCTGTCTTTTTCCAAAATGGCACTGACGCGGAGGGCGCCTTTTTGGGAAAGGGTGCACTCGCACAGAATGATGCCAGTGGTCATTTTTTGTAGGGGTGTGCAGCAGCACACCATTAATTTTCATTTACAAAAACTCCTTCATGGGGGGTGGGAGAAGGGGTTTCTGTAAAGGAAAATGTTATTTTCATTTTTTCAGGGTCCCCCCCCCCCATTTATTTTTAATAAAAAGAGAAACATCCACTGTGCATGCACTAAATGGCTGCCACACTGTTCTGCACATGCACAGCCATTTTGGAAAAGGGCAGCTGGTCTATACATGTGCAAAATAGCCACCTTGTATGTGTAGAATGGCTGCCCTTTTGTAAAACAGCGCCAATGCTGCCAGCAGCATTTTGGGAAAGGATGTGCATACACAGAACAGCCCTGGCAGCCATTTGCGCAGGCACAGTTTTAAAGTATTTTTAATTCTGGTAACAAAAACGGATGCTCTTTGCTTTTGTTACCCTGGCTTGTCGTTTTAATATTTTAATTACTAAAAAGAATGGGACATCATTTGTTTTAGAAATTAACGAATGTCACATCCCTACTTCTTTGTATCTCTCCCTTTCACTGTTCTGCAGATCCTGACTGTGCATCCCTGCAACAGGAGAAGAGCTTGCAGGCCGTATGCTCCTGAAGAAAGGGAAGCAAAAGAATCCTTCCCCAATAAGGAAAAAAAAAAAAGTTAGCAAAAGAGTTCGGCACAGCTAAAGCTACTGCTTGGTTTGGTCTGAAGCGTAGCTGGGTTTGTTCCTTTTGTAAGTTCACATGAAAAATGCTAAAGGTGGGACCACACTGCCAGTAACTGTGGTGGCAAGCCAAAAGGGGGCTTTTAAGTAGAAACCATAAATCCCTTACTTAACCAGTGGTTGATGATCTGAAGGCCACAAAGATCAGTGGAATTTCTTATACCCCCACCGCCGGTTCATTTCTGACCTCTAGTAAGAGCATTGCTGCGAACATCTCTTTTTGACACCATTTATTTGACAGGGGAGACACTACTAGTACAACTTTTTGTGGGGTATGTGTGTAAAAATTGTTCAAGTTGAGACTTGCAACTTAATTGACAGTAGAATGATATCCATATCCATCCATATCCATATTTATTTATACCCCGCACTCTTTCCGAAGACTCGAGGCGGCATTACAACATAAGAAAATACATTTATGGGCAATCCACACAGGGAGCCCAAGTCATTATCACATAAGCATCTACATAATATACAGTCTCAAAAGCACAACAATAACACACAATACTCAATACAATCTCAATATCACAAAAACAACAATTCTCAACCCACCCCCTTATGACTCACCCAATGTCCCATTCTATGATCTCCCCCACCACAACGGGGGAGATCCCACACAACATCACAACCTCCCCTGCTGCCACCAGGGAATGCCTCACCACCTCCACCCCTCTCTCACCGGGGGGAGGTGGTCCCACCAACTCCACATCAGTGGTCACACTATACTCCTCACACTCATCCCCTCCCTCTCTCACTAACGCCCATCCCGGCACACCCCCAATGGGCAATCCCCCTCCACCTCCTTCCCTTACCATCGATCCCCCCTCTGAGCCCTTAATTGTATTCCCAAAAGGGACAATAGGAGCAGCCTGAGCCACTACCCCCTCCTGCTTCCCCTTCTCCACCACCCCCTCCAACTTTCCACTTTCCCCCTCCATCAGCATTTCCCCCCCTCCTCCCCCTCCAGACCCCGAAGGGCCCCAAAGGGCCGTGGCCCTTTGGCTCGCGACCGACGGCGCAGCCGCCGGTGCGGGATTTAAATCCCCCGGCACTTCCGGCCGCCGACGCCGGATGTGATAAAGGTTTGTCACATCATTCAGTTAATCAATGATACAATGTATCTACCTCAATGCACTTCACAGTTCTGAGCGGCAGTTACGACGTCAGTAAATTCCTACTTGGCTTAAGTAAGTTAAAATTCTTCCAAATTGGCTATTGTTCATGTGCACAGTTGCTAATTTAACTTTATCTACATTGTCCCATGCAGCGTAGCTTCCATTTTATTAGCAATTTAATTTACTAAGTTACTATAAGTTTATGCCCAAGGATCTCCCTCCCCTTAAGACCTTCATTTAAAAAGGTACTTATTAATAATACATTAACATGTACTTACATTCCTCCATGTCTGCTATCGTTGGCAGGGAGGTTTTCATTCTTTTTGTTGCGCTCGGCCTTGATTTGTCCAAACTGTCAAAGAAGGTTATGTTGTCCTCTGGACTTATTTTGCCAGGAGCCCAGGTAACTCTTCGTTTTCTTTTGGCCTAAAAAGCATGTACAAATCACATAAGAGAAATTATAAGAAGAAGTTTAAATATTTATATAAAATTTACTCTCTTATCTTGTATCTGGATTATTCCATAAGGATATTGGCAGACAGCATGAATTTTTTCTGCTTACTCAGTTTTGAATTATAGCAATTTGGTTTCCATTAGACTTCTACCAATAAAGCTCTGCAAGTTTTAATGAGTTCAGCGATATGCTAAGGAATAATCTCTTTTTTTCAGGCAGAGAAAATCAGTAATGGAAATGTTATGTTGCTTACCCAGAGGCAGATACATTTTTTTGGCAGAGATGGGGATAAAATCCATGTCTCCTGGATACCACTTCTGGGGAATTTGGTCAAGAGAGCTTTTCTTGTCTTGCCCCCCTCCCTTTAAAAAAAGCCCACAATAAAACAAAGAAATACACGGCAACTTACTGTTAAGACCTACAATATAGCATGATTTGCTTCTTAAGTTTCAGCCAAATCAAATGGTTATTTCACAAGTATGCAAAATAAAGTTTTTATCTGCTTTTGATTGTAAGACCTCTGGAATATTGATGACATTTAGGGTAAAGTCACATGAGATGGGGTGGGCCTGATCCCACAATTGCAGCCACCACACTTTGGGCTGGCAAGACGAGTAGGCCACACAATCTGGGCCCCTGTGGCAATCACCAGACCCTGGACACCATGGATCAGGCCGAGGAGCTGGCCACGAGGCTGGATGCCCAGACTTCTGCTGTGCGCAGGATCAGGCCAACTGCCGCTAGACAGCTGATGGGGGTGCGTGGAGGAGCATGTGCAATCTTCCCCCGCACCTAACAGCTTAACTGGGGAAGGGGGGCCTGGACGAGCCCATGCGCTTCACCCCACCTGCCCAACAGCTGACCGAGGGAGGGAGCCCTGGAGGAGACCCTCCTCCCCAGAATCTATTGGGAAGGTGGGAGGACACACATGCTCCTCTGGCTCCTGCTACCTCCATCAGCTGTTGGGAAGGGTGGGAAAAGGATGCACGCTCCTCCAGGCCTTATTCTCAGACCCCGCCTCGTGACAGGGCACCACAGGGACTGGTCAAACGAGAGGTGGCTTATTATCCCATTCTGGGCAACATTGCTATGGGATGAGTCGCCAGTCTTCTCCAGCAGACACATCTGTGAACATCTGGAAGCAGTCGGCCATATGATCCGCTGCATCACCTGTTAATGTTGCCCAAAGGGTGTTAAATGTCTTTTGTGGCTTCGCCCTTAGACATCATCTGCAATGTACTATTAAAAAAGAAAATTATCACAGGTTTCTAAGCATCCATTTCTTGGAGATCCTAGAATCATTATAACTTAATTCAAGCTATAATTTTGTCCACAATTAGAAAAGGGAAGAAAAAAAAACACATCTTCTCTTTTGAACAGCAGACAGGAACTGAAAATTGCATTCCAAACTGTAAAGGACATTTGAATTCTCTATATAAGACATTAGCGGGTACTCCTAGTTTTTTTTAAAAGCTATCTTAAAAAACAAACAGCTGTTTACACATTTTTGCATTCATGTGTAACCAGTCTTATTTTTGAGACTATTTCTTCCAAATTGATTTAACTTATAAGTGCAGATCTAGACAGTAGTACTATACACTTTAGAACTTTCTATCATGTCCGGTTTTCAAATGCCATTTTGGTTTTCTACATTTCTCAAAGACTTGTCATTTTTCTTTGCACGGGAACACCCCAGACTACCTAAAACTCTATCTGACTTGTCCAGTTTTGTTGCTCACAGTGTTTCTCTGCCTAGATCTCCCTGACCAACAGGGCTCTATTCTAGGGCAACTTCCTTCCCATGAAAAGGAGTTGACCATTCAGGTCTCCCGCCCTGCCCCCCAAACATATATCGGGTGGGCTCCACGAGACAGAGGGGATGCTACCACACCTTGGGTAGCCCGGCCATGCAATGCAGTGCATCGTGTGGCTGGTGGCTGACAGATGTTCCCTCACCCCACCCTGGTGTTCCCCCACTCACCCCAGGGCAGGGCAAACAGCTAGCTGCTTCACAACACGTCCTTGGAAAAAATCTGAGGACATGTCGCGGAGCAGCCTTACTCCAACTGGGGCAAGGCTGCCCAAGGCGGGTCGCTACTCACGTGGCTGGGCCATGCTTAACCCACCACATGGGGAGTATTGAAGCGGGGCCTCGAGTGGTGGGCACTGTCGCCCATCATGCGCAGCCGTATCAGTGAGGGGCAGGTTCTCTGTCAGGCCGGACCAGACACCTGCTCACGCGGCCAGCACCGTGGTCCGCCCTGGCCATGGCGGGAGTTCTGAGTGCAGTTCCAGTTGCCCGGCTTCCTTGCGGGGGGGAGGGGACTGTTTGTGTACCCAGCTCCCGACACTTGACCCACAGTGTGGCGGCCACATTTGCATGACATGGGGGCATGTGGGGATTGGGCCCTCGCTGCTCATGTAGCTGTCCCCATCTACTTCAACCCTGTTGGATCAAGGCTCAGGAAGAGAAGCTAGTCTGTCCTCCAAATCTATAGGAAGTTCCCTCTACTGAGAAGCAATAAGGATGCCTGTGCTGCAAAATGTACTCTGAAATGTCACCTGGTTGTCCCCTGCCTGCACACACCTGCCTCTTTTCCACCCTTAATCTCCACGGCTGGCTTTACAATTTGCAGGTCCCAGGCAAAGATAAGATGTGGATTCCCTGATGACCCCACCTCCTTTCCCATGGCCCCACCCCCCGGGGGCACCCTCTACAGGGCCTGGCTGGTTGCCCTATAGGAAGGCTAGCCCTACCCATGCCTGCTCCAATTTTTCTTGAGCTATGCAGTTGAGGACGTTAGTCTTTGGTAACGAGGAAGGGAGAGAAGTAATTTGCTATGATTAATTGCAGGTGCTGTTGAAACCTTACCTGCTTTTCCATTCTTGTTGGAGTTTGGATCAAGAAGTTGCATAGCAACCTCAACTTGTATTCTACATACTTTCTTGTGTGCAATTCAGTCTTACCTTCACCTCTCGTTCAGATGGAAGTGAGGAAGAAGTCACAAGCATTTCAGCTAGATTTCGCATCATCTCCTCCTGTTGTTTTTGAAGAGAGTTCCTTTCTTCCAATAACTGAGCTAGCAGATCTTTCTCTGTTGCTGAAAGAGGAGTGTCTGAAGAAACCTATATTCACAAGAGTCAGATTTGTTGCTTTCCTAGAGTAACAATCATTATCTAATGTGACTGTGTAAACTACGCCCTAATTATTTCAATCCAATCCTTCTAAAAGCATAAAATATTTCCATATGACTGGTCAGTTTTCTTGGAGAACCTTCCTTATACTTTTAAAAATGGAACAACCCTTAATGCCAGCATAAAAATAATTGCAGAAAACAATAAGAGGTGGGGCATTCTGAAGTTACAATTATGTGGCAGGTGCATGACTAGTGGGACCTGCACGCATGCTCAGGGTCTAACTGATCACCATTTTTGGGATCAGGGAGGAATTTTTCCTGAGGGCAGATTGGCAGTCAACTGAGTAATTTTTCATCTTTCCCTGCAGTGTGAGTGTGGATCACCTGTTTGAGACATCTGAATGGCCCTTTTCCTAAAATTGTTCCTGTTATTTCTGACATCAGTGTGCTCTGGTTGATCCTGGTTTCTACTTGTGGCAGATTTTTTAATTGTCTGTTTCTTGTTGGATGAATTTTTCTGTGCAGATGGGTATGGTGTATCCTGAGGTGGCACAAGGGGCTGGACTAGGAAACTCTTGGGGTCCCTTCCAGCTCTGGGACTCTGACACCCTAATTGTTCAGGCTACATTACCTTACCTTGCACAAAGAGATTTTTTTCTACAAAGGTTCTTGTAGCCAGAGTTAAGGTTTTTGCTTTTTAATTATGGACTGCATATTCGTGACATGAAAAAAAGAACATGGGGTAAGACTTACTGAGAGCAGGATCGGGAAACATTACAAATAAACTGTACATTGCCAGTCTTATTGGTGTTAGAAATGGAGGCACCAGGGAGGGGAAAGCAACCTTAAGCCATAGGACTCTAGTGTAGTCTAATCAATATTTAATAGTTCATTAGCTATTTTTATTTTTCTATACTTTGAGCTTTACTGTTTTATTTTTGTTAGTAATGAAACCTATTCAGTAACAGGGATAGAGAAGTGAACTTGGAGATAGCATACCGTGATCTATTGCCTACACTGCTCCTCTAGTCAAGGTGTCATGTTAAATAAAAGCGGCATTTTGCCTAGCAATACATATATTTAGATTATAGCAAGTTTATGATGATGACACAGTAACTGGTAAGGTGTAGGTGAGGAACAATGAGTGTTTACATTATTTTAAGATACAGGAGTGGCAATTGAAATTCTTTGCATCAAGAAATACTGAAAATCTGATCTGGGGAATTTTTCACCAAATTGTTACCCCCAGTTTAGTGACTCTCACAAACAGTGGAAAATGTCAGCTGTTAACTGCAAAGTACAGACAGACAATCTTATTCTGATAACTGGGAGAAGAATAAATTGAGGGTTTTATTGACTGCATGTCTTAAATAGGCATGAAAGTCATTCCACTTATCATTCACTTAACTGTCTGTCAGGGTATAAAGGGCAAACCAAGACAGCATTCCAGAAATGGGACACTATAACGGTCTGCATTTCCCGAGGTCATGCCTCTTTAATGGAAGCATCACAACTGGTCCAGGTTATGGACAATTCAAGCTAGCTTCAACTCGCATCCACTTTATATCCTAGGAAGCAGAGGTAGCATGCTATTTTATGTATGTGTCATATTATACAACGCCTTTACATAGGAAGCGGTATCAGTATGATTATTGTTGATGATGTAATTGCTTATGAAAATGATGAGTGATTGAACAAATATGTTTGCATCGCTGAATTTTTTTCTGTATCTATATCTGTTTGCTTTATAAAGTGGTTTTAATTTTTAGACTTAATAAAAGTAGTTCTTTTAATTCTAGTGTGGTCTTTGGGGATTCCAACAGAGCTTTAGGGCCTTAGTTGTACTTTACTGGCTGCCATTAATTGAACTCACTCAAAATCCCAATTGGTAAAATCAATCATTTATCACTATTTGATTAACATGCAACTACTGAGAATAGGTTGATATAAATAAATATAAAAATATACAGTTATATTCAGACACACAATCCAATTAGCACAAAAATATGTAAATCAAAGATTTAAATGTTAGTTTAATTATGCAAAAACATGGATACCAGGCTTGGACTATTTCAGTTGGCTTTCCCTTGTAGCCCTAGTTACTCCAAGAGAGGGACTGCCTTAAGATAACATTTCTGCAAAAGGAAGAATGAGTTCATCTAAAGCTCCCTCAGTTGCAACAAAGGGCTGGGTATACCTCAGTTATTGTGATATGTGGTGTTGCTTTTAGGATGAATAATATTAAATTAGCAACAAGTTTCTGTAAAAGTGAACACACTCTAACATTCCATTTTAGTTTCAAAATCAAACTGGTCAGACTAGAATATCTCTGGGTAAGAGCCAAATAATCAGCCCCCAAACACAGACTCTATGGAAAGATATTCCAAGGTATTGATTACTTTTTAATGGGTCATAATGCTATTTAAGACAACACAGCATATATCTACTTGAGAGCCAGTGTGGTGTAATGGCTAAGTGCGCAGTACTTGGACCTGGAAGTAAAGGGGGGGGGACCCCGGTTTGCCAGAAATTCACTGGACAACTTTGGGCCAGTCAATATTTTCTCACCCTAACCTACCTCAAAGGGTTGGTTTAAAATGTGTGCGCTATACGTAAAGTGCTCTGAGTGCCATGGCAGGGAGGCGCTACATAAAAATAAAGACTACTACTCTATGGATGATTTCCAGCGAGATGCTACCCCACGTAAACATCCAGGAGCCACCTGTCCATTTGAAGGTGAGGTGGCTGGATGCGTGCTCTCGTGAACTCCTGAGCACCCACTCATAGAGCACTGCCAGGACACCTGGAGCACTGTGTGGGGCAAGCCAAATAGATCCATGGCAACAGGTGGCACGGAGCCCCTGCCTATATGAATGGCGACAGCCGGCCATGCCAACAGACAGGTCCACCGCTCATAGGCACTGTGGGTGAAGGGAGTAGCCTTCGTAAGTCACAAGAACTGGCCAGGAGCACTGAGGAGCCCAGGTTCCATAGCACTTGCGTCCAGGACCTATCACTTAAACATGCCAGCTCAGCATGCTTCCCCCGCCCTCAGGGTCCATAGCAGGGGGCATGCATGGCGGTTGCCTCTGTGGCTGAGGTAGCCTTGCTAGGAGACGCCCATTTGAATCTCTCTCCATCTACTCCACCTGAATGGGTGTTCCGTGGTAGTGCCATTTGGTGGTCATGAACCCGTTCCCACCCTCACCCCCCTCGTCTGAAAACACCTTATGGGAGCATTACAGGGCAAATCTTAATAGGGAATCTCTGGTCAGCACAGAAGATTGCACCAACCATCTTCTAGCAAAATAAGCATATTTGAAGGAAAAGCACCAATTTCAAGTCTATTCTAATTATTTCAAAAGCTATTTCAGGTACAGTTGGTTCCCATGAATCTTTATGAAGTTTACATATGGTCTATAGAGGCAATGCAAAATACGCATCTGACACAAGATGGGCATACATCCAGCTAACATACTTCTTCCAGACGTTTCTTCAAGTCCATTATTTCCTCACGATATCTCTTCAGGAGGGCTTCATCATCCAGTACTTCATTTACTTTTGGAGTATTCTTCATGTTTTTAGCAGTACTGGCAAACTAGGGGTGGGGGGAAACAAAACAAATATGTCATACAAAATGAGTGAACTTTATTAGCAGAAGCTAAAGATTATTAATTATTATTATTATTATTATTATTATCATCATCAAACATTTATATAGCGCCAGCAGTGTACCTGGCACTTTACGAAGTAATCAAATAGACATGGTCCCTGCCCCTAGGGCTTACAATCTGAGAGACATGAGCTGGGGGAGAGACATAGGAAGGGGAACAGAGGGAGAGACAAGGGGTCTAACATTCATGAAGGTGCGAGGTCTCAGGTGCACGTACTTGGCTTGGTTACGATGAGAATGACAGGAGGCAGGTCCATGTGGCAAGGATAGGGGTAAACAGACCGTAGGTATAGGAAATAGTGGCTCAGCAGGATAAAGAGTCAGATAGAGCAGAGCAAAAGAGGTGAGTTTTAAGGAGAGATTTGAAGGTATGAAGGGAGGGGGCAAGGCGGATGTGGACAGGGAGGGAGTTCCAGGCATGGGGGGCAGCAAGTGAGAAGGGACGAAGGCGCTTAGGGGAGCAGGGAAGGCATGGAAGGGTGAGAGAAGGGACAGAGGAGGAGCGAAGTGCACGGGATGGAGTATGGAGGGCGATAAGTGCAGAGGTAGGGAAGAGCGAGGTCTAAATAAAGATATATTTTTCTACCTAATTTTGTATTTAAAAGTTTTCCATATGGATGTGTTTGTTATTTCATATATGTGTTGGGTCATGGCGAAAGCTAGCACCCATAATAAATTTATTATTATTATTATTATATGCACCTAATTTTAGGTTTCACTCTTCCAATGTAGTAGGGGAAGATCAAATGAACACCAAACTATATGTAGTTAAACTGCAATTCAGTAGTCCGCTAAATTATTTTTGCTTACTCATAAAATTTCTCTCAAGACAGTTTACAGCCCAGCAGAAAATTTTATCATTTGAGCAAAAGTGACTTTAGAATTTTTGAATTAGAATAGAAAAAGCAACCCCAGTCCAAGCCTATAGTTTTTGTTCACCCAACTAGTTCCACTAACTTCCTGAAGACTACTTGTTGAAGTTAGGGCTGGGGAACTCAACTTTTGTCCTTTGCCTACTTACCCCTAAGATTGGTTTTGGGCTTGGTCTGACCTTAAAGTCCTACCAAAGTTAATGTAATTTGGAGGGTGGGGGTGCACTGGGAGATTCAAGTGAGGAAAGGATCAAGTCTTTCTTCCTTCATTACATCATCCTAGGTATTGTCATTTTTTGTATATAAAATAATTATAAACATATCAGGTTCAGTTAGATCCTTTCATGTTTCAAAGGGCAAACTTGTGTGTCAGTTCTTAAAATATCAGACTAGAAAACTGAACGCTTACCTGTGAATTTACCTTCTACAGGGTATCCTCCTGAATGGCCAGCTGTGACTATGGGGTTAGATCCCCACCTCAGCCACCAGGAGGCAGACGTCAGTTTTTCTGGAGCATGCTCAGTGGGGAATCTGACCCCCTGTACTTCAGTTGATTCAAAAGCCAAATGAATACTAAAACTTTGCCAAATGACTCATGACTATAACCACTAACTTGAGAGTAAGAGACTTAAAAAAGTAACTCCCAACACAACTCTAGCAACCTCCACTGAAGGGAGGGCTGCTGGCCATCCAGGAGGATATCCTGTAGAAGGAAAATACACAGGTAGGCATCCAATTTTCCATTCTCACAGGGATCTCCTCCTGGACAGCAAGCTGCGACTATGGGGACATTTCCAAGTAGGGAGGGAATCTTATATAACCAGACCCCTCACCGCCATGATGCTGTATAACAGACGTACACTATGGCTTACAGGAGTCTCCTGCCGAATGCAGCCTCTGCAGAGTCCAAAATGTGCACCTTGTAGCATTTAGTAAAGGTGTGGACTGAAGCCCATATGGCAGCCCTACAAATTTCCTGAATGCCTGAGAGTTGGCTGCCCTTCGAAAGGAACGGGCCCAAACTGTATGTGGATGAGCCTTATTCTCTACTCTGTATGCTTCCTAAATGCAGACCACCAACCACTTAGAAATAGTGGTTTTCGAAAGCCTTCAAACACCTTCTGCTCCGATGGTACAAAATAAAAAGGGAAGGAGAGCGGTGAAAAGCCACTGTCCAGTCTAAATACACTTTTAAAGCCCTTCACACATCTAATTTGTGCCCTAGTTTCTCCCTTGGGTGTATCAGATTAGAACAGAGGGCAACACAATCTCCTGACTCCTATAGAAAACTGTATCTACCTTCGGGTGGAAAGCAGCATCTGGCCACAAAACCATCAAACGTGTCTCAAAAAACAAAAATTAGGTTCGACAGGGAGCGCCCCAAACTCAGACATGCGTCGAGCTGAAGTGATAGCAACTAAAAAGGCTACCTTGAGAGACAGATAGTAGAAAGAAGTTTCCCTAAGAGGCTCAAAGGGCATCCTAACTAGAGCATTTAGCACTAAGTTGAGATCCCAGGAGGGGAAGCAATGAACCACTGGAGGGGAGATCTGCTTTGCCGACTTCAGTAACCTTTTTACATGCGGATGCTTGGTGATGCTATAGCCCCTCACACAGGACAAGATGCTATTCAAAGCAGCCACCTGCTGAGCCAGAGTATTCAGCTTCAGACCCTTCGATAGGCCATCTTGTAAAAACTTGAGAATCATCTGTTTTAGCTTTCAGGGGACGAAGGTTTTGGTGAGAGCACGAGTGAACCTTCCACGTGCATGGATATATCCTCCGCGTGGATTGCCGTCTTACTTGCATCAGGGTATCCACTATCGCCAAGAAATAACCCAAAGTCTTCCGTGCTTTCTGTTCAACTTCCACACCGTCAGCATGTCCAGATTGTTGTAGCATACTGGGTCTCGCAAGAGCAGGTCTGGTGTGACGTGAAGTCTTACTGGCTCCTCTGCTTTTAGTTGTTGAAGATCTGTGAACCATGGTCTTCTGGACTAGAAGGGTGTGACCCGGATCAGGCACACACTGTCCTGACGTGCATTTACTACTGTTCGTATGATCAGTGGGAATAGTGGGACCATGTACAGTGGCCCCCTGGGCCACAGCTGAAGCGATGAACGTTTGTGTTTTCCCTTGTTGCGAACAGGTCCATGACTAGTCTTCCGAATGACAAGACTATCTGTTGGAATGCTGCTTTACTCAGACACCACTCTCCCAGATCCACCATCTTTCTGCTCAGCTAATCCGCCCGCATGTTTGCCTTTCCATGGATGTGAAGAGCCCTTAGCAACACAAGAGGTTTCTCTGCCCACATGAACATCAGAGTGGCTTGATGGTTCTGGGACCAGGACAGAACCACCCACCCACCCCACCCCCCTTGGTGATTCATGTATGCTTTTGTGGTCACGTTGTCCGTGATCATCATCACATGAGCTCCCTCTATTTCGGACTTGAAGGTTTTCAGGGCCAGAAAAATTGCCCTGAATTCCAGTCAGTTGATGCTGCGTTTCCACTCATCTGAACAGGCTTGTGTCTGTTGTAATCACAAACCAGAGGGGGGTCCACTGTGGGATATCTGTGGTCGAAGAGATCTCCCTCCAACCACCAGGACAGATAGGACTTCATCATCCTGAACACCGGCACCCAGGGATTGAGGTTGCTGGTCAGCTAATTTTGGAACCGCTGGAGGAACTATTGCAGGGGTCTTGCGTGGAACCGTGACCATTCCAGGTGTTTTGTACAGGAGATCATGATTCCGTGGAGACTTGTCAGTGTTTTCAGGTGAAGATGCTGACTCTCTTGAACCTGTCTGATGCAGTTTGACCTGTCGTTGCTGTGTGACTTATGCGTGCAGGTGTCTAACAGCACTCCCAAGTGTTCCAGCTGCTGAGTGGGCAGGAGATGGCTCTTTTCCCGGTTCACTATGAAGCCGTATGCTTCCAGGTACTGGCCACATCTCTGGTCGCTTGTTCCTTGGAAATCGAATAGATGAGAAGGACGTCCAAGTACGGGTGAATCCGAATGCCTTCCTTCCGAAGATTGGCCACCAACGGGATGAGTACTTTTGTGAAAGTCCTTGGAGAGGAGGCCAGACCAAAGGGGAGGGTTCTCTACTGCCAGTGTTCTGTGGCATAAAGGAACCTCAGCCATCTCCTGTGCATGAACCTCCTTCAGGTTCAGCAATGCCAGCCATTTCACTTGGCCAATTGTGGAGCAGAGGGAACGCAGCATCTCAATCTTGAATTTCTTTGCCTTTACCCACTTGTTCAGACGTTTCAGGTTTAGCACCGCTCTCCAGTTTGACGTTTTTGGGACTGAGAAGAAAGTAGACACCCAACCCTTTTTCGTTTTCTGGAACCAGCTCGATCAACCCGATCCTTTGAAGCCCGTGTATCTCCTCCCAGCATCCCCTCGTGTTTTTCCGGGTTTCTCTACACTGGAGACACAAAGATGAAAGGATGAGGGAACCAATGGAACTCTTATCATGTAGCCTGAACAGACAGTCTCCCACACCCATGCATCGTCCATCGCTGCTCTCCACACGTCTGCAAACAGAGACAACCCCCCCCCACCAGGTGGATTCCTCTGGAGGGACAAATAGTCACGCATCATCAGTCTTTGCATTGGACACTCCTCCCCGGTCTTTGGGGCGTGAGGTGTGTCCAGGTCCCTTTGACTTGTTCGAAAGGGTCTTGTACTTACGCTGCTATGGTTTGATGGCATGGTAATTATGCTTGGGGTAACCCTGGTTGGGATTTCCTGAGGAAAAGTCTTGAAAGGAGCGTTTAGGAGCTGACACGCTCTACAGGGTCTGCTTTTTATTCTTATCCGACGCATCTTCTAGGACTGTATCCAGACAGACCCCAAACAATTTAGTTCCCTAGATCAGTCCCCTTATTAAGGTGTTCTTCGTTGCATTGTCCCCCTTCCAAGACCAAAGCCACATGCATCTGTGCACTGCCACATCTGAGGACGCTGCCTCCAAGGCCTAGGAAAGACTATCAATGGCGGAGTCAGCTATAAAGGAATATGTGAGCTTTATTCCTGTGGCCAGAACACCGGTCATTTCTGGAGGAGTCTTGGGGGCTTTCCCCCTCTCCATCCACAGCAGCATAGCTCTTTTAAAATACGAAGACAGGGTGGCAATTTTAATAACTGCTCTCTCATCAAAATTCCTGCAGAGGCTAACTTCGATTCCCTTAGCAGTAGGATCCTTGGTTAAGCAGTCCCCTTTGGTTGGGAATACGGACTTCCTAGCCAAGGAAGCTGCTGCAGCATCTACTTTTGGAATGGCTAGCATAGGCTCTTTATCTTTGGACAGAGAATACAGGGATTCCAGAGTTTTGTTGCCACTTGGCCCTAATAATTTTTTCAAAAGTCTTATCAAGAAGCATCTCCTTATCTTTGGGATGGGCTTTTGGGATTTAACCCGTCAGACTCATCCCCTGATGAGTCAGAGGCCTCCTTTTTTGCTTTCTTTTCCTTTAACTTCAGGGCTTTGCAAACCAGCTCAAACATCTCATCTCTATATTTTATAGAGAATTCCCTATTGAGGTTCTTAGAAGACGCCCCAGGGGAGTCCCGGAGCTCTCCTTCTTTCAAGGGGGATCCCTGCTCTTCCTCCTTATCAGAGGCTCCCTCCAATACCACCTCGTTCCCAATATCCTCCTCTTGGGAGGACTCCTCCCGAGGCCTTCTGGGCCTGTGTTTGTGTTTAGGGCATTTCCTGGAGGACAGGCATTCATGGCTTGAGTTTAGATTCAGATCCTGGTCAGAAGAACTACCCCCCCCCTTTTTTTTTTTTTTTGGAGGAGGAAGAGGAGGAGGTAGGGGAGTTCAGGGGTCCCTTTTGTTGGGAGTGACAACAGTATGAGAGTTAGATTTAAGATTATGTATATAAACGCATATAAGGAGACAGATCAGCTGATGGTTACCAAGGTTACCTAGACTAACATTCTATAGGCTGATCAGTCTCTGTATGACAGTTAAGATGCCAAGCATGTAGGCTGCTGTTATGCCTTATGGTGTTTTTTGTTTTTGTTTCTCTTGTCTTCACTCTGTTAAGGAGTAAACTTATCTGTTTGCTTCAGCTGTGTGTTTGAGTCATCATTACTCAAATAGAGTGTAACTCCTGCAACAGGTTATGGGCCCAGGAGTACTACAGAACAGAAAGACAGATTTAAACTCCAGAAGGACGCAGAAACTGATCCACTGGATGTGAGTGAAGAAAAACAAAACAAAACATATGATTGACCTCATGGCTGCTAACTCTGATCTTAAATTTTCAGTGACTAAATTAAACAGTGGAAATCATCATCTATGGAAATTCAAGTTGGAAATGTTATTATCCAAAGATGATCTGTGGGAAGTGATAATTACAGACAGACCAGCAGTTAATCCAGAAATGTGGGACAAGAAAAATAGACAGGCAAGAACCACAATAAGTCTTCTAGTGGAGGATGATCAATTAATTCATATTAGAAATGAGAGCACAACAAAAGGGATGTGAAATTCACTTCAAATATTGCATGAACATGCTAACCTGAACAGCAAGTTGTTTTTACTGAGAAAATTGTATCAAATGAAACTAGAAAAAGGTAGAGCAATGCAGGAACACATTAACTCTGTTAGAGGTTATAGAGCAACTTCGTGGTATTGGAGAAGAAATGAAAGAAAACCAAATAGCAGCTCTAATGTTATGCGGCTTACCTGAATCAAACAGTGCTCTAATAAATGCTCTGGAAACCAGACCTGAAGCAGAATTGACACTAAATTTGATAAAGAGCAGACTTACTGATGAATTTAATCGCAGGAAGGAAAATATACGAAGTGATAAGGACTATGACACAGATAAAGAGACAGCATTAAAGACCAAAGATACAAATACACACAAAAGGGAAACAAGAATTATGTTTTAGATGCAAAAAGGAGAGACATTTAAAGCGAAATTGTTCCATATGGAAGGCTGAACAGCGAAGACAAGCTTCCCAAATATTGAAACAGAGGACTAAAACTACCACAAGCGAATGTATGGAATTGAAATGGAATGGCTGTATTCAAGTTACACAAGGCAATTCTTTCCAAGGGTGGTGTGTTGACTCTGGAGCTACAAGTCACATGACAAGTGATAAGACATTTTTTACAGAACTAAATCTGAATGTGAAAGAGAAAATATTTCTTGCTGATGGAAGAAACATACAAGCCAAAGGAATTGGGTATGGATTCCTGAATTGCAGTGATGGAAAGGGACATAAGCTCATACCACCAGTAAAAGAGGTGTTATATGTCCCTGAACTAGAAGGTAGTTTTGAAAAAACAGCATATATATTGTATTCACCTTTGGCACAGACAGCTGGACATAGACATCCTGAAAGCATCAAGGAACTCGAAAGACGAGAATTGACTAAAGACATTGAATTGTCAACATGTCCACTTATAATGAAGTGTGAATGCTGTATAAAGGTCAAAGCAACAAGAGTATTTTTACCCAAGAAAAGTCAAACTAGAGCTACAAAAACACTTGATCTTGTACACAGTGATGTATGCGGCCCAATGAAAGTAAATACACCTGGAGGAAACAGGTACTTTGTAACATTCATAGATGATTACTCTAGATACAAAGTCACATATGTTATGAAACGGTGCAAACACAGAGTGGGTGGGGAGGGCGTTGCTGCTGGCCTGGAGCCTAAGCAGGCTGCTGCCTTGAAAGTGATCATGACCCTGTTTATTGGGAGTCGCCTGTGAACTGGAGGAGCTGCCCTGCCGGGGTGCTTGTGAATAAACCCTGTCCACTGTCAGCTGGGGCTGGTCATTCTGACTGGCGACTGG
Organism: Sphenodon punctatus; assembly: GCA_003113815.1. Lineage (NCBI taxonomy): Eukaryota > Metazoa > Chordata > Lepidosauria > Sphenodontia > Sphenodontidae > Sphenodon > Sphenodon punctatus. Next base: position 3,241,168 of record QEPC01006240.1, read on the forward strand.
CGCTTGGAGCGCCAAGGACTAGAGTGCTTCTGCAGGGAGTTTAAACGGTGGCCAGCAACTGTGTGCGAATACGGAGGGGGGGGGGGGGAGCGTTGCTGCTGGCCCAGAGCCAAAGCGGGCTGCTGCCTTGAAAGTGACCATGACCGTTTACTGGGAGCCGCCTGTGAACTGGAGGAGCTGCCCTGCCAGGGCGTTTGTAGATAAACCCTACCCACTGTCAGCTGGGGCTGGTCTCTCTCTTTGGCGATTGGTGCTCGGAGCGCCAAGGACTGGAGTGCTTCTGCAGGGGGTTTAAAAGGTGGCCTGCAATCATGCCGCAGGGCGGCACGATCTTGTGCACGCGGCCTTAGGCGTCGGCCGGGCGTGGGTGGGGGACGAGTATTTTGTTTGATTGTTGGGTTGATTATCTGGGTATAGGTAAGTTAGAACATGAGGTCTGTGGCTGTCCCTTATTTTTTGTAAAGCACCAGGTACATTGCTGGTGCTATATAAATACTTATAACAACAAAGGAGGTCTGTAGTTTTAGCAAAACATCACGAGGATAGCTCATTTGGAGCTTTCGCAAACTGTTGTTTTGGGGTCTACCCTATCAGGGGTCAAATACTGCCAATATATGCCCCGTGAAGGGCAAGGCATTCCTCCTTAAACAAAAGGATAGAAACATAGTCCCTTGTACTTTAATCATGCAGACGAAAAAAAGGATACGCCAGTTCACCACGTCCCCAGAAATAGAGGCACCAAATTTAAACCAATTAAAGCTGCATGATATGGGATTTAAAGAACTTACCAGTAAAGGCCTTTTAGTGCCACAAATCCTGACTAAAAAACGATTTGCAGCTTTGGATGATAGTTGTAGCTCTAACCCTCAATCTCCTATTACGGCCGACAAAGGACTTGGTAGAGGGGACCATTTAATATAGGAATTGCATAGCTCACCGAATGCTATCAAAATGTTAGGGGACCAATGTGTGCTTGTCAGTAAACTTGTTGATACCATTTTTAAGGGCATTGCTGACATGAAGGGAATAGTTGAAGGAGTGCAGTCCTACTTGGAGGAGGTAGCAAAGGATACGAGATCTATAGTATTTAATCTATTTGCTATGATCCCCCCCAAATCGGATCCTGTAGCCCCCAAAATATTTGCTGATGGGAATACAAAAGGGACATCTAAGCCTGTGGAGGATCAGCGTTTGCCACAAAACTATTTTCTATCTAGTGACCCCAAATCCATACTTTTGAAAATATTCCCTCTCCCAAATGGTGTTATGCCAGCATGGTACACTAAAACCCTAATAAGAAGGCACTTGTTGACTTTAATAAATCTTAAAATACAATCAACTGAAATAGCTAGGTTTTACTTTTTACCAACTATGGACCAAGCTCTGAGGCTAGTTATTCATTTTAGAGGCCCCTTTGCAGTCAAGAGGATTCTGGCATCGAGGGATTTTCTAAAGTCATGAAGAACTCCGGTTTCCAGGGTTTTTTGGCTGAAGGGGATAACTTAAGAGGTGGACATATTCCAGGTTTTGGATCCTCAAGTGCATGAACAGGAAGATGGTAGGGCTATGTATGCCTCTCGCCACTGGCAGTTTCGGACTCTTCCCTTTGGCCTCGCCACGGCACCCAGGACCATCACGAAGGTTCTGGTTCCTGTGATCGCCAGTCTTCGAGTTCAAGGCCTCATGCTCCATCCATATCTGGACGACATTCTCGTCCGCACCCCCACGCAAACCCAGGCAGGAGCGGTGGTACAATCGACCCTGCAGTCCCTTGCGACCCACAGGTTCCTGATCAACACAGAGAAAAACCTGCTGAGCACCATGCAATGCATAGAACATCTGGGGGTGATCATCGATGCCCAGGAGGATCGCATTTTTCTGTCCGACGAGCATCAACGCAAGTTCAGGTCTCTGATAGAGCATATTTGCTCTCACGACCGGATATAGCTCTCTCGTATAGTGTCACTACAGGGTCTCCTCGTATCTTGCATCCAGCACCTGTCATGGGCCAGATACCAACTCCACCCTCTCCAGGTCTATCTGTGCCCGTATCAACGGCAAATTATGGAAAGGACCAGGGTCTGGCTTTCCCTTCCTCAGCAGATCCTGGATTCACTCAACTGGTGGATGTCCCCTCATCAGTTTCAGGACGGCGTGCCCCTGACCGATCCTTTGAGAAGGGTCGTCACCACCGATGCCAGTCTCTCGGGCTGGGGAGCTCACATGGAGTTCAAATACACCCAGGGCTCCTGGCAACCGAAAGACAAGAGGCACTCCATGAACTGGATGGAGCTCAGAGCTATCCACCTGGCGTTCCTCCACTTCGGTCCCAAGATGAGGGGATCTCATCTGCTCGTTCTAACGGATAACACCTCTACAATGGCCTACATTCGCAACCAGGGAGGGTCACGAGCTCCGGCCCTGCACAGGGAAGCATCTTGCCTGATGGATTGGGAGGAAGACAATCTTCTCTCTCTATCAGCCAAGCACATAAGGGGAGAAGAAAATGTCATGGAGGACTGGCTTAGCCGCAGGCAGGTGGATCCAGGAGAGTGGGCTCTCTCCCCGACGGCGTTTCTTCAAATCTGCCACCACTTCGGCTTGTCGATGATCCAGCAGGAATGCCAAGCGCATGAGGTTCTTCTCCCGGTTCTGTTCTCCTCGGGCCGAAGCCATAGACGCCTTGAACGTCCCGGGGCTCCTTTATGGCTTTCCCCCCCTTTTCGATCCTCAGCAACGTGATTGCCAAAATTCAACGAGACCGGGTGACGGTGATCCTGGTAGCTCCCAAGTGGCCGAGGCATCCGTGGTTTGCCGATCTTGTGAACCTATCTCGACAAGATCCAATGCTCCTGGCCCAACCTGCTCTCTCAAGGTCCAGTACAGTACAGTACAGCAACCCGCGGTTTCTACGGCTGACGGTATGGCTCTTGAACGCGAGACCTTGAGGAGCCTGAGTTACTCCGAAGCAGTGCTATCCACTCTTCTGTCCTCCAGATGGACTTCTACCATTAGGATCTATCAGTCCTCTTGGAGAGTTTTTGTGGCTTGGTGTTCATAACATCAGGTGAACCCTAAGAAGCCACGAATTAGCAGTGTCCTACATTTTCTGCAAATGGGCTTAGACAAAGGTCTCTGGGCGAGCACTCTTACCCATCAGGTGGAGGCTCTCAACAAGACCTTAGCGACTATCAGGGGTAGGGGTATCTCGAACCACCCTCACATCAGATAATTTCTGAGGGGTGCTAGGGCTTTGGCACCTCCTGTAGTTCATCGTTTCCCCTCCTGGCGGCTCAGTCTGATGCTGAATGCCCTCACGGTCCCTCCCTGCGAACCCATGCATGAGGTGTCTCTTTTCTTCCTCACAATTAAGGTTGCCTTCTTTGTTGCAATTACTTCGGCTAGGAGGGTCTCCGAACTCAGGGCTCTGTCTGTCGACCCATCTCTTTGTATTTTTAAGCCACACTTAGTCATCCTCCGTCTTGATCTGGCCTTTGTTCCTAAGGTAAATTCCCTATTCCACAGAAGAGAGGAGATTATTCTTCCCTTATTCTGCCCCAATCTGGTCTATAGGCTAGAAAAGAAGTGGCATAAATTGGATCTCCAAAGAGTGTTGAAAATTTACCTTAAAAGGAGAGCCTCCTTTAGGAAGTCTCCAGCTCTCTTATTAGAGTTCACAGTTCGAAAAAGGGGCACTAGAGCATCTCGGCCAGCTATTGGGCGCTGGATAGCNAAAGCCCTGGAGAAATAGGACGTCAGTGTCGCCATCTTTATGACTGCTGCCACCTCCTCGAAGTTTTGTCTGAGGTTGCACTCGATGCCCTTGTCTGTGGGGTCTAACACCTGTCTCTTATACACATCTAGATGTGTATAAGAGACAGCTATTGGGCGCTGGATAGTGGCATGCATTTCAGAGGCGTACAAGGCCTCCGGGCTCATGGCGCCGCTCTCAATCCTTCCCCACTCTACCCGTGGGGCAGCTGCCTCTGCAGAATTCAGTGCTAGGGCGCCCTATGCAGAGATTTGTAGGGCAGCTACATGGGCGAACCCCCATTCATTTACTTGACACTATCGAGTAGACTTGATGGACTCAGTGGATGCTGCCTTTGGCCGCAGAGTCCTCCAGTCTGTTCTTCAGGAGCCTCGATACCCTTTTTTCTCCACCCTACTCTGCACTGCACTGCTCTGGTAAATCCCAGGCTAAAACAGCTCCCATCCTGCACATCCCAGAAGAAAGGGCAATTGGTTTACTTACCAGTGAATTGCCCTTCTGGGTAATGTGCAGGATGAGAGCTCGGCCCCCTGCTAGGCGGGGATCAAGTGGCTGAATTTCAGGTGCAGATGGGGGTCAGAGTCTAGGGGAGATTTAGTTTCGGGGTAGGGATTCCTGTCTCTCTCCCTCCCTGTCGGTTTCCAGCGGGTTTCTCTATTGTATTTTTCTTATCCTTACACTTATTTTAATGTTCTTGGAGTTTTGTTGTAAGTATTTTTAAACAGCTTTGAGAACAACTGGCAAGTGGGAGGGATGGACCCCCTCTATCCACAGCCAGTCACAACTTTGTTAGTCTGCCTCCTACTGGCCTAGATGGGGATCATCCCAGGCTAAAAGAGCTTCCGTCCTGCACATTACCCAGAAGGGCAATTCAGCGGTAAGTAAACCAATTGCCCTTTTTACAAACAAAATTGAATGTTGTGGATTAACTCACATGCTGTTGAGAAAGAATGTTGGAGTGACAACAGTATGAGAGCTAGATTTAAGATTATGTATATAAACGCATAAGGAGACAGATCAGCTGATGGTTACCAAGGTTGCCTAGACTAACATTCTATAGGCTGATCAGTCTCTGTATGACAGTTGATAGTTATGACAGTTAAGATGCCAAGCAAGTAGGTTGCTGTTATACCTTATGGTACTGTTATTTGTTTTTGTTCTCTTGTCTTCACTCTGTTAAGGAGTAAACTTATCTGTTTTCTTCAGCTATGTGAGAGTCATCATTACTCAAATAGAGCGTAACTCCTGCAACACCTTTTTCTTCCCTGTTTGCCTGCGTATAGTGCATTTGCCTTTTCCTTTAGGTTAGGAAGTGCCCTTAAAGGGATTTTTCCTTTCTGATGGCTTTGCTTAGGGGCAGTGGGAGAATTACATTTAAGGTCCTGTAAGGAGCTTAAAGCTCTCCTTGAGGTCCAACATGTGGGTGTTCACGGTTGGCCTTGAGGGCCTACAGGGCCTTACTGGTTGTTGCTCCTCTCCTGAGGAATTGGTGCTGGATCCTCGGACGCAGGCCATGTCGGGCGGGAAAGAGGAGATGAAGTTCCTTTTGCTTTTGTTTTCCCAGCTGCCGCTTGAGCAGGCCCTGGCCTGCTTTCCTTTTCTCGCTGTAGCTGGTGCCCAACTTTTTTCCACAGGGGGAGGGAGTAGCTTCTGCCTCTGCCTAGAGCTGCCAACCCAGCAGATCAGGATGCTGATAAGCCAGGGCTGTGGCGCTTCCTCTGGCAGCGGGGGCTGCTGCTGCCTTTCTGATGCTGCTCCTCTGCGACTGGGGAAGCTCTAGCAGGCCCTGTAGACAGCTGGAGGCCCTGCAGGGAGTTCCATTGCGCCCACTCTGCTGGACTCCGGAACCCATGAGAACCGGAGCACCAGGGATAGAAGTCCCTCCCTAAGCTCTGGGAGGAACTCTGAGGTGACCGGAGGAGAGCCACTGTGCTCCCCGGCACCCCAAGAGGCCCTATCCAATTTGAAAAGGATTTCCTCCTGGACAGAGGACTAAGTCTGCATCCTGTTGCTTCAGAGGCAGACAAATCAACTAGAGCACAGGGGTCAGGTTTCCACCAAGCATGTTCCAGAAAGGAGAATTGGTCACCTACCTGGGTGAATTCCTTTCTCCTCTGTCAACGGATAATCCTCCGCACGGGTAGCTCTGCGGATGGCCGCCAGGAGGCAGAAGAAGAAAGATTTCCAATGCGCATGCATGCAGAGCTAGCCCCGGCTATCGTCAGATCATATCCAAGCAAAGGTCCAGTCTCTGTATCATCTAAAACAAGTCCAACTTACAACAGGTTAATCCACACACATGCTAACTTGATTTTCTTCTCTCTCTCTCTCTTTTTTTTTTTTTTTAATTAAAAAAAAACACACTTTCCCCCAAAAACCCTTAAACTCTAGGGACTCAACTAACCAATCCTGAATCCTTTTGACCTATCCAAAATTGCAGAACTTATAGCCTCTCACACTGTTTGCCAGGGAGGACCGGAGGATGCCGAAGTCGCTGCCCCCTGTTCCCAGGTGCCGTGCGAGGGAACTGGTCACCCGAGCTTTGGGGATTCTGCTGCCCTTAATGCCCCGCCTGCTCGCTGCCACTCACCCTGATCTTATGTGGGCTGGCAAACCTCTAACTATTGTTTTCCTCTTCCTCTCTCTAGGTTCAGGGAGAACCAGATGCGATCCCGACGGCCCGAAGGCAGAAGACGGACTGACGCGAGTCGGGGCTAGCTCTGCACGCACGTGCATTGGAAATCTTTCTTTTTCTGCCTCCCGGCGGCCATCCGCAGAGTTACCCGTGCAGAGGATTAGCCGGAGACAGAGGAAGAAAAACTGAAGTGTGCCTTCTGATGGTTGAGGTGGGAATGTATAGTCACAGCTTGGCTGTCCAGGAGATCTCTGTGAGAAAATATATATTTAAGAATGTTTTATTTTTAAAAATCTTTATATATAAGAATGTCAAGTTACCAATTTATAGTTTTGCATTTATGTTGTATTAAAGACCTACACAAAAATAGTAGGGAAGAGTTAACCTACACAGAGTGAAATTGAAGTTTAGGAAAAAACAACCTAGTTTCAGTTAGTTATTGGTGACACTAGAAGCCAAAATTATAAGCAAATAATGGTCTATTAGACCAAATCATTTGGTTATGATTAAGTATTTTTGTATCAAACACTATTTAAATTAGTCTTTACATTTTGAGCTGTTGCCACAACAGGCATGCTGAATACCGGGTAGTGCTAAGACAGACAATATAAATATGGCACGTGGAAGATGTTCGAAGTTTTACACAGGTGTATATATTAAAGTGTGCAGCTGTAGGAAAACTGAATATCCATGCCAGTTCAAATTTCATTGGCACTAAAATAAAAAAATCAGTTGAAATCAAGTTAAAGCTGGAAGCTTTGAAGAGGAGAATTTGTGAAAGAATATTAGTTGGAGACGTTCTAATTTGGTCTATACGACATCTACGGGGTGGTAAGAGGCCACCCAAAAAGTGAAACTGCAGATTTCAAGGGCATCTTGGTGCACATGGGAGTCTTATAAGGAAGGCAGTGTAATTGCAACATCAATTTCTCAGTTACCACAATTCGCCTCTCCAACCATCTCCCTCCACAAGCATGTTAATCACTCGCATTGAAGCAAATGAGAAAAATAAAACAATTTTACCTGAAGTGTACTAAGCGTTTCATCAAATGAAACGGGAGTAATAGTGCAAATGATAACTGTCTTAGCATTGCCTCACAAGGAATTTTGTAAAATTCTCGTCACCTTGCTGTCTCTGTAGTTTATGAAACCTCTGTAGAGGAAGTGGTGAAAAATAAAAACAAGAAAACAAAGATTAGCTTAAAATGTATTTTCTAGTATAAAAAGGAAATTTGAGTACTTACTTCTTGAATTTTCCTTCTACTGGAGGTCTTCCTGGACGGCCAGCCAACACAGTAGGGTAGATCCCCGCCACTACCAGTAGGAGACAGACATGAAAACTTTTGTGTCCATACTCAGGGGATCACCATCCCATCTCCAGTATTCTCCAGCATTCTTCCACACTGTGAACACTCTACTATATAATATTATTAACTGTAAATAACAAGAAACGTTAACTTTCAAAATTCGCCTTTAGTGGTCTAAGCATGTTTCCCTTTTTTGGGTCAAAATTTTATCTCTGGGTCTACAGTTCCAGTTTAGACCTCCAGTCAACTCCTTCCTGCTCCCTAACCCTAGGGAAATAAGGAGTCAAGGTCTCCTGAGATCAAGTTCCCCTTTAACCACTCCAATCCTCCCAGAGTTCGTTTCACTCCGGGTGGGTCTGGCCGTCCAGGAGAACCTCCAGTAGAACCTCCAGTAGAAGGAAAATTCAGGAGGTAAGTGCCCAATTTTCCTTTCTCCCTGGAGGTCCTCCTGGACAGACAGCCAACACGGTAGGGACGTACCCAAGCGGTGTCCCAATTTTCCTATCTAAGTTGATGGGTGGGCAGAGAAGAAACGAAAAGAAAACCTACTTAGTAGTGTCCTCAGGCGAACCTAAGGAGTGATTACTTATATTACTGTCTGGAGCACACGTCTCCCAAATGCCGCCTCGGCCGACTCATGTAGAGGAATCTTATAATGCCTCGTGAATGAGTGGACCGACGACCATGCAGCAGCTCTGCGTATCTCCCCATAGGAGGCGGAGTTCCTAAAAGCCTGAGAGGTTGCTGCTCCTGTGATGGAGTGGGCAAAAATCCCCTCGGTAGGTGCTCTTCCCCATGCCCTGTATGCTTCTTTAATACCTAAGGAGATCCAACGCGCTATAACTGCCTTGGATGTCCTCTTCCCCTTGTTTTGTGGGCTGTAGGACACAAATAGCGCTGAAGACTTTCTGAGAAGGGCTGTACGGTCCAAATAGATTTTCAGTGGCCTAGTGACATCCAACTTATGCCACACCCTCTACTGGGGTGAACTGGCTTGGGGCAAAACGATGGTAGCACAATATCCTGTTCCCTACGGAAAGGAGTGTTGACCTTCGTTAGAAAAGATGGGTCCAGTTTGAGGATTACAGCTGAGTCCCTAAAGGAAAACAGATTCGGTTCTATGGATAAGGCGCTTAATTCAGAGACAATCCTGGCTAAAGTAATACCAACCAAAAAGGCAACTTTGAGGGACAAAAAGTATAAAGATACTTCCTTCAGGGGTTCAAAAGGTACTCCTGTCAGGGCCCGAAGGAGTAAATTTAGATCCCAAGTAGGGAAACAATGGGCCACCAGAGGGGACACCACTCTCGCTGCCCTGATGAAGCGAATCACGTGAGGATGTCTAGATACCCTATGCCCTTTGCTTGAGCCTAGCACGCTACCTATGGCCACCACCTGTCTCGGAAGGTTTTCAGTTTCAGCCCCTTGGACAACCCCACTTGGAGGAAATCCAGGATCACCTTAACTGTGGCCCTGGTTGGCCTCACTCCCTTGCTTTCGCACCACCCCGCAAAAGAAGCCCAGGTACTTTGGTAAATATGATTGGTTGCCGGGCATCTAGACTGGAGCATAGTCTCCATGACCTGTTGGGAGTAGCCTAATTTTTTAAGTGCCCTCCTTTCAATTTCCAGGCCGTTAGTTTGAGGGCTTGTGGGTTGTTGTGGAGAATCGGGCCCTGGGACAGTATGTTCTGTCTGTACGGAAGCCTGAGAGGAGGAGCCGTCGCCATGTCTAGTACATCTGCAAACCATGGACAACGGGGACAGTAGGGAGTGATTAGAATAACTTCTGCTCCTTCTTTTCTGATCTTTGCCACTGTGCTGTGGATCAGCGGGAATGGTGGGAAGGCGTAAAGAAGCTTCTGGGGCCATGTTAGAGTCAATGCGTCGAAAGCTGTCGCCTGTGGCTCTGGAAAGCGAGATATGAAGAGTTTTGTTTTTGCGTTGCTTGTGGAGGCGAAGAGGTCGATCCCTGAGGTTCCCCAGGTGTCCACTATTCTCTTGAATGTTATTGGGTGTAGTGACCACTCTCCTGGATCCACCATTTTTCGGCTGATCCAGTCTCTCTCCCCTCTATGTGAATCGCTCTGATCGATCTCAGGTTGATCTCCAACCACCTGATGGGGGCTGAGGTTTGATGATGTAGGTTTTCCGATCGTGAGCCCCCCTGGTGGTTGATATACGCCTTCGCCACTGTGTTGTCCGTATATATTAACACATGCTTCCCTCGAATCCACGGGCTAATTTCCATAGGGCTAGGTAGGCTGCCCTCAGTTCCAGCCAATTGATATGGTACCTCTTTTCCCAACAGAGACACTTGCCCTGGACGGATCTGCCTTGCACGTATGCTCCCCACCCGTGTAGGCTCACATCCGTGGTGATTGGGATTCTGTCGGGATCCGGGAGTGGGATCCCAGGCTTGAACCTGTCTTCCTGTGCCCACCACCGGAATGATTTCTTGAGCGATTCCGTCACCATCACCCAAGGGTTCCCCCCTTGTGTCAGGCAGTTCTGCCAAGGTCTCAAGAATCGTTGTAGCAGTCTGGCGTGGAATCTGTCCCACCTTAGAATTCCTAGACAGGAAATCATACTGCCCAGCAGGCAGGCTAGCTCCTTGAGTCTGGACCTGTGACTCCCGTTTACCCGCTTGATCAGATTGAGCAGTCCTTGTCGTCTCTGGTGTGTCAGTGAGAGTTTGTAGTTGAGCATGTCCAGGATCACCCCCAGGTGTTCTAGGGACTGAGATGGTTCAAGGTGACACTTCTTGAAGTTGATTATGAACCTGTGTTCCTGTAGAAACTGTACAACTCTGTGTACGTCCCTCTTCACTCGTTCACAAGTCGGGGACCGAATTAGGAGGTCGTCCAAGTATGGATGGATCTTTATCCCTTCCCCCTTTAGGCTCATGATCAGGAGAATCAAGACCTTGGTGAACGTCCTTGGCGAAGTGGCAAGACCAAATGGGAGGGCCGTATATTGCCAGTGCTGTTGATTGTATTGGAAATGGAGCCACCGCCTGTGGGCACGGATAATGTGCACATGTAGATATGCCTCCGTGAGGTCGAGTGATGTTAGCCACTCGTCCGGAGAAATCACCACCTGTATAGATTGTAGGGTCTCCATTTTGAATTTCCTTGTCCTGACGAACTGATTTAGTCGTTTTAGGTCAAGCACAGCTCGCCACTCGTCTGATTTCTTCAGTACCAGGAACAGAATTGAGTATAATCCCACCCTCTGTTCGTGTGGAGGCACCTGCTCGATTGCTCCGATGGACTGTAGTCTTTCTATTTCTGTTAGCATAGGTCGATGCTTTTGAGGGTTGCTGGATCTTGGTGAGATAGTGAAGTAGCTTTGTGAGTATTGGTCGAATTCTATTGAGTACCCTTCCGGATGGTCTCTAGCACCCAGGAGTTGGAGGTAACTGTTGCCCACGTGTGAGTGAACTCCTGAAGCCTGCCCCCTACTCTGGTCTTGTCCTGGGGTTGCCCGTTTAGATAGTCATGCTTCTGATTTAGGTTGGCCAGCCCCTTGGGTGTGCTTGGGTCGCTGACTTAGGCCCTTCTGCTTATTCCACCTGTTCCTATACCTTTGTTGGTTCCCTCTATTCGGGAAGAATGGGCGCCTGTTACCTGCTGGTTGTCGTGCATTGAACAGATGAAAAAGCTTCTTCACAATGCCCACGCTCTGTAGCGTTTGTTTTTTGGACTTGTCTGTTGCATCAGTCAAGGCTTTGTCCAGACAGACCCCAAATAGCTTTGCTCCCTGGAACTGGCCCCCTACCAGGGTGTTTTTGGCCGTGGGGTCCCCTTTCCACGATCGGAGCCAGAGTTGGCGGCGTGCAGCTACATTCAATGTCAATGCACGAGCTGCCCATCTTAGCATGTCCGTCCATAGAGGAATCTGCAATAAAGGCGTGGGTCAGTTGTATTCTAGTGGACAGAATCCTTGTCATCTTCATCGAGATCTTCGGGTCCTTGGCCCGTTTAATCCAGGTCATGAAAGCCCTGGAGAAATAGGACGTCAGTGTCGCCATCTTTATGACTGCTGCCACCTCCTCGAAGTTTTGTCTGAGGTTGCACTCGATGCCCTTGTCCGTGGGGTCTCACGGATAACACTCCCCTTCAGTTGGGAACACTGAGTTCTGGCAAGGGATGCCGCTGCGGCATCTACTTTTGGGATGGCTAGCATAGCTTCCTTGTTTTTGGAAAAAGAATAGAGGGACAATTGAGTTTAGCTCATTTTGCACAGCTTGTTAGGTTGCTGCCATTCTTTCTTTATAATTCTTTCATAGGCCTTGTCCAGTACTATCCCTTTATCCCTAGCTCTCACGCGAGGTATGTATTCTCGTTTCCTCCTCTTCCTCATCGGAGGATTCTGAGGAGGCCTGTTTTTCCTTCTTTTATTGGAGGTGTAGCACCCTGATGACTTGTTCGAAGATTTAGTCCCTATATTTGATAGGGAATTGTCTATCTGGGTCTGCTGATGCCTCAATTTCTTCCTCCTCTATCTCCCCCTCTTCCGGGGAAGAGGTGTCCCCTTCTTCCCCTGCTGTTTTTCTGGGGTATCGGTATCAATCCCGGCCTCTTCCTCCCCTTCGCTAGATCCTGAGGGTGTAATCTCTATCCTGTTTTTCATTCCTTTTTTCCCTGTTGGTCCTACCCTCATCAGAGGAGGAGACCGACATAATGTCTTCAGATGCCGCCTCGGAGTCGGCAGGGGAATCTAGGGGCCCGGTCACCTGGCAGTCTCTTTGCCCTGGGAAGTTTTTCCTTTCCCTTCCCCGCCCCCTTCAAGCAGCACTTGTATGCTGCTGTCTCCTTTTGATGAGGGGGGAATCTCTTGCGCTTAAGTTCTGCAAGGGTCTCTTTTAGGACCTCCATCTGTAGGCCCTGAACCGGGGGAGGGGCACACGGGGGGCTTACTGTGTTTTCAGTTTCTCTTGTCTCCGCCGCAGATCGCCTCCTGGTGGTCATCCTCCTTTTCCTCTCCGGGGGCCCACAGTGTGAGAGGTCCGAGGTGTGTGTGTGTTAGAGGCGGTGATGGAAGCCTAGGAAAGAATTCCTCTGGCCCAACTGCCCCCAACAAGGCTCCTGTTGTCCAGACGGCCCGTCTAGTCCTGCCCTCAGGTGCGGAAAAAACGTAGTGGATGGGGGAGGGGTGGACGCCACCTTGCGTGCGCCTGTTCCCTCCTGCTCTGTGCTGCCACCGGCAAGAAAAACCCCGGGGGCGTAGCCGTCTGCCGCCGGCTCACGCATGCGCCTGGGCAGGCCCGGTCCCTTCCTAGCGCCCTGGCCTCCCCAGAATAGGAGGGGGGCCCCGAGAGATGTCCGCGCCGCCATAAGGGATGGTCTAATCACCAGACGTGCTGCCAGGTTCATGCCACGTCCGCAAGCGGCTCCCCAAAGAACGCCCTCAAACCTGGAGGGGGAGGGGGTGGGAGAAGCGCGGTGAGTTTTCCGGAGGGTGACTAGCCCCCACTATGTGTCACCCCCAGTGAGAGAGCGTCTCCGCGAGGTCTATCCCCATTTCTCTCCGGCCCTTACCACCTCGCCGGAAGAGGCGGGGGGAGCACCCTTACCGGGCGCTGCGTCACAGTAGGGGTTTGGCGTGTCCTTGCTCCGGCCATATTGGGTTAAGTAGTCAACCCCTCGAAAGGGTGCTACTCCCCGTCCTTCAGGAGCTCCCCACCCATAGGTGACCCCAGGAGGGGAGGTCTTCACCCGTTACCCCCTCCACATGAGGGAGGGGGGGTGAACAGGGGTAGGAGTTTCTCCTCCCCTGGCACCAGGGGTACCTCAAGTCTTTATTCCTGAAGGCTGCTGTTCCTGCTTTTTCTTTTTCAGGAAGGCAGCTCGCCTGCTTCCTACTCGTACGAAGGCAGACAAACAACTGGAGGTGAGATGGTGATCCCTTGAGTATGGATATAAAAGCTGTCATGTCTGCCTCCTACTGGTAGTGGCGGGGATCTACCCTACTGTGTTGGCTGGCCGTCCAGAAGGACCTCCAGGGAGAATTGCTAATTTCACAAATTAACCAGCTAACCTACTTGGAAGCAACAGTTTTTTCTTGCTGTGCTTCCAATGTAAAAATAAATAAGGATAGCTCTATACTAAAACAGATTTTCTTAGCTGGTAAGTTCTATAAACTGCATGTTTGCAGAATACACAGGTTTTCAGAATACGCAGAATAGAATACACAAATAACTTACCTGCATTGCTCATCACCAAGCCTCTTGATCACCTGCCCTAAGATGAACAGGCTCCGGTTTATATTGCATCCCTCCTTCAATCGAAGTCCTGATGTTACACAGTAAAACACAGCTTTATTTCGCTTTTAGCAAATATATTTCTACTACACTACAGAGTAAGTATTCAAAAGAGAAAGGAGCACAGAATTGTCATAGTGGACTGGGCTGGTGATTAGTTAAATCTAGTAACCTGTGTAACAGCCATTGGCAACAGGTACAAGAAACCCAAGAATAATCAGTTAATCTGTCTCTCTAGGGGAGGTTTCTTTTTAACCATGGTCAATTAGTGATGCCTTGAGTTATGATGGTTCATATCCCTGCTAAAATTGTGTGTGCGTACATTATAATAAAAAACCTCAGTTTCAAAAAACATTAAGCTACAATATTGACATAAATCAAGTAACATATGCATGAAACAAAACAAACCACCACAAAATAAGGAAATAACCAGTTAAGCACCCCACCACCACAATCACTTACAAGTACTAACATGTACTACAACCAATACACACATACTCATATCAAACATCCAACTTAACCCAAACTACAAAAAGGAGAAAGGAAAAAACTACAGCCAAGCCCATACAAAAGACAGTACAATTTGCAGAACATTACAAAGTATAGGACATTGACAAAATCCAAAACAGATTTAAAAAACCACACACCAGTAAGTCAGTTACATCCACTCCTAAAACACCCCAACATCACCCCTCCAAACAAACATATACCATGAGACAACTACCCAAAGAGAAAAAAACTCCTCACCCACCAAAAAGCTACTTTCCATAGAAACTACTAAGCAACCCAAAACATACCTTCAAAAATACAGAACCCAAACAAACAAAATAAAAACGTGTCACACATGAAATGATACCCACTTTAAATAGAAACGCAAAAACACCATACAAGGAGATTAACCCATGACAACGGAATCACTTGATATGATTTTAATGTGCACATGGGAAGTGTGTTCTTAAAACTTCAAAAATCTCAATTTATAGTTACTTTTTTGTCATGATAAACATTTTGAATAATTTGCCATCTGAGTTAATCTACTCTGATGATGTTTTTGCACGGGTGGCAGCTCTGTGGTGACCATGTAGAGGCCACCTGGTGAAAGCCTAATAAATGAGCACACAGGAATGCACCTGGTGAAGGCTAATGCAGGCTATTGTCTCATTTGATTCCACCCTAAGAAATCTAGACAAGCGCCTCTCCACCCATCATACATGTTGCAGGGCCGCATTGGTGCCCTATGTAGCCCTGCAACATGCATCATCGGTGGGGAATGGGTAGGGAGGAACTTGTCTAAAAATGCCCGTAAATATTACCCACATTACCCATTCAGAGGTTTGTGTGCATGAGCACACATGCAAAAAAATGCCTCTGGGTGGGTAATGTCATATTTTACACCCCATGTCTAACAATTTACCCATTTGTGAATTCCATCTGTTTCACGGGACATGGTGGTCAAGACAACATTCAGTGCACAGGCATACAATTGTGTGTGCTAGTTTTCAAAACAGTCAAAGAAAATGCCAGGATGTACAACCACCACTCACTTTGTTCTCAATGATTATGGCCAGCTAGATACCATATAGAGGACAGTTCAAGTGATTTTCTTACAAGGTAATATACCGTGGCTTTATTAGAATATTTGTCAGGATTCAACTACTGAACGGCAATATAATCACTTACCTTCTGCTCCTGTTTGGCTAGCTCTCTCACTTCCTGCCAGATCTACCAAGTTCTGCAAATACAGTAAAGATTGACACACACAATTTTCATACAACCAATTTGAAATTCCCACATTAAAACTAGACACAGAATTCAGACTTTGTTAAAGAACACTTCCTGTGTCTGTGACATATGCCACAGTAATGAAGTAAAAAGGATTAAGTTGGATAGGAAAATATGGCATTATGACACCAAGGTAAATTCTATGACAATGTCACGTGCAACTTTCATAAGGTAAAGTTTCACTACACAGCTATCATTTAAAATATCAATACTCTTCTACATACATGGGAGGACCTTCTTCCATGAACAAAGTGGATTTACCATGTAGCAAAACTGTTCACACAACAAACTTTGAATGGTAGGTTCACCATGGGTTTTCTGCAGCTTTTTGGCAGGCTTTACTACCAGAAGTAGGATACGTGAAAGTACCTTAAGAGATACGTAGTAAGTCTCTCACAGCAATATTTGTCATCTGAAGAAGAAAGGAGAATTGGTAACCTACCTTCGGTGAATTCCTCTCTCTCATACGCTCTGCATACTCCACCTGCTGGGTAGGTCTACCGTTTGACCGCTAGGAGGCAGATGATAATTTTCTCTTTTTTACTGCACCTGCGTTCTGGAACTACCCAGCTCTTCAGTCTGTTCCCAAGCCAAGCAGATCAGTACTCCGTAACTGGTGAAGCTAGAATTAAACATTGTGAACAACCAGGGGCCACGTCCCTTCTGTTATACCAGAGAAAAAATCAAAACTAACAAGAAACCCCCAAAGGATAATCTGAATCTACCAACTTCTATAACCTATAACCTGTTATTGACTGAGGCACTGGTCCCGTGCTCCCTGCTTCCTTGTCCGTGCTGTCTGGCAGGAAGGGTCGGAGGAGTATGCAGAGCGTATGAGAGAAAGGAATTCACCGAAGGTAGGTTACCAATTCTCCTTTCTCCTCATACCTCTGCATCCTCCTCCTGCTGGGATGCACCCAAGCATTTTGACGAAACCTCAGGGGTGGGAGCCAACAGCACTGCGAGTATCCAGTACCATCTGCAGCACTCGTCTGCCAAAAGCAGCCTCTGCTGACTGGAAGGCATTAATCTTATAATGTCTGACAAACGTGTGAATTGAAGTCCATGTGGCAGCTCTGCAGATTTCCTCATAAGAGGCTCTTGCCTTGAAAGCATAAGACGTGGCCGCGCTGCATATGGAACGGGCCCAAATTTGAAGGAGAGGAACCCTACCCCTTGACTTGTAAGCTTCTATGATGCCCTGTTTCATCCACTTAGAGATCAGGGTCTTTGAGGCTTTGCACCCCTGATACCCTGGCCTGATGTTAACAAATAGTGAAGTGGATTGCCTGAATCCCTTAGTTCTAGCCAAATAGACTTAAGGGCTCGCTGGACATCCAGACTGTGCCAGGCCTTTTCTTTCAGATGGATCTGTCTGGGACAGAAAGAGGGTAACATGACCTCCTGTACCCTATGAAAAAAAGTGTTAATTTTTGGAACAAATGCCTGGTCTAGCCTTAGGGTGACTGAATCCTGTTGAAAAATACAAAAGTTGTCCTCCATGGACAGCACTCCTAACTCGGAGACTCGTCTCGCTGATGTCATTGCAACGAGAACCACCACCTTTAACGTCATGAAATATAATGAAACATGTCTAAGAGGCTCAAAAGGAGGCTTGGTAAGGGCCTATAGAACTAGATTAAGGTCCCAAGAGGGGACTCTATGCACTACCGGGGGAGAAATAAATCTGGCCGCTCGAAGGAATCTCCTAACATTTTTATGGGAGGAGACTATCCTAATTAGACACTGCCCTAAGTACTGAGTCTATGGCAGCTGCCTGCCTGGCAGAGTGTTAGCCCTGAGCCCTTTATCCAGGCCCAGCTGAAGGAACTCCAGGACCTGAGAAACCCCCAGCCCTGGTGGGGTCCTGGCCCAGTTGGAGGGACCACATGGCAAAGGTTTTCCAAGTAGCTCTGTAGCTTCTTCTAGTGGCAGCCCTTCTGGAGAGCTGGATAGTGTTCAGAACTGCCTCCGAGTAGCCTCTTGCCCTTAGCGCTGCGCGCTCAAGTTCCAATCTGTCAGTTTTAATTATTGTATCTCCGAGCAGCACACTGGTCCCTGGGTGAGCAGCGTTAGAACGAGAGGTACCCTCCGGTACTATCAGTTCGGAGAACCACGGTCTCCTGGGCCACCATGGTGTAATCAGGAGCAGGCAGGCTTGTTCTCTGATTGCCTTAGCTATTGTCCTTTGAATTAGCAGAAATGGTGGGAAGGCGTATAGGAGGCCTCTGGGCCAGGGATTGTTGAGTGCATCGAAACCCTCTGCTTCTCTGCATCGCAATTGTGCCATGAATCAAGGTACTTGGGCATTCTCTTTCATGGCGAACAGGTCCATTTGAGGGAGGCCGAACCATTCTACCATTTGTTGGAAAACCGACCAGTCCAGTACCCACTCGTGCGGATCCAGTGTCTGTCGACTCAGTCAGTCGGTGTGGGCATTGTCCTGGCCTCTGATGTGTAGGGCCCTCACAGATGTCAGGTGTGACTGGACCCATGAAAAAAGCTTGACCGCCTCCCTGTGTAATTCGATCGATCTCGACCCCCCGATGGTTGACGTAGGCTTTTGCTGTCACATTGTCCGTATATACCAAGTGTTGAGTGGGGAACATCGGGTACAGGCATTGTACTGCTAGGCGGATGGCCTTTAGTTCGAGTAGATTGATTTTCTTGCTCGCATCTCTTCTCGACCAGAGCCCCTGGGTTGAATGGGACCCCGTGTGCGCCCCCAGCCCCGGAGACTGGCGTCTGTGGTTAATACTGACCTTGTTGGTTCCATGAGGGGTACTCCTTCTTGGAAAGTTTCTGGTCCTAACCACCAGGACATCGAGTCTTTTAGTCTTTGTGGGATGGAAACCCATGGATTGAGCCCGAGAGTGAGCTCTCTCTGCAAACCCCTTAGCTGCCTCTGCAAGGGACGGAGATGAAAGTGGCTCCATGTCACCTGTCCAATGAACAATATCAGCAACCCCAGCAGTCTTGCTAGCTGTTTGAGTCTCATGCGATCGCGTAGTCTCAGGAGTCGGACTAACGACTTTATCTTGGCCTGTCGTTCTGTTGGTACGAACGCGAGATCGTAGGAAGTATCTATCAGAATCCCCAGATGCTCCAACCTGCGAGTTGGAGTGAGGGGACTCTTTTCCTTTTTTACCAGGAAACCATGTCTCTCCAGGTATTGGATAGTCCTGTCTATGTGCTCCTTCACCCTGTCGGGGGAGCTGTTTCGGATCAGGAGATCGTCTAGATAAGCATAGATGTGTATTCCCTCAGCTCTGGTTGACGATGAGCGGCACTAGGATCTTGGTGAAGTTCCTGGGGCTGACGACAGCCCGAAGGGCAGGGCTCTGAACTGCCAGTGTCCCCCGTTGTAGGCAAACCTGAGCCATTTCCTGTGTGGGGCCCAGATCAGTACACACAGGTACGTTTCTCTGAGATCTAGCGAAGCTATCCAATCGCCCCTCTGCAGGCTTCGACATACTGACGTCGCCGTTTCCATCTTGAACCTTTGCTTTTTCACATACTTGTTGAGGGGCTTCAGATCGAGGACGGCCCTCCATTTTCCCTGCCTTTTTGACACTAGGAAGGGTATGGAATAAATGCCTGAAAAACATTCTCGAGGTGGAACTCTTTTTATTGCCTGTATGTCTGAGAGTCTTTGGATCTCGGCTGACAGAGTCCTGTGTTTCAGTCTGTCCCCGGACACTGGGGAAACAATAAATCTTTGTCTTGGGGAGCGCTCCAGTTCTATGCGGTATCCCTCTGCTACGCTGAGAGGACCCAAGAATCTGTCATGGATCTTGTCCGCTTTGCCTGGAGATCCGGAGCCTGCCCCCTATCTCTGTGGAGGTATAGTCAGGCCTCCTGCTTCGCTTGGGCAGCGCCAGACCCTCCTGGTCGTCGTCTGCCAAACCTCCCGGGCCTGAATCCGCTGCCCCAAAAAGGCAAAATTACTTGGATAGTCTCTAGGCCCCTGAAAATTGAAGGAGGGGCTGTGACCCTTCCTGGGGGTGCCTCCAAACCCCCTAAACCTGAAGTGACCCCCAGAAAACCATGAAAATTGAAGTAGGGGCTGTGACCCTTCCTGGGGGTGCCTCCAAACTCCCTAAACCTGAAGTGGCCCCGAAAAAAACCCTCTTAGGAGCCACCTGTTGTAGCGTTTTGGGCTTGTCCTTGACGTTAGCCTCCTCCAACACCTTATCGAGGCACACCCCAAACAGCTTGGACCCCCTGTAAGGGGCCGAAGCGAGGAGGTTTTTAGCTGCTAAGTCTCCCTGCCAGGAGCGCAGCCAAACCCTGCGCCTGGCTGCTATGTTGTTGGCCATAGCTCTAGCTGACTACGTGATGGAATCTGTGGTAGCATCTGCTAAGAAGGCAGTAGCCATGCAAATGCGGGCAGAGATTCTGCGCTTTCCTTTCTGACAAACACGGATCTTAAACCTCCTGCATCCAAGCCAGGAGCGACCTGGAGACATATGAAGCTACGATGCTAATCTTAAGGGAGGCTGCTGTTGAGTTTAGTGCCCTTTTCAGGGAGGTGTCCACTCTATCTGTGGCACCTCGGGGGTGGCAATCCCCCTCGGTGGGGAACACTGACGGGCCAGCGAAGCGGCCACAGCATCTATTTTGGGGCTCTTGAACAGGGGTTCCTTCCTCCTGGAGAAGAAGGAGTACAGGGAGTCTTGAGCCCTGTTCAACTTGTAAGCCTTGTCTGGGTGCTTCCATTCCTCAAGCACTATCCTTTTAAAGGCCTTATCTAGGGGAAGCCCCTGATCCCTGCTATGCACTGTGGGAATGTAATCCTGGGTCTCCTCCTCCTGAGAGTCAGAGGAACCCACCTTCGAAGGTTTTTCTTTGAGTTGCAGGGTTTTCACCATGTACCCCAGCAGTTCGTCCCTACACTGTGAGGGAAATTGCCTCTCTCTGTCCTTGGGGTCTGCCATGGATTCCACGCATTCCCCCTCCTCTAGGTCAGACTCCTCCCCCGAGGGAGCTGAGTCTGATTGCGCTCGCGCCTGGGACCTAAAGCCCTGGCTGCTTTCCCCCTGATCCTCTTCCTCAGAGCCCTGAGGAAACTGCAAAATCTGGATGGCGGCTCCCCCTGGTGGATCTTTTTTCTTTTTTATTCCTGCCCTAGACATTCCCGCCCTCTGCAAGTTGCTG
Source organism: Sphenodon punctatus (assembly GCA_003113815.1). Lineage (NCBI taxonomy): Eukaryota > Metazoa > Chordata > Lepidosauria > Sphenodontia > Sphenodontidae > Sphenodon > Sphenodon punctatus. The sequence continues at coordinate 3,262,085 of QEPC01006240.1, forward strand.
GAGGGTCTGTCAGTGTAGTAGTATATACTTTATTGATACAACCAATGGTTGGTACAATTTTACAAACTATATATAAAAGGAAATCAGACTTACAAAAAAAGAACCTGCATCTGATTCCTTGCATATCGTTTCATTTTCAAAGAGGAAATTATTCCTGCGTTAATAAAGCTATGGCTCTTGACCCTGGGCTCTCCTTTTTGCTAATGTCAACAGAAACATTGCTACCCTAAACATTTTCTTATGTCTGTCAGTGGGGGATAGGGGGGGCTCTCTCTTTCTGCCTGATCTGGCCCAAGTCAGTTCTTTTAATGAGGCCATAATATTCCCCATTGTCTGGGCTATGGAGGCCAAAGAAGGTACCTGATTGTCCTGGCTACCTTCTTCTGCTGCCGCTGTCTCCGACCCGCCTGCGGTGGTGGGGTGGGGGAACCGGGTATTTGCTGGTCGCACTCTGCTTTTTTTTTTTTTTTTTTTTTTAAAA
>QEPC01006240.1:3262665-3278773 GCA_003113815.1 Sphenodon punctatus
CAAGGGCTGCCGCCCGCTGGGGGCGGGCGTGCACCTTTGGCTTGTGGCTGTGGGGTGGAGCCCTGCTCACCTGGAGGGGATGAGCGCTGCTGGAGGGGATGATGTATGAGGAGAAACAAGTGTTCCCGTGTCTCAGGTTAACATTCTGACTATAGGAGATGCACATTCAATTCCCCACTCAAAAGGACTCAAGTGACACCAAGTCACAAACCTGGGACAATAGTACTTCTCTACATACCAGGAACGTGTGTGGGTAAATACATTACAAGATTATGAGGCACTTGGTTACTATAGTATTTGGGACCAGAGACACACTCAAACGTTTGTTTGAAAGGCCACCTTACTCTTAACCTCCTTCTTGATGGACTTCTTCACTATTCTTCATTTACCATGAATTCCATCATGAAAGATTCACAGATCCTCTTTGCTGAATTTGGTTTCTTGTAATTTAATGACAAAAACATAATACCTATTGGCTTGATCATTGTTTATATTATAGCTTTAATAAAAACAATTAGCAGCGTTTTAAATAACATTTTCTTGTTTAGCAGCATGCAGTACCAAGAACAGATCCACTCCTTCAAAGGGAAGTTTAAATTAAACTGTTCTAGATGGCTCAGTAAAATCAACTTAAGTAAACTCCACTCAACAAGCCCAGAAAAGGCAAATACAAGGTGATATTGGTGTGACAATCTTATATCCTATTCCCACTTCCTACACAAAGGAGGGAATAGAGCCTTGCAGCATCTCTCAACAGCTAGCAATCCCTATCTTTGTAGGCTTCCCCTGCCACACAGGAGCGATGAACATTAGTGGCTTAGCTCACCCAGAACCACAACCTGGCCATCAATGATCAGTGTTATCAAGGGCTGTTCATATAGATAATGGGGCCGACCCTATGCCCTGCAGATCCCGCGCATGGTCAGGAACCGTGCACACACCCCATCACTGGCACATTGTGGTTTGTGGAAATGGTATGCATGCGTGCACGGGATTAGTAGATCATGGGATCCGCCCCAGTTTTTTTTGTCAAGTACTGCAATTCTGTACAGCACTAGGTAAGAGCTACAAGAACGTGGATCAGAGTTTAGACAGGACAGATTTCAGTTTCATTTTCTCCTTATCATCAGCCCAGCAATGATTCAATCTACTGTACTGAACATATTCCCCAAAGGAGATCACAACAAGCAGCTACCGAACGTCAGCAGAATTAACTTTAAGTTACCTGTAAGCTCCCTCAGCCAGCAGTCACAAACCGGCACACTATCAATTACAAAGTCTACAAAATGTTTGTTTTCAGATGTAAAGGAAATGATTAACTGTGACATACCAACAAAATAAAATCATAAGTGCCTTCACAAAGTTGATTCTCTATGTTAATTACTACATGAAAGCCAACACGTTCTTTCAAGGAGAACTCACCAGATGAGATACCATTACAGCTCCATCACAGTTTGTATTGGCGGGATCGCTTCTTTCCCTACTTTCAATGATCTTTAAAAAAAGGAAAAAAAAGAACACAAAAAAGGAGAGTGACTTGAAGTTTATATAGTACTAACATTCAGTCAACGTAGCCAAAGAACCTTCAATCACCCAAATATTTTTCAGAAATGTTGCAAGATGTTTATATGGCCAGGTGTGTGGGTGTTTAGATGGGATTTAATGTTTTTATCTGTCCTGAGCCTTTGGGAAAAGGTAGAATATAAAGTTTAAATTTAAATAAGTCAGTCACTTACCATTCTGAAAATGGTGTGAGAACGACTACTTCGTTCATTCATTTTTGTTTCACCATAGTGTCGGTTTTCTGTCAAAATAAAAGTCAGTTTGTTAACTTAAGACCACATGTCAAAACTAATACAATACACATTATCCATAATTTGTAGTTTAGCAGACACTAATTCTGCTTAAAATCTTAAGACACCGGAAGCTGGAAAATATTTGACACGATTGGCTTTTATGCCACATCAATGAAAGGCTTATTGACTTACTTTCTCCTTTTCTGATCCAGTTCATGACCTGCTGAGGACCGACTACTACTTCTTCAATTAGATCTTCTACATACGTGTTTCTCTGAAAAAGATCAAAATATACTTATGCATAATTCCAAAAGTGTTTTAGATTACTGAGAAAGGAAGCTTGGGTCCTCACACCTTGTGAATTTCCTTCCTGGGAAAACATCCAATACTGTTGGGGTTCGATACCACCAATATCCAGCAGGAGGCAGAACATACAAATTTTCTTCCTCACATGCCCAGTGGACTCAAATCCCCTCACTTTCCAGTTGTCTAAAAGCTGAGTAACCTGTATCAATTAATGGAAGAAAACATACCGGCCCAATGGCCTATTCGCTCCAGCCAAGATTTTTTTTTTTTCTTTTTTCTTCCTCAAACATGAACATTAAGTTACCATGCAACTCTGCACTGGCTGCCGATAGCGTGCCGGGCCAAGTTCAAGGTCCTAGTGTTGATCTATAAAGCCCTATACAGTCTTGGCCCCTCATACCTTAGGGACCGCCTCGCCTTTCGCGCTCCAGGACGGCTCCTGCGGTCTGCCGGGGGTGCCCTCTTAGAGGTCCCCCGTGTTAAGCGGGGGGCCACGATGGAGAGGGCATTCTCGGTGGTGGGGCCGCGGCTGTGGAACTCCCTTCCGGAGGAAGCTCGCCTGGCCCCAAGCCTTTTAACGTTTCGGCGGAACTGTAAGACCTGGCTGTTTGCCCAGGCCTTTGGGGGAGGGTAGGGAGGGTCTTTTTAATCCCCTACCCCTTTTTTTTCTAAGCCCTGTTTATATTTATATTTTTATATGAAATATATGTTGTTTTTATTGAATTTTAATGTATTTTATTGTTTTAATTATGTTGTGAGCCGCCCCAGGCTGCTTTGCAGGAGGGGCGGGATATAAATGCTTTGAAATAAATAAAAATAAATAAATAAATAACTTGTAAACTGTTAAATTCCAGGTGGGACGGATGATTGCCCAGATTATCGAGAAGGAAAATTCACGAGGTAAGGACCCAATTTTCCTTTCTCCTTAATCTCTTGGGCAGCCATCCAATACATGGGGCTGTAAGAAAGTACCACCCCAAAGAGACCTCTCAAGCAGGTCAACAGGTGCATATTTATTCAAAAACATGTTGCAGTACCCTTTTGCTGAACTTCTCTGCTTCAGTACTTTCTTGTATATGTACTTTGTAGTGCCTTGTGAACGTGTGTACAGTGGACCATGTTACAGCCCTGTAAATTTCACTATATGAAGCTCTAGCACTGAAAGTTGATGAAGTGGATGCTCCCCTCAGGGAATTGTAGCCTAGGATGGGGTAAATCACCTAGTTAATTAGCTGTTCTGTGAAAACCAATGATTTTTTTTCCATTTTGAATAAACTTTATTAATAATGAACTGCCTGCAACAAGTGCATAACATATAGTACATCATTCAAACTACAAACCACCACAAACCCAACCACCAATTAGATAACAGTTTAACTAAGTGAGAAGAACATAAGAACGTAAGTACCACCATACTGGGTCAGACCAATGATCCATCTAGCCCAGCATCCTGTTTCCAACAGTTGGGAGAATCACCCAATAGGTCACAATGCGGGATCCATTCCCTGTTGTTTTCCCCCAGCTGCCGTCATGTTCCCTGATCCTGTCTGGCTAATAGCGGCTAATGGACCTATCTTCCAGAAACTTGTCTAAACCTGTTTTACATTTGCTCCTTAAATTAAGGAAGTCTATACCAGCCTTCATTGAAGGCTGTCAAAATAAGAGTCCCAAAGATATGAATTGTGGTCTTCATCCAAGGAATCTGTTTCCATAGTGGTGGTAAAGAAGTACCATTTCACATTAAAGTCCTGTTCCTTCCCCTTCAGGGCCACTAAGATTTTCTCCATTGTGAAGATATGCCACATTTTATTAAGCCATTGTCCAATGGTAAGCTCTGTCTCTGTATTCCAATGTTTTAATACAATATTAATGGTAGCTAAAATCATCATACAGATGGATTTATGATGCTCTATTGATTGAGATTTAGGATATAGTTCCATCAGGACTAACTCTGGACTACATGGAATAGTTAGACCAGTGACCTTTTGCAACCGAGTCCAGACATTACCCTCCAAAAAGGAGTTGCTGGGGGAGCTGCTGCTGCTAAAGGGACTGTCTCCTGACTGCCCCAATTACCACCTGTATCTGGACTTGCAGTTCCTCTATAAGTGGAGCTCCCTGGCCTGTAGGCAGCTGCCAAAGGCACCGGCTGTTAGGGGCCATTAAGTGGCCTTAAGGGCTTGTGTATATACACATGTATAGTTTTGTCTGATTTTATATTGGTTTTAGTTGGTGGGGTTGTGGTGGGTGAAGGAGCAATGGACGTTGTGGGAAGAGGGAGGAGTTTTCATACAGAGGGTTGGGAATAGATTGGTGACCAGGGCCCCCAGTGAGAAAAGCGTTGGAGACATAAAGGATTGGGAAGTGGTGGGTTGTGCCATGACTCCTTTGTGAAATGGTCATTGTAGGTACAGGGGTGGCTGGAGAGGATGTGACTGCCTCAATCCCCAATTGAGAGAGGGGGGATGGGGTACCATGACACCCCAGTGAGGGGGGGGGCTTGGGCATGAGGAATTATGGGGGGATGTGGGGTCTCCCTACCTGCCTTTGCTACTGGTCTGCCTCCACAGATGCTGGGCTCAGGGCATAATCTCCACCCCCACCTTCTCTCTGGAGCTTTGTTTACCCTGTGAAGGTGATTGGGCTTGGGATTAGTCATTGGGAGCCAGAGGGGGAGGCTGGGTTTTTTGGGTGTGTGTGTGAGAAAGTGGGGTGGCTTTCGAACCGATTAGGGGAGGTATGGCAGGGAGAGGAAAAAATAGCAGCTAGGGACATTAGGAGAATCCCCTTCTATCTTGGGATATTTGGGGGCTGAGGTCAGTAGGGCGCCTGATGTGAAGCTGATGATGCTTAATGCAAGGTCAGTGGCAAATAAAACATCTACCATCTTAGATCTTATTCAGGATGAGGCTGCTGACCTTGAATGCATTAGAGACACCTGGCAGAATGAGGTATCTGGGCCTAGATTGTCCCAGATGGTGGCAGTCAGGTACTCGGTGCAGCATCAGCCTAGGGGGCGGAGAGGCAGCGATCTGTAAAGACTCCTTTGTCTTTCAAAAGTACCTGGTGCTTGACTCATCCAATATGCGTGTCCACCTTGTGTTGGATTTGGCAGAGGGTAAATTGGGAATCCTCTTGGTGTACCGACCACACCACCGCATGGCTGATTCCCTAACTGCTCTAATCAAGCTGTGTTTGGAGGTGGTGTTGAGGTCACCCAGACTTATTGTCTTGGGTGATTTCAACATATATGCAGAGGCCGGCCTTTCAGGAGCGGAGCAGGAGTTCATGGCTGCTATGACAACAATGGTCCATATCTGGCTTGACACATGGTGGGCGGGATGTTTTGCACCAGCCTGAATATGGGGGTCCTGATTATTGGGGAATGCAGTACTTGACAAAACACAATGGTGCCGATCCCAGGATCTACAAATCCCGTGCACGCATGCACACCATCTCCACAAGCCACAATGTGTCAGTGATGGGCAGGGGGTTGCGGTTCCTGAGCCTGCGTGGGATCCACAGAGCATAGGATCGACCCCATTATCTTCTGAGACACCAGATCTTGGCCCCCCAAACCCTCTTTAGGGTGGTAGATTGGTAAGGTTGGTCCATCCCCAAAGGCCAATGTACTTGATCGATTTCCAGAATTTTCTGGGAGATTTACCTACAGAGCGTGGCAGTTACTCTGTTGATGACCTGGCTGTTTTGTGGAATGACATCTTGACCTTAGCCATCGACACGGTTGCACCCAAGTGTCCACTACCACAGCTGCAGCAGCATAGGTCCCCCTGGTATACGGAGGATCCGAGGTGGCCGAAGCGGGAAGCTAAGTGGTTAGAGCACAGGTGATGCTCTACTCATGCTGAAGTCGACCAATTGCAGCAGAGATTTTAAAAGAACTACTCTATAGCTGTGATGGTGGTAAAGAAAGCTTTCTTCTTAGCTATCATAGCATATGCAAAGTTTCATTCGATGGAGCTGTTCCGGGTGGTGAAGGGCCTAGTTAATCTGGTCTGTCTCTGCCCGAAACTGGGGTCATGTAATGCCTGCTGTGACATTTTTATTAATTACTTTGCAGACAAAAACTGCTCGTATTCACCATAACTTGGGTGCTGCCTTTTTATTTGCAGAATCAGAGTTTGGGATTATGGAAGCTCAGTCCTGCCCTGTTTCTTTGGACGAGTTTCAAATTGGTATCACCCACTGATGTGGGGGAGGTGCTTGGGGCATTGAGGGCAACCAGTTGTGAATTACATCCTTGCCCATCATTGGGGCCATTGCTGGCTGGGGTTGTCAACGCCTCGGAGGGTAGAGTGTCGGACGTTCTTAAAACTAAAATTGACTGGCCCTTGCTTAAAAAGCCATCTTTGGATGCGGACTCTCTGGCCAGCTATCGTCCGGTCTCTAGCCTTCCCTTTTTAGGGAAGGTTATTTAACAGGTAGTTCCCCGAAAGCTCCAGGCCCACCTCGATGTCCTCCAATTCCTGGACACATTTCAGTTGGGCGTTTGATGGGGTCTGACCCCCATTGGTCAATCAGGTTTGCAGCCTTGGAGTGCTTTGGAACCCTTGCTGCTCCTAAACTATCAGGTTGTGACAGTGGCCATGAACGCTTTTCACCAACTTCATCTGGTGAGGAGACTGCAGCCTTTTCTCTCTGATTCAGACGTGGCCACTGTCATCCATACTTTCGTCACCTCAAGGCTGGATTACAGCAATGTGCTCTATGTGGGATTGCCCTTGATGAAGGTTTGGAGCCTGCAGCTGGTGCAGAAGGTGGTGGCCCTGCTCCTTTCAAGGACGGGTGATTATCAGCACATTACACCCATGCTCCGGAGTCTACACTGGCTGTCTATAGCTTTCTGGGTACCATTCAAGGTGATACTCTTGACCTTTAAAGCCCTAAAAGGTCTGGGACCCATGTATCTGAAAGACCACCTTTCCTAGCATGCTCCATCGCAACCCCTATGATCGGCCAGTGATGCCCTCCTGTGGGTTCCCCCTCTTACACTTGTTTGATTGACGGGTGCGCACAAGAGAACGTTCTCCGTTGCTGCCCCAATGTGGTGGGGCTCCCTCCACCTGGAATCTGAGTCTGAGCATCTTTCGGAGCTGGTGTAAAACTTTTCTATTTGTTAAAAGTACTTGGTGGGCGGGGATCGGGAGAGTGATTAGGTGGAAGGTTGTGGGGGGGGGGGGGGGTTTGGAGGAGGATTGTATTTTAATGTCTTAATTGTATTTCATGTTTTATGCAAGCAGCCCTGAGCCTTTGAGGAAGTGTGGGGTATAAATGCTAAAATAAATAAATAACCCTGTCACAATCCCACCAGCAGCGTTTGTATGACCCTATTGATCCCATACTTCCTTGCCAGCAAATCCCATCTTCACTTTCTTTTGTGAAACTCGTTTGCCTCTGTGTTAGATAATGTAGAATTTAATTTGTGGTTCTCTTATCTCCATAGATTTGGAGCATGTTTGCATATGACCAAATTATTCCCTTTTGTTCATCATCAAATTTAATTCCTACGACTGTTTCCCATTTATTCAGATACTTTCCCACAATTGTGATCCCTTTGTCTTTAAACTACCTTCCAAGTATAGGAGCTATGTTGTGTGAAATCAAGTTCAAAATTACTTTTAAGTGTGTACAGGAATGTGATTTTTTTATTCTCAAATTTCATTTACACCTGCCTCCAGTTTTTAAGTGCTACTTCTGCAAGGGGTGTTTCTCCCAGCAAGGTTTGTTAATTTTTCCTAAATCGATCAAAATGATGAAAATTGTACATTCATAGAGTTTCTTTTTCTATTTGTACCCAGCTGGTGTTTGAGGAGTCTTGATGCCAACACTTAATCACCCTCAAAGATGCTGCTTTGAAATAAAGTTTAGCATATTGATGCCACCCATGTCCTTTGGTTTTAGCAGAGTTCTAATATTTATTCTAGTTTTTTTCCTATTCCAAATAAATTCACACATGATCTAGTTGCATTGTCTAAACAAATGTTCAGGGAGCCTGACTGGTAAGGAAAATATTTTACATAGGATTTTGGGAAGTATAATCACGCTGAATAAATTAAAGTTTTGCCAACCCAATGTTGCTAGATTGCCCCAGGTAGTCATTTCCTACCTTGTGGATTTTAGTAAGGGGAGAAAGTTTTCTTTGTAGATCATTTGTATCTTTAGCGAGGTCAATGCCTAAATATTTCACGGTTTTACTTGCTTCTGCAAATGGCATTTCATTTCTAATCTGTTGGTATAAAGCTTTATTTTCTGCAAAGAGTCAAGGGTTGGGATTTTTGTTAATTAATTTTATAGCCCAAAATTAGGGTAACTTGCTCTATTAGATTTAGTAGTACGGGATTGCTTGTAATGTATAAATAAGGAATGTCTGGCTTTAGAGAGGGTCCAAAACTGTTTTCTTAGAGGGATCCTTAGGGTAGGGACTAGTACACCGGGCGCAGTTGTCCGGGCAGAGTTGGGAGTGCTGTCGATTAAGCACCATTGCAGGTTGGTGTTCCTTAGGTATTGGCTTAGGATCCTGTATGCCTCTCCGGATTCCCTACAGGCTTTGTGCTTGGGGGGAAAGTTGAAGCATGAGGGAAATCAGGTGTATCTATGGTTAGGGCATTTGGCGGGATTGCTACGCCAGTTGGGTTTTTAATTTCAAGGCTTTCAGAGTCAGTCGATCCCCTTTATGGAAAGTAGTATAGAGCAGAGGTCTAAGGATGTGGCAATGCAGGAAGATCTGGTGGCTCTTGGGACATGGAAGGTCACTCCTCTTCCGGCTGCTAGTAAGATCTGCTTTAGAAGAGAACTTTATTTGGATGTGCTGAGCAATAAACAATTGAGGCATTACTATACCCTACTACGATTTGAGATGATTCATTCTGCAGTCGTGGAGGGTAGGTTCGCCAAGATTCCCTATGATGAGCGTAAGTGTCACTGCTCCCTGGCAGAAATTGAATCATGGGAGCATATTCTTTTTAGGTGTCCCTATTACATCCACTTGAGGGAGACCTGGTTGGTTCCGGTGTTAGCGGGTAGGAAGTTTAGTTATACAGACCTCTGTTTATAAGACGAATCTGACACAGCCTAAAGATCTATGTGCTGTTGCATCATTCCTTCTGCTGGCAGACAAAAGGCGGACAAAAATCTGTAATCAGTTATTAAACTTGGGAAAGTTTAGTAGACACCAGATTGAAATGTCTGGTGTGGTTACCAGTTAGGAGATATGGGCTATTAATAAGGTAAATGGTCCTTTCTTCTATAGGATGCTTCCAAGGAACTTATCGAAACGATAGTTTCTGCCAGATGTACTTAATATATGGATGGTATTTCCTTAGTATGACTTTGGCCTTTGATAATTGAGGATTTCTTGACCTGACAGTATTTGGTATGCTTACTGTCTGGGCATTTTGTATGTTTAGTTATGGTGTTAAGATATTGTCATTAATAGTTTTTGGAATTGTCCGCATGGGTCTGAGACTGTATTGTATATTCTTATATTTTATTTTTATGTCATCATTGTTTGTATGTTTGTGTATCAGTCTGGCCATGCCGGAAGCCAGTGCCGAATAAATAATTTGAATTTGCTTGTAATGGATTAAAGGTAAATAGGAGCATATCATCAGCAAAGAAGCAACTTGTGATTTATTACTAACCTGAATACCTGCAATTTGGTTATCGTTTGATTGAGCAGGTGAGAACTTCTAATACTAAATTAAATGAGAGGTGACAAAGGACAGCCTTTATAGCTAATTGAGCTTGTGGGTGCAAATTTATGGCTTTCAGCCAATTAAAAAAAAATCCTCTTTAATCCTATAGCGTCTAACGTCACAAAGAGACATCTTTTTCTATAAAAGGCTCTCACTATCAGCTGAAATAATGCCAGCTATAACGGGAGGTGTTGTTTTTGTATAAGATCAATTACATTGACAGTTTTTCTTATGTCCTCTGAACCTAATCTTTGTGGGATAAAACCCACCTGGTTGTGGTGAATTAATTCTGGCATAATACTGCCCTTGGAATCTGAGTTGGTTCTGCCATCAGGTCCTGGGTCTTATCCCTGGAGTGGTAAGCTGGTCCTACTCTCAGTAATGAGAATCCATAGTAGGTTGGGGCTGTTATAGAGATGAAAAAACATTCTGATAAAATGTTGTAGAGTAGGTTTCTTAGATTTGTCTGCAGTACTGGCGAGTACCTTATCTAAGCAGATACTAAACAATTTTGATCCTGATAGGCCCCTGAAATCAGATTTTTAGCATGTGGATCTGCTCTCCATGATCTTACCCATACCCTAGGTCTGGCTGCTATAACTCTGGCAGACCACTTCAGGGCATCTGTGGAGAACTCTCAACTGAATGCTATGGTTAGTGTCTTAGATTTTTTGGAGGAGATATTTGTTTCCCTTGCCCTCTTTAGCCAGCTCAGGAGAGCTTTGGTGAAATACAAAGTCTGCAGCCATGTGCATAACTGTGGAGTGCAGCTTCCAATTTTTTTCTTAATCTTGCCTCAATACCCTGGTCTGTATTATCTACGGGGTATAGGTCCCCTGGGGCTGGGAATATGAATTGTCTGGTCAGCGAGGTCACCCCCATATTTACATTTGGTGTATTATATATGGCTTCCTTTCTTCTAGAAAAGGAGAATAGCCCCCTCCCCCCCCCTCGCCTTAGCTGTTTCCCTGGAGCTTTCCCAGTTGACTTTAATTATTTATTTTTAATGATTTGTCCAATAGGAAGCCCTTATCCTTTCCCAAAGGTTTGGGTATGTAGTCCCTAGGTACTTCTTGGTTTTCTCTTTCAGTTTTAAGGTTTGCTGTACCTACCCGAATATTCTGTCTCTATAGGACAGGGGAATTCTCTATCTTGTTCCCTGCTCCCCTCTGGGCTGGTGGAATCTGGGATCTGCCCCTCCTCTATGGACTGCTCAGAGTCCTCTATGGACTGCTCAGAGTCCTCTGAATCAGAGGGAAGGTACATGTTCAGAGAGAATTCCTCCTCTCCCTCAATCCGTACCTCCCCATCTGCGACCATCTCCAAAAAGGCAGATGTTTTCTTTTACTGCCTTTTCATTTTTTCCTTGGATTATTGGGAGGGGGCATCTTCTGCCAGAGAGAAGGGAAGAATCTCACTCTGTTTAATTAATTTCCAGCTTCTTCTCAGAGGGCTCCAAGGAAATTTCAGAGGCGGCAGGAGTTCAGATCTCTAACCTACTTTCTGGCTGGCTGCTTTCCTTTCCCCCACCTACTTAGAGCAACCTTTGAATCTGTGCAGGAATACTGAGGTGGAGCAGTCTCATCTTTTGGTCACCTTCTGTCCCCGAGTGGGTGGTGGTTAGGTCTCTCCATTGATCTTTTGTGGGACCATGAGGTGAAGAAGCTCTGCAGCTGGGGCCAGTTTGGGGGGGGGGGGGGGTCTCTGGGTGCACGAGGAGTTTTGTTTTCTTTTTCCTGCCCCGGGACTCCGGATCTGCACGGCCCTTAGTGGGTGCCATCTAGTGTCATACCTTGTCTGCCTATGGTGTTTTGGCATGCGGGAAAGCCTTGATCGGTCCTGGCCCTGCAGAGCCTGTATGGGAGAGTAGGGAACTTAACAGGTGTATGTTGAGCAGTGGGAGTGACAGTGGGAAACACTCCCCACACTTGCTCTTCCCTTGGTCCATGTTTGCTGGGGCAGACGGAAGGGGAAAAACAGCTGTTTTGCGAGGCCATGCTTCACAATACAAGACCTGGCTGTTTTGTCAGGCATTTGGGGAGGGAGAAGGGTAGTGCGTGTGTCTTTCTGTGGAGGAGGTAATGTGTTTTAGTTGGTCCTTGTTTGAGGATTTTTTAAAATTGTTTTTATATTTTATATTATGTTTTTATTGTCTTTTGTACACCGCCTGAGCGGCCATTTGGCAGAAGGGGGCAGGTTATAAATTTTGAATAAACTAAGTTAAAAACTATCCTGAAGTGAAAAAAGGCAGGTGTCCCAACTGTTGGGGAAAATGAAAGCTGAAGTTGAAAAGCTGCTTCTGCCGGGTACAAGGAAGAATCTTTAACTGGAAAGTGAGGGGATTTGAGCCCACTGGGCATGCGTGGAAGAAAATGTGCATATTCCGCCTCCTGCTTAATGTTGGTGGTCTCAATTTGGATGACTGCCCAGGAGATCAAGAAGTAAATTTACACACTGTAGAACACCATTTAATTTCAGTTCAGTCCATTATCTCAACACACAAAATTCTTGTAAGGGATCCATCTAATTCAAACCATAGGGAAAGAGGCAACAGCAGCAGCATTGGGTGTGTTTAGATCATGTTGCTGTTGAGCCACACAGAGAGGGGACATGGATCCCAAAAAGTAAAAATTAAGATAGCTCATATTATATAATACAATACCCTCAGAGGAAATGTCTGCTGGATTCAATCTCTAAGACTCAAATTCGGAGAAATAACTTTCAAAAGATGCTGTTCATATATTAAGAATAGGTTTATTTGACATGGGCGTAGGCCATTGCCGGAACAACATATAACATACAACCAAGTAAACAGATATATACCAAACAGAACATCGAGAACAACAATTGCCATATTGCTAAAGAAAAGAAAAAAGATGAGAGGCCATGAACTAGTACTATGCATACTGGACTCCTTAGTTCATAGAGAGCTTAAAGTTCAAAAAAAGAAGCCTCCAATTAAATGCTAACACCAGAAATTTCTAGACTGCTTGGGTTATATCCGGGGAAACATCATTCAGAACAGTTTCCAGCAAATAAAAGTCCGTTCTACCAGGGAGAGTATCTATAATAGAAGCCAAATATTCTCTGCACAGAGTCTCGTAAAGATGGCAGTTGAATAAAATATGCTGTGTAGATTCCGTAGCAAGATTTTCATAGGGACAAAGATGACTGCTATAATGTTCACCACTAACGCGCCCCTCCCGCACTTTTGATGGCAAAGTATTAAAATGTGCACAGAGAAATATGATCTACATTCAGTCCTTTGCCCAGATTTTACAGACTCCCGTTTCCATTGCTGAAGTATGTTATGATCCAGATAGTGCTCATTGACAAGCAAAAACATAAGGAAAAAAAGTATGTGAATGTGAGGACGACATCAATTTAGACATCTTGTCCCTACTACAGCTGGTCACACTACAGTGAGGAGTTTGTTCTCATGTAATGGTTATGTATTGTATGTAAAAAAAAAACCTTTTATGTGAATCCTACTGAGGATTAAATATGTTTTGAATTTTTTTTAAAAAAAAAGATTTGTTTTAATTTGTAGTTTGGTGAGGTTTGTTTTAAAAAGAAAGTAATGATTAAATATAAAAACTAGTATTAAGATGATTTCGTTATTAGCTACACCATTTTTTTTGTCAACAGAAAATGCACTTTTGCAAACTTAAGTGTAAGAGTTAAACAAGCTAAATTAGACTTTGCAAAGATTTCAAGTACTTTGAAAAAATGCTTGGGCAACAGAGTTTGTGGCTAAAGGATTAATCCATTTTCATTATGGAAGAAGCCAATAGCACCATCTACAGCAGTGATTCCAAAACTGTAGATCATTTGTAGGATGGGGAAAGATGGACTTTCATATAGTCTCCATGTCTTTATTGCACTGTGGGGTCATGAGATTAAAATTAAGTCTCAAAGCAAGATTTTTGAGAGTTACTGACCTCCAGCCATGTTCAAGCAATTAATCTAGGCTTTAGCCAACAGTCAAAATACTTAATTTGGTAAACATTCAGTAGGGACTCTATTGAGATCAGCATGTCGGGGATTAAACCCAAGCCACCAGAGGTAATTTATGGTACTGAATGAAGCTTCTTTAGGCAGTGATTCGCAAGAAATAATAATTTTTTAAAAAAAATCAATAGTAAAACTAGGTCAATTGATTTCTATCAGTTTATTTCAATCCTAAATTACTTACATTGATGTCTTCCCGAATTCCCAAAGGTTTATTTTTTTTCCTAAGATCATCACAAAGTAAATCTTTTATGGTTTCATTGTAGATTTCCATATAAGAGACACGTAAGAGGAACTCCCTGCCAGGAATCTAAAAATTAAAAAGAATTATTAATAGACATCAATTTAATAAAAATGTTCCATTTGTCCCATAGTAGAGACATCTGCATATCGACAGGAAAGGACGATAGGAAATGACAATGAGACCATCTGCAATTGTGTACATAGCTTTCACTCCTGCCCATAGCCCCACATCATTTTGACTACAACAATTTTTAAATATTTCCTTTTCAGTATTTCATGTATACTTGTTTGAATAAATTCCCTTTATTTCTACACTTCATTCGTCTCTCCCTCTCTTTCTCCTCATGCTTCTCTGTGAAATCTTCTCCTTCTGCTTCTCTGTGCATCTATTTCCCTACGTTCTGATCCACATCTCCCTCACAGGTTGTTTTGTTTGCTTGGATGCACCTCCTGCTTGCCTTATTCTCCCCTATCCCTTTCCTACACTTAATATTCTACACCTGCTGGTGATCGACAGCTGCGCACTCACGTGTTTCCACTCCTGTGAAAAGAGCAACATTGGTTGCCTTGTGGGGTACATTTGTACCCTGGAGATGCAGACTCAGTAAATAATGACAATTTCAAAACTAGTAACTTTATTTATAGTAACACAAAAAGGTTCAAACATTAACTAGGTTTCTAAAATCAATGTTTACACAAACTGGCAGCAATTCTGAAATATACACCCCAGGACTGTAGTCATTTGCATTTCAAGAGAGACCATTTTAGACCATTGGAAAGAATCTCAGCCATGATGACCTAAAGGCATAGGGAATACAAGTATACCCCACAAGAGACACAGTCATTCCACTGGCTGCGTGTGTCTGCGGAGAGATGGGTTTGCATGTGCAGTTTCTGCTGCAACATATGCAAATTGATTGGGGTGGAGAAGACTGTGTGCGCATGCCTCCATCTCTCTCTCTGCGTGGGGGTGGGGGGAAGGGTTTGTTTGGGTACTACGACATACTGGCTTCTGTTGTCACAAAGTGAAAATTGATTGGGGTCCACTTATCCCCATAGTAATATAAGCCAGAGTACAAATGTACTCCACGTGGCAATTTCTATTGTGTTAGGGGTATAAACGTACCCTGGAGCCTCTCTTTGTTCACAAGAAAGGAACGGCGAATGGTATCACACTGTCCTTTGGGTATGTTGTGCCCTGGGAGCAGGTGACAATGTCCTAAAAGGACCAAGCTGGAAAGCCACTAACTTGCTAGTTATTGCAGTAGATATGCGTAACTAAACTACCCAGAGGTCTGCGTAAGGGATATATTTGCACTATTAACTCTTTAGATGTGGGTTTCCTACATTTTTTTTTTTTTTTTTAATTTGTATGTTCTCTGCTTTTTGTTCCTTTATTTTTTGTTTAAGAGGATTGTGTTTATTGTTTCAACCCTGATGAAGACCACGATAGTCAAAACATGTTGGTTCCAATAAGAAGATTTAAAAGCTATTTGTAGACAATGAAGTTGATTCCCGATTTTTTTTTTTTTAAAAAGACATTGTTACCTACATATTATATATATATTCTCTTTGTATTATGGACTGTGTTCAACAAGATTCTAGTATTATATTATAAGATGTATTTTTGTGAGGATGTTCTCCTTTGTGATGTACTCTTTTGATTATACTGTACTTATTTCCTATAATATATTGTGGTTTTAATATTGTTCTATGGAGCCTCGTTTCTAGTTTGTTGTAGTTATCCACAATGACTCCAAGATCCTTTTCCCAAGTGGTAACTGTCACGGGTTGGAGGTCCGCACCCCCACTTTACTCGGTTTGAGTGACTCAGTTTCCCTCGCGTACAGCCCACTTGAATCAGTTTTCTCTCTCTGGCCGATTCAAGCTTGCCACAGGGACAACCCCTTTGTCACTCAAGGGCCCGATTCTTCCCGTTTACAGACTCTTTAATCTCTGGGTTCGCAAGAGCTTGAGAACTCTTGTTGCTCACTTGTGTTCCAATGTTAGACACAGACACTTCTTCATAAAGATAAG
>QEPC01006240.1:3278873-3321202 GCA_003113815.1 Sphenodon punctatus
TGTGGCAATAGAATATAGTGTTATTGATATCTTATGTTCTCCTGGCCTGGACAAAGGAAGCCAGACCTAACTTCGGTCAAGCAAAGGCAAAGAGCAGAGAGAGGGTCCAAACAGACAACAGGCCTGAGATTGTGATGGAATTCAAGCTGAGATGACTCAACATGTGGATAAGGCCCCATCAGCATATGGACAAAGGCATAGCCAGACAAGTATCTTCTCCTAGCACCGCCACACATGCTTAACAAAGCCTCCTGCTGAACAACTGGAGTTGACAAAACGAAACCCATTGGGAACAGACAAGTGGGACATTTGCAACTCTGTTACTGACTTCCAGGCCAGGAAAGAACAATCAAGGAAAGATAAAAATGCTAATATGCTTAGGGCTGGTCCTCCCAGGAAGACGCTCTTTTTATGTGCTAGAGAACTGTGTGATGTCACCATGACAGGGCATCTGGCTATTACTGACCTGTACCTCAGAACTGTATAAAGGACCTGGTCATGCAACATGGCTTTTGGGTGAAGGCTAGTGGTCACCAGTTGGTGAATCACGTGGTTTCACTCCCTTCCAGACCTTGCACACACGGATCACAACTTATCTTTGCTCGCCAGCAGCTCTACTCTCCAGCACCAAAGGGCCCTCTCTCAGTCTTTTCCCTGAATCAGCCTGCGTGCTTCTAGGATATGGCCAGTCACAGGACACGTAAGATATCTTTATCTGGGGACTATCTGTATAATACTGTGTGTAGTATAATCCTGCCAAGAATAGAAAACCAAAGGTGTGCCGTTCCAATAAAGTTTTGCTTTTGTACCACATTGGAGTGGTGTTATAGGACGATCTCGATCCCAATAATTTATTAGTTACAGTTTCTGTCAGTCCTGTGGGGCTATCATGTTCATGTGTTTTCTACCCTGTCGTAGTGGAGTGATCCTCAGGATTCAGTGTTTCTGGGTTCACTCTCTTGTAGGGGTATACCCTGAGGTGTCTATGTCCCTCTGCCCCGTGTTGCATGTGGGGTTCCTGTGGCCCATACCCTTCAAGGTACATCCATAGGTGTTTGCATAAGACTGTGACAAATGGGTGGGAACGCCCTGTTAACAACCTTTGTTCCCCAGTTGCAAACTTTGGCCATGTTTCCAGATTATCTGGCAGCCTGTTTTTTATTGGCTGTATGTCTGTTCCCCTTGGCATAACTTCTTTGTCTGATTTACCTGGGTTATCCAGACTGTAGATCAGAAGTATTATTAGGAGACAAAAGAGGGAGTGTGGCGTAAGTGTGGTACCTTTTACACTACTGAGCACCCCCCTTGTGTTGTCTGTGTAACTCTGCATTTGAAAGCCTTTTTCATCCGGGGCATACTGTAATTCCCAGTGGGTAGACTGTTGTCGTTTGGCATTTGCATTTCCCCCATGGCTGTGATGCTGTGTTTGGATGTCTTTGCATTCAAATCAATCACGCAGCCAAAAACTGCTTCTGTGAAGGGGCTATTGTCAGCAGCCTCTCTTGTTCTGTTTGTACCTCCAGGATCCCCTGGGTCCATATAACCATGTATTTCTCCTTCTCCGCATCCCCACTTTACCGGGTTTGAGTGACTCAGTTTCCCTCACGTACAGCCTACTTGAATCAGTTTTCTCTCTTACTGGTTGAGATCCTAAATAAGCATCTTACCCTACAAAGGTCCATAAGTTCTTCTCAGTCCTTGATGTAAGCGACTGGTTCTTCAGTCTTAGAGTTGCTAGAAAGCAAAGTCCCCTCTCTCAGTCTATGTCTTCCAGCCTTGTTTGCTGATAAGATGCAGGATGCAGATGAGTGTGCTCAAGATGGCTCTGGCCAAGCGATAGCAAAGCTGGCTTAAAGGCCCTTGCTTAAGTACCTTTCATGGTCTCTTTGTCTCGGGTTTCCCGCTCATGAGCCTGTTTTTCCTCACGTAGCCAAACCAGGCAAACATGAAGATCCATTTGCATCTCCATAGGGTTCCGTCTGGCAAGGGTTGCCAATACACAATCTTTTAACTGTCCCTACTTCCTGGAGTTTGTTCAGTGTCACAGTCTTGATTTGAGTTTCAGTTTTCAATTGTAACATTACATACATGTTGCATGCTTTGCTTTACATATTTACTATGCTTGTAGTCTACATGTAGGCCAGCACCACACGTGCGGGACCCTATGATCCTCCGTGACAGTAATACTTAATTTAGAACCCAGCATATAACCCAACTATAACAATACATATAGTTTGGGTTATTTTCCCCTCTGAGCATCACTTTGCACTTGTCCACATAAAATTTCATCTGCCGCTTAGATGTCCACCCTCGCAAGACCCTTCTGAAATTCTTCAGTCCATTCAGGCTTTAACCACCTTGAATAACTTTGTCTCGGCTGTAAATTTGATCACCTCACTCCCTTCTCCAGGTCATTCTGAACATATTAACCACCATCACGAGTCCCACTACAGATCCCTGGGGCACTCCACTAGTTACCTCTCTCCACTGTGAAAAAACCATTTAGTCCTCCTACTCTTTGCTTTCCATCTTTTAACCAGTTGCCAATCCACAATAGAACTTGGCCTATGTCAGGCCTAGTTTAAGCTCTTTAAACTCCAAAAGGGTCTCTCGAGGAACTTTAGCAAACATCTTCTGAAAGTCCAGGTACACTAAATCGACTGGCTCACCCTTATCCACACACTTATTTACACCCTCAAAAAATTCCAATGCCCAGAAATCTGGAGACAGAACAGATGTTCCCTAGCATTCATCTCCAGCCTGTCCAACATGAAGACTCACTTTGACAAGATATATACTACAATATTTTCACTATATCCTGCCAAGAAATCATGAATACATTCAAAAGATCTTGATACTTTTAGCTGGGTGGGTATACTTGTAAAAAGTTCAAGGTATCAGGATTCAGAACTCTGCTTAGCCAGATCAAAAAGCAACACATTCCCACAGACCTGGGGCACAGGTAAACAAATAAATTTCACTAATCGAGAAATTCAAGTTATGCAAGTTCTACTTCAGTGGATTCCACTTTAGTTACGGCTGTCCCAACCCATCTTATAGCTAGCCTCTAAAAGCATGTTGCACATTTAAAAAGGCATGCTATGTATTTCCCTACTGTTCTGCCCCCCCCCCCCACAATGCCGTCCACCACACTTAGTAGGGAAACATGCCTCAAGCTTTTTCTATTCAAAACTACAGTGCTACCACATACCCCTTATCAGCACCATTTGCAGCTCAGCCCTGTAGTTTGAGACTTAGGGTGTTAAACAAGATGGCAGCCTATACCAGGTGGGTGTCCACCATTTGTCTCCCAACAGCCAAATGGCCAACACCCATCAGACATACAGCGCGCACTTATGGTGGGGTCCCAGAACATGCAGAGCCTGCTGTGTGGACAAATGCAGGCTAATGTACACCCACGGGACAACGCCCTGTCAATTAAGTTGCATGCAGCATTGCGCGCTAGGGAAGTGTAGAAGGGACCTCATTTGTTTGTTTCCCCTTTCATTTCCCCCCCACAAAAAACATTCTTTTTTTTCCTATTTAAAACTCATTCGTTTGTTTTGCATTCGTTTCCCATTCATTTCAATGGGTATCACATAGCAGGGTTTCCATGCGTTTAAATAGTAATTTTACTATCCTTCTGACACTTTCCATCCCCCCAAACTTGCAGACTGCCCCAGGAGGCAGAAATATCAGAGACAGACTGACATGCAGCCAGCAGGCAGAAAACAGAACAGATATTGTAAGGCAGTAAGCGCCAGGCGTTCAAGCTGCAGGTACTAGCATAGGATGAGATGGTGGTGCCCCAAGTCTCAAAAGGCTTCAAGTGGCACAGAATGCCCTCAGGAGGCAGAGTATCAGACAGATTAGCAGGCAGGCACTGGAAGGAGCAGAGACTGGCAAAGGAGACATGCTGCCCAAAGTATGTTGGGCTTCAACTTGCAGAGAATGCCCTGGGGGGGGGGGGGAAGATACAAGACACACACAATCACCACACAGGTTGGTAGCAGCAGCAGGCACTAACTTAGGCAGAGTGAGGCATTCCAAAGTATGGCAGGGCGTCAGCTTTCAGAGAAATGGAAGAGACATGCATTCGGGCAGCAGCAAGAGGTGGGCACAGGAGCCGCAGGCCTGTACAGAAGGGACCTCATTCCTTTTTGTTCCCGCTTTAGTTTTCATTTTAAAAAGTTCATTTTCATTGGTTTCTCAAGACATGCGTTTTTGTTTCCTAGTTACTAAAATAAATTGGGCGTCATTCATTTAGTAACTAAACAAAATGAAAACCAATTGCACATCCCTATTGCACACATACAGGTCCACCAGCACCATACAGTCACGGGTGAAAAGCCTAGAGATTTCCAAGGAGCGTCCACTTCCAACCCCCTCTCACCGATGCGCATATAACATCCGCCTTAAAAGCCCACTGCCCCATTTCAAACATGCATTCTCCAAGCTCGTCCTGGTTGGCAGTACGTACCGGATGTCTTTCTGAGCCATTGCATTCAACTTGCTAAGGATTACCATCACCGAGGCCATGGCTAACAACAGCCAGCACCACTACCTCCACTGTTCAATGGGAGCCACACGCTGCCTACAGAGCTGCCCACCAACACTGCATTTCCTGGACCCAGGAAAAGACCAAGGTCTTTGTCGTTCTATGGCAGGGAGCAGAAGGTCCAATATGCCCTGATAAGTGCTACAGGAACAAAGTGGTGTTCCAAGAAATCTCTGCACAAATGGCATTGCAGGGCTAGCCTATAACCAGGACAGGAAGCATTGTCAACAGCAGGTCAAAAACTTGAGGCGGAGATACAAGGAGTTCCAGGACAACTTCACCTCCAGCCACAGGAGGCAAACATCACCCTATTATGAGCTCCTTGACGGGTTCCTCTGTCTGAATTGTGCCATTGTTGTCTCATACCTGTACAGCTGTGCCTTCATCAGGAGCCAGAAGCAGGTGGATACGGTTCCCCCACTGCAGCTGCTCCCCTCACAGAAGCCACAACCACTGACAGACATCCATCCGTGTCCATCCCTGCCCCAGAGCCAGCACAGAGGAATGTGGACACAGACTCTCATGGTGTGGTCCCTCAAGCTCAAGAGCGAGCCCTTGTTTGAGGAGCTACTGCAAGTTCTGGTCGAGGGCATGAAGGACCCAGATGCCATCTTTGTAGAGGAAACAGTGAAGGTGGAGAATGGCAAGTTAGTGCACCCGGGGGAGGGGGGATTGTTTGCATTTACAAAGCTGCATGATAAAGGCTTCCATTTAGTATTATCTAATTATGTGGGTTCTTTTTGTTTACTGTGTTGACAGACAACCAGGAAAGCATGGAGTAGCAGCAAGAAAATCACTGGGAAATAGCTTCACTGCACGAGAACAGTAGGTGAGTGGATGGGAAGGCACCATGGCAGGATGGCAAACGGGTAGAAGCCAAAGTGGTGAGTGGGGTGGCAGATGGAGCATATGGTGGTGATTGATTTCTGTATGTTCTTCACTCCTCTACACAGATGGTGGTAGGAGAACTGTGTAGCGCTAGGATGTCGCTGCAGCAACTGCATAGGCCAGGTACTCATTACTGCTCCCCTTTGGGATGGAGGAGGGCTGTAAATTGGGCAGGCAGGGGCTGAAAACAGACGGCAAGATGGGTAGAACGATCTGAACTAATGGCTTTCCTGGTTGCCTTGCTAGAGGTCTGCAAGTGCAACAGGCATGGACGGAACCTCCCGGCCACAAGCACCCAGTGGAAGCAGGACCTGCGGGTCCACAACCGGTGGTGCAGGGAGCATTTGGCAAGGGAAACTCTTCGAAGACTCTTCGGGCAGGCAGATGAGATTTTCAGAACCATTAATGGCATAGCCAGGGAGCAAAGGCAGCTGGTGTGGAGACCACCACAGGAACACAATGCCTTTACTGCCAAGGCCTGCCTGAACCGCCAGCAGGACAGGCACTGGGCTCCCTCTGGCAGTAGTTTGAGCAGCAGGATAGCATGATTGAGAAGCTGAGCAAGGAGACGAATGAGATGAGGGTACAGATTCAAAGCAGCCTGCCCCAGTCTATTCAACTCCATAGCTCCCTGCCTGAGCACTTTGCTGCCGCGACTGTGAGCGTTGTTGCTATGGGGCAGGCAACATTTCCTAAACCCCATCAGCAGTTCATGCCCTCCTGTGTGTAACCCGACTGGCCACTCTGGTTCCTGCAGCAATCCAACCCCCAGGGGAAAACACCCGAGCCCCTCTTTTACCGTGATCACACAGGGAACAGTTCCTGGGCCAGGTACGCCTCCCTGTTCTCCTTTCCCCTCCCGGCAATCATTCCTACAAGCCTCCTGTGAACACTCCTCCACAGTCAGATCCATGGGAGGAGGAGCGGGAAAACATCCACCCGCTAGTCCCACCACCCAAGAGAGTGCACCCATATACCCCCAAAAGGAGCAGGTACAAGTAGTAATAATTTTAATTTCTTGCAAATAAAGTTTCTTTATAATCCATGGTTTCCCTCCTTTTCCAGAAACAGCATGGAAGGTTGTGTTTTTTTGGTGTTTTTTTTTTGAGGGGGGGGGATGGTAGTATACCATGATAATAAGCCTGGAGGCTGGGGGTTGGAATGGAAAGACCAAAAATGGAGGTTGGGAAATCCTCTGGCTATGCACTTGAGGGTGGGGAAGAGTGCATAGGAGCCAGCTGCATGCCTGTGTCTCTGTTTCCTATTGTCTCACCCAACAGACACAGCATTATGTGTGCAGCAAAAATTATTTCTAGCCACCAAGTGCTCGTAGGTATAAACCTCTGTGGGTAGGCACGGAACCACTTCCAGTTATAAAATCTCCACCTCCTGGAGTTATAATAGACCAAAAGAAAAACAGCTGGCGAGTCTTCTTCTCATGGTTCACTGCGGCTGTGAGTTATTATAGGGAGCAGGATGCTGAAAGGGGTGGTGGAGGGGAGTGGTGGGCAGAGTGTGGCGAGGAAGAACGCCTTCCCATGTATTAGTCTTATGATAAATCTGTGAATGGGAACTGCCTGAACACACAAGAAATACATGCAGGGGGTGCCCATTTATTAGGCTCTACATGCTAAACATGTGAGTGGGGGCTACATGGACCGAACCCAGACTAATGGGGACTGTCATCTCATTTGTTAACACTCTTAGTCAAGCATTCCTATCACTGGGAAAGTCCTGTCTCAAAGCTTGTGTCACAATTCCTCAGGCTTCTTATCTGTACTGTGGGGACAATTAAGAGGGCGAGATCTGCAGGACACCTACAGCTGCTCTGTGAGGGAGAGAGCGGTGTGTGTGTGTGGAAGGCTGTTTAGATGGGGAAGGGAACTCCCCCTATGAATCAGAGGGTCTTTTCAAACGAAATGCTACCCTGCATGGCCACCCAGAAGCCACAGAACCAGCCACTTATCTGAAGCTGGAGCGGCTGAATGTGTGCTCCCATAAGCCACAGAGCACCCACTCATGGAGCACTTCCGGGAAATCCAGTGCTCTGTGCTGGGCCTGTTTGAAGCGCTCCCCACTCACTCCACCTGTGTGGGTGTTCTGCAGCTGTGCCATGCATTTGCCACAGAGCTCTCCCCCACTCCTCTCGCCCTGCTTGTTTAAACACACCCA
The DNA here is from genome assembly GCA_003113815.1 of Sphenodon punctatus. Classification (NCBI taxonomy): domain Eukaryota; kingdom Metazoa; phylum Chordata; class Lepidosauria; order Sphenodontia; family Sphenodontidae; genus Sphenodon; species Sphenodon punctatus. The sequence continues at coordinate 3,286,492 of QEPC01006240.1, forward strand.
GACTTGGTAAGATGGGGTTGTATGCGAATGGTTGGGAGGGAAGAGAAGGATATGGAGTTGGCCATGGGGGATGGGCCAGGTGGAGAGATTGGGGAGTGGACTTGGAGGGAGGGGACTGGAGCGATGTATACGGGGGCATGAAATGAAATGAAATGTTTATTGTTTGGGCCAAGCCCTTAAACAAATACAAAACATATAGCACATAAATAAATCTACGAATATAAAATAATATACCAAAAGGTATAAATATAAAATTTAAATATAAATATAAACATAAATATAATATAAATCTACCTGTCGGGCAAATGCTCCATGGGTAGTCAAGGTAGATCCAGAACCTAGGCGTCTATATATTCCCGAAATACCTAAAAAGACTCACCCTGCTGGGATCGCGAGTTGCCCCAAGCCATATTTATGGCTAGCTAAAGCCGCATGCTAAAAAGGGGGCGTCGGATTCTATAAGCAGCCAGTCCGAATTTGGCCACTAGCCTAGATTGGGCAACATCAGCTAGACAGAGTAAACTCTGGAGGTTTTTGGTATTAAGGCTTTGTGGAGTACCAATTCTCCCCAGATATTTATTTCTAGGTCTTACCAAAACTGGGCAATGGAAAAAAACATGTGCCAGAGTATCCACCAGCCCAAGATGGCATGAAGGGCAGTAGCGCAATTCCCAGGGGATCCCTTTGAGCCGCCCCTCCAGCTCCATGGATGGAAAGGTATTTGTTCTCATTCTGAAAAGAATCTTACGCTCCTCAACTTCCATCCAGTCGAATAGATAGTAATGGAATTTTATCAATATACGGGGGGGTGGTTGTTTATGCTCAACCGAAAGACATTGTAGCACATTCATCGTTTGCGCAGTTCCTTGCTATCGAGCTTTACATAGGAAAAACAGCTATTTCTTTATTTGTTTTCAGTCCTTAAGTGTCTTTAAAGCACAGTAAGTTTAGTCAAATTACTTACTTCACAGATCGTTTTAAAGACATCATCAATAGCTGTTGGTAAGATGCCTGGAGAATCTTCAGTACCCATCATGGTGTATGTTTTCCCTGAAGCAGTCTGCCCATATGCAAAAATAGTGCCTGAAAAAGTTAGTATAATAGTCAACTCTGACCAATACCCACTATAGTACCATTAAGATTTAAGTAAGCAGATTTGAACTGTACCGTTATATCCCAGGAGAGCAGACTTAATAATGGGAACAGCTACACCTTCATATACGTTTTGTGTACTGTCATTTGAATGAAAGACACGATCTTTAAAAAAAACACAAAGAAGTATGCTTAATGAGTTGAGAGGAAATAAGCTTCTACATCCCACAGCTTTTGCCACTTTGACTCTAATCTGATTGTTATCAAAACAAACAAAACTAGTTCTGGAAGGTTTTGTAGATACATCTAGCATTAAAATACAAGTGATTGCCCATGACAGCGTACACATTGTTTTCTTTTTAAATTGTTGTTGGCCAAAGCCAATGGGGTGTACAATTTGGACTAAAAAGTAGGAACTAGTTATTATAGTATCAAAGAAGAAAAGATGGTCTGATGGTTTAAATTACTACCCTGTTGTAAATACTTTAAAGATAAAAATAAATAAATTTTAAAAAACAGGCATGTGCCCGTGAAAATATGCTTTCCTTCCACCCTTTGAGAATATTGTTCCTTTCCCTGGCACCTGCAGTGCAGGGGTCTCTGCATATTTCCTACATGGCCCTAGACAAGTTACTTAACTCTGTACTTTCCTACACCACAAGGATTGTGTGATAAATTTTCCAAGGCAAAAAATAAATAAATTAAAAATGTCAGGTGCTCAGCTACCATAAAGTTTGTGTGCCTAAGTACCATTTTCCCTTTAAAAGTTACCCCCACCGTTCATTCATAACTGGGAGGTGCTTAATACTACAGCAAGGAACTACCAACTTCAGTCTTCAAGAGCTTACCAAATGTAAATGCTTTTGTACCATCTGCTTGCGAAATGGTGCAGTTGGTACTTTTCCAATAAACCTGGGCTTTTTCTTCAAGAGCTGCATTCTCTCTGATGGAATAAAGAGATTTCCCATGAATCACATTACAGAACAGAAATATTAATGTTGATTTCATTTTGTACATATATAAACGTTTGGTTATCTGGCACTAAATCTTTAGGAAGGCAATATTCAGCATAACAGAGGAGATTTTGTCAACAGAGGATTTAGAGCACAGTGATCCGGTTCGCCATGGTACCTACTAATCAAGAATACAAGAGTTTCATATTTAACTTGCTTTGCAGCAGGAGCCTCTGCTTTCTAGTACCCAAGCTCATAAAAGGTGTGGGTCATTGCAACTCAGCACTTTAAGTCTCACCTACAAAGATTTAAGGCTGCAATCAACTAACAGATTTTGAGTCTCTAAGTAACATCTTTTCTCCTTCTCTTTTTTAGTTTGAGAGCACGACATCACTTTCCTTCTTTGTTTTCAATGGGCATTTTTACACACACCTTAAAGTTCCAGATTTTTCAATATTCTGGGTTTACAAGTCCACAAGTTCCAGATGCATTTCATTCTTCACACAAACACTGCCCCAAGGCAGCCTAAAGTAGCCACAACTGTAGATGTGACAGGCTGCCATGGAAACCAAGTGCCTGGAGCAAAACATTTTACCAGGAGAACTTTTTACACACAAAAGTTCTGGGAGATGTTCTAAGCAGAAGTTCAAAGATCCGGATGTTTAAGATCTGGGTGTGTGATTTAGACACACAGAAAGTTCAGGATGTAACAGCAAACATGCAGGAGAAATGTGTGTGTAAAAATACCTAACGTTTCCTCATTCAAACACCTACTTTTACAGCATGCCTGAGAGGTTTACCAAGCACTTAACAGCCATAGAAGAAATTACGATAAAAGGACTTGCCACAAAGGAAAAGAAATAGTTTAGTACGGCTGCCCTAGTCTGGGTCAGGGGTGCGACAGAAGTCCTGTAGGGAACAGACCTGCTGTTAGGACATTGAGCTAAGAGCTGCTCTTTCCAGAGCACTAAACTCATCATGTATTTCCACAAAGCTCTAGCTCTATTCACCGAGTCAGCAGATTTACTAGCTCACTGCTGAAGTTAGCACAAGAGAAAAGAAAAAATAAATTGTACTCTCTCCCCTAGTTTACTCTCTGTTCATGGCTTAAGCCTTCCAAGAGTGACAATACTGCCTATATGTCCAAGGGTGGATAATTTTAACAAGCTATATTTGTGAAATCGGTGTTCGGTACACAATATGTTCTGTGCCTGCCACGCAAATGACAAGTTCTGTAAGCATTTGATATAACCTTTTCTCATTATATTATGTATTTCATTTCCATATTCATCAGCTCTGTAATTATGTATTTTTACACATCCTCGCTTGGTAGATAAAATTGACTGACAAACGCCTCCGTGATAACCCTCTCTCTCATGTTTAAGCAGGGTTTCCAGACTTGGTCTGGTAGCAGTGCAACTTCTAGCCTTGTCTTTAAATAAACTTATCTTTCTTATTGGTTATCACCTCAAGCCTCCTGTCTTATTCCTGGGCAAGGAAGATGGGGCTGGGCCAGGCTGAAGAGCCCTATAACATATTGGTGTTATAGACTCGGCCTTGCATTGCCAGGAAATAGCTAACCAGTGGCAGTCCAAGGAGCTGATCAGATTTCGACTAGCCCACTGTTCAGGTCACTGTCCGACTTCTCCCCAGTTGGCATAATTATGCTGAGAGAGATCGCAGGTCCTTATCCCTTTCTGACCTTCATTAAGTTCTCCCAGCTAGGCAGCTGCTGTAAACAGCTAAAACCACGCCAATCCCCTGAACCTAGTTAATTGGGTTCAGGACAGGAATTTGACTTTCACAGGTACCATTTGCACCTGGACCGTTGATTACGCACCTGACCACTTCCTTTCTGCACCAGGGTAAGATATTGCAGTGGTATGAATTTTTTGTTTTGCTGAGGTTTGCCAAGCCACGAGTAGAGAAAGAAAAGCAAAAGAGAAGGCAACAGCCAGTTAAGATTACAGATGTGAAGGCTCAGAAAAAAACCAGAAAAATTCAGAAATAAACCTTTTCAAGGCCTTTTTTTATTTTGTTTTTCTGTAAATTTGGAAAAATTGAAAATTTGGAAAAAATAAAAAACCTCGTGAAATATGTTTTTTGAATGAGGAATAAAAAGAATTTCCAGATTCCATAATAAATTTGTTTTACCATAATGTTGATGGTTCCTTCTATTTTCAACTTTAATTTTTGCCTGCTTCTCATATACTGGCAAAACCTAAGAGATGCTAGAGTTCAGCAGCTTGTAGCTCCATTTGTAACAAAAATCAAAAATATTTTAAAGTACAAATTAGTAAATTTGTCATTATTGTCTGAATAAACTATACTTTTTATACACCAAACATGATAATCTCATGAGCAAACAAAGTTATACACAATACATTTTATGTTCTTAAAGTAGCAAAGTGAATTTAGATCTGTAAAATGTGCAAGAAAAAAAGTTTTGCATATATTTCAATTTTTCCCAAGATTTCGTTTTTGTTTTTTTTTAAAACTGGGTTTTTCCACGTGTCTTCAAAATTTCTAATTAAGATACCTTAAACATACAATGAATTCCAAGATGAAAAATTAGTCTCATCTTGGCATTCTCTTTATGGGAAGGAGTAGCCATAAAAAAAATAAATCAAGTTCCTATATCCACACATAACAGACACACTATAATAAGGATCCTGGATTTAGATTTAGTGTTCCACATAGGACCCTACACTTCAAGACAAAAACAGGATAAAGAAAACGAACAGCCTACATCAGGAATCATTGACAGATGAGAACTTCATTGACTGCCATGGACTGGGCTGCAGAGGTGGGTTGAGATTTTTGGGTGGACAGCATCTAGAACCAGACATACTAGGGCAACATTCAAGCGTATGTTTTTCCAAGAGCCAAAAACCTTGGGTTTTTGCTGTGGGTTCAGATTATTCATGATTTGCAGCCTCAGCATGTGTAAGCAACAAGATATGCAACTATGGAGACAACATAGTTGGGAGCAGACACAGGGAAGGGAAAAGGGATTCAGAAATAGGAAAAAAGCCTAGGTTGACAAATATACATGGGAAAATATCACAGGAAGGTGATGGAAATAGGCCTGGTTGAAATGGAGACAATAAATGATCAGGGATGAAGTAATGGGAATCTCAGCTACCATAATATCATCCCTTCTCTGATAAAAATACTATGCAAGTACTATATCATCATGGATTATTCCTACAGTTGTATATACTGCTACATGTTATGCATACAGGTAGAAATGGAATCTTAATGATGTCTGCGAAACGATGATCTTCAATCCCATCTTCCCCCATAAGTCCTTCTCCCAGGCCCATCTGCAAAACTGCAATGAGGAGACTTCAGGCAGTTTCTTTCACACACCTATCCGCCCCCCCCCCTTTTAAAAAAAAAAACCCACACAAACCTACCCAACCCAGTCACTGCTACCCAAGCCACCTTATACACAAGCGAACACTATTTTAACACAAGCCTGCAACCCCAGGAACCCATTTAAGCGCATAGCCACATAACAACCCTTTTTAACTATACCCCCCAACACCACAGCCACAGAGATCCCAGTCACAACAAGCAGCACGCACGGTCCCAGCTCCTGCCGCTTCTGGTATTTCATCGTTTCGGTCAGGGGGAGCCTGTGATGATCCGCACATCCGCTGACCCTTCCCCTCTTCCAAGCACCATGCTGTCTGGGCTGAAAGGGGGGGGGGGGGTGTTTGTTACAGCAGCACGGACTAGAAAACGGGCGCTTCCCAGCCCTGTGAGATGCGAGGACCCTGCCGGGACTACGCGAGACATCCCTAGGAGGGCTGAGAGCCGGCTCGACAGGCAGGGGAGGATATAGGGCTGCTGCGGAAAGTATGGGGCATTGCGGGGGAAAGAGAGCAGGGGGGGGCTCGCTGTACGGGAGTAGGGATACGAGGCGGCTGAGTAAGGTTGAGGTGGCTTGGACTGGACTGGACGGGACCGTGCGAGGGAGAATCCCTGACAGGCCTGCAGGGCCGAGCTCGCAGAGAAGCGCGGGTGGAGGAGCAGATTCCCTGCCCGGGGGGGGGGGTAAGGGGGCTATGGGAATCATTTGCACAGGTCCGACCCCCTCGATCACCTGGCGATGAGCGGCCGCACCCGCACGCAAACCGTCACGGCCCTCTCTTCTGCCATTGAGCCAACCAGGTTTCAGCCGCAGCCTGATAAATCTGCTGCTTGACCAGGCCCCGCGCCACACTCTCCTTCGAAGTAGCCCCAAGCGCTAACTGCCGCCTGCATTTGAATTTCTAACTTGATCACTTCCCATTGGTCCTTTCCTGACAGAACACCCCGCCCCTTCCTGCGATTGTACCACTACTCTCTGCTAGGGGGGCGGAGGAAGAAAAGTGGAACAGCCCAGCATGAGCGAGTGTCTGACAGATTCCAAAGAGACAAAGGGCCAATCTTAGCCTTATATCTTCAGACTGGAGAGGCCACCCTGGAGATACAAGGATAAGATTGGCCCCCTCTAACCGAATCTTGCTCAACACCTGTGGAATGAGAAGAATGGGTGGAAAGGCATAACTGAGATGGGCTGTCCAGTCTAGTGCAAATGCATCCCCTTGGGACCTGGGATCATGGGCTGCCCTGGTGCAAAAAAGGCTGCACTTTGCATTGAGGGCAGTGGAGAATAGGTCTACATACCCCATACCACCACTTTGGGGGAGGGAGGGGGGTGCCAAATTTTGTCTTCGCCTAGAGCAGCAAAATGTCTTGGAACGGCCCTGGACAAAGTGATTCAAATGAGCTCTTTTATTGGACCAGCTGTTGCTGGTGGAAATAAGCAAACTTTCGGGCCACACAGGGCTTGTCCTGAGACATGTAGCACAGCCAGTAGAAATATATAAACCGAGCAAGCATAGAGCAGGTATATATGGGCATGGTACTAAAATGAATGACATGAATGCCCATTGGAATCAAGGGGGTTACATGAATGTCAATAGACTTGAATGGTCTTCATAGCAATACAAGCCAGCTACATCTAAAATAAAGATTGGATTCAGGGGGGAAATGGAATGAGTAATAGAAAGAGAGAGTACATAGACAGGGGACAAGGAGAAATTATGAGGAATAGGAAACTGAAAATGACAACCCCAGCACTGGAATGACAGCCCATGAGAGTGGAATGACGGCCCCAGCACTGCAATGACAGCTCCTGGGAATGGGATGACAACACCAGCACTTGAATGACGGCCCCTAGGAGTGGAATGACAGCACCAGCACTGGAATGATGGATCCTGGAAGTGGAATGACAGCCTCAGGATTGAAATGACAACCCCTGGGGGTGAAATGACAGCACCAACACTGAAATGATGGCCTGTGGGAGTGGAATGACAGCCCCATGACTGGCATGATGGCCCTGGGAGTACAATGACAGCCCCAGTACTGCAATGACAGTTCCTGGGAGTGGGATGATGGCACCTGGGGGTGGAATGTCAGCACTAACATTGGAATGACAGCCCCAGGACTGGATGATGGGCCCGGGAATGCATTGACAGCCACAGCACTGGAATGAAAGCCCGTGGGAGTAGAATAACAGCCCCAGGAGTAGAATGACGGTCCCAGGAGTGGAATGACAGCCCCAGAAGTGGAATGGTGGCTCCTGGGAGTGGAATGGTGGCCCCAGCACTGGCATGATGGCCCCTGGGGGTGGAATGATGGTCCCAGCTCTGGAGGAATGGCCCCACCCCTGGATTGACAGCCCCAGGACTGGAATGACGGTCACTGGGAGAAGAATTATGAACTCAGCATGGGAATTATGGCCCATAGCACCAGTAATGGAATGATGGGCCATGGGAGTGGGATGACGGCTTCTGGGAGTGGGATGATGGCCTCAGCACTGGAATGATGGCACCTGGGGGGTGGAATGACAGCACTAACATTGGAATGACAGCCCCAGGACTGGATGATGGGCCCGGGAATGCATTGACAGCCACAGCACTGGAATGAAAGTCTGTGGGAGTAGAATAACAGCCCCAGGAGTAGAATGACGGTCCCAGGAGTGGAATGACAGCCCCAGAACTGGAATGGTGGCTCCTGGGAGTGGAATGGCGGCCCCAGCACTGGCATGATGGCCCCTGGGGGTGGAATGATGGCCCCAGCTCTGGAAGGATGGCCCCAACCCTGGATTGACAGCCCCAGGACTGGAGTGACGGTCACTGGGAGAAGAATTATGAACCCAGCATGGGAATGATGGCCCATTGGAGGGGAATGATAGCACCAGTAATGGAATGACGACCCATGGGAGTGGGATGACGGCTTCTGGGAGTGGGATGATGGCCCCAGGACTGGAATGATGGCAGGGATGGAAATACAGCACCAACACTGGAACAACAGCCTGTGGGAGTGGAATGACAGCCCCATGACTAGAATGAGGGCCTCAGGAGTGGAATGATGGACCCAGTACTCGAATGACAGCACATGGGAGTGGAATGACAGATTGAGCACTACAATGATGGCTCTAGGGAGTAGAATGGCAGTCCCAGCATGGGAAATTATATTATATTTATTTCAGAGCCTTTCTATCCCACACCCTCCTGCGCAAACAGCAGCTCGGGGCAGCTCACAACAAAATCAACATTATAAAATCAACAATTAAAATCACAACAAAAAAATTAAAACTCATTAAAATTTACCCAAAGAGTGGAACCAACTCCCCCCAAACTAACTCACCCTACCCTACCCTACCCTATCCGTCTCCCTCTCCAAAGGCCTGGCAGAACAGCCAGTTCTTACACTGTCTTTGGAAAGAGGGGAGGCCTGGGGCCAGGCAGGCCTCCATCGGGAGGAAATTCCACAGCCTAGGAGTGGCCACCAAAACGCACTCCTCATTGTCGCCACCCGGGAAACCCGGGGGACTTCAAGTCGGGCGTACCCGGCTGACTGCAGAGGCCGCACCATAGCCCGGAGCACGAGGCAGTCCTGCAGGTAAGTGGAGCCCAGGCCGTTTAGGGCTTTATAGGTCATTACCAACACCTTGAATCGGGCCTGGAAAACAATAGGCAGCCAGTGCAGAGAGCGGACAGAGCACTGATGTAATGTGCTCGCAATGACCTGTCCGTGTCAGGAGACGGGCCACGGCATTCTGCACCAGCTGCAGCCTCCAGACCATCACTAAGGGTAGCCCCACATAGAGTGCATTGCAGTAGTCCAATCTAGAGGTAATAAAGGCATGGATAATGGTGGCCAGATCAGAGTCTGAGACATACAGCCGTAACTGGCGAAAAGTGCTCCTCACCACAGCTGCCACCTGGGAATCCAGGCAGAGCTGCTAATCAAGAAGCACCCCCAGATTACAGACCTGAGTAGTTAAAAGGGGGCAAACCCCATCAATGACAGAAGCCACCATCCCCTACCCACCAACATCACCTCCGTCTTGCTGGGATTCAACCTTAGATGGCTCACCCTCATCCAGTCCCCCACAGCTGCCAAACATTGGGTAAGCACCGAGACTGCCAGGTCTGGGTCTGCAGAAAAAGAGAAGTAAAGTTGTGTATCGGCATACTGATGGCAACATACGTTGAACCCTCTCATGACCTTGCCCAAAGGCTGCATATACACATTGAACAGGAGGGGGGGACAGAATAGAACCCTGCGGGACTCCAAATGTGTGATCCTGGGGAGATGATGAACACTCCGCAAGAACCACCCACTGAGTTCTCCCGACCAGGAATGAGCAGAACCATTCAAGAACAATTCCGCCCATAACGGTGGGCCACCAACTGGCTCCTGCAGGTGGGCCACCAACATCTCATGGTCAACAGTATCAAATGCTGCCGACAGATCTAATAAAATCAAAAGTGACGATCTGCACTAATTTAATTTGCAGTGTAGGTCTTCGACCAAAGCCACAAGCGCAGTCTCAGTGCCAAAGCCAGGGCAAAAGCCGGACTGTGAAGGATCAAGAAAATTGACCCAATCCAGATGTCCCTGAAACTGTTGAGCCATCACCCATTCAATAATCTTCCCTAAAAAGGGAAGGTTAGAGACTGGCCAATAGCGGGCAGGGAAGTCAATGTCAAGAGATGGTTTCTTGAGCAGATGTTGCACCACCGCCTCTTTAAGGTGGTTTGGCACTCTGCCCTTCTTAAAGGAGGCACTGACAACCCCCGCCAGCAATGGCCCTAATGTCTACCAGCAGGCCTTGACCAGCCAGGATGGGCATGGATCTAATTTGTAACAAGTGGCTCTAACTGCCCCAAGGACATCAACCGCATCAGTGGGCAACACCCACTGAAATTGAGCCCATGAAATCGGACAAGGCGAGGCCTCTACTGCCTCAGGTTCACACTGATAAGAATGGACGCCTAAAATTCCCCTACAATGGGTACCACCCCCCCTCCACTCTTGCTATGTAAACTGTGGCCAAGGGACCTGAGAAGGGCATGCAAAAAGCCCCCAGGAACCAACTGAGGTCGGAGAACATGGGGATAGAGGCTTGACAGGGAAGCCTCCCCATACAAGGTGCACAAGCAGGAAGGGGGGGTGCAGATGAAAATGGATAGAAAATAAGGATCGGGCCCAGCTACCCTAGCCATAGCAACAAGGAGACACTCATGGAAAGATACTAGCCAAAGGTGGAAAAACGGACTGGAAGGGAGGGCCCTCTGAGTAAAGAATGGGGTCATTAAGAAGGAGGGCTCACCCTGTTGTAACAAGGAACTGGTGGCCATGACTCAGTACAGAAACCCCCCCAATCCCTGCATTCCCCAAGAGAAACCAGACACACACCCATTGTACCCTAAAGACCGTCGTTAGCCTTACCTCCCCTCCCTGCGTCTTCTGTTTATAGTTTCCCCCTGTGACAAAGATATCTTGGGCATCTAGTATGGCCCTCTTTGTCATGGAAGTAACCTCCGCTCGTTAGCCCATTGTACACCCCAAGCGATCCTGCGTAGCCTCCCAGAAACCTTTTTTTCAGTACCCAATAACTGCCCTATAGTTTCCCTTCCACCTCTGAGAAATCTTGGGACCCAGATACGTGCAGATCACTCTCTGTGCGTGTCTGAGTTAAGAGATCTTCCAGACTCTGGTCTGCCCCTTCTTTCTTCCTCCATCCCCTGAACTCCACTGGATCCGTGGGCCGCCTGTCCCGTCTCAACAGGCAAGGAAAGGTAACCGCAGGTCCAGACTTTCCCAGCAAACTGGGGAAGCCCTCTTTCTCTTTCTCCCTGTCTCCTTCTCTCTCTCTATCGCGTTCTCTTGCTCCCCCTCGCTGAGCCAGAACCGGAATACCCCCACCCCTCTCTCTCTTCTCCTACCATCCCCACAAGCCGCTTGTGTTTTAAACCCCACCAGCCAGACCGGGGCTGTGTTTCTCTGTGTTATAAACCAATAAACCTGTTGTTTTTGGATACCTGTCTCCTTCTCTCTCTTTCTATGTGGGGAGGATACATAAACTGCCTGTAGCGCATAGTCCTCAGCTTGATCCTTTGAACACGTGGAGACCCCAGTTTAAGTCTTTAAGACAATTCCCCCTGAAGTTTAAGGAACGGTGATTATCGGGGTACATCGCCTCGAGAGGTCACGAGTGGGAGGGGGTCTCCTGTTAACACCACTGCTATAAGTGCAATGTCGAAGTTGTGGTGAATCCAAGCAATTTTATCCACGAAAAAGTCAACAAACATGTCACAGCGAGCGCTGGAAGATTCCAGTTCCAGGCAGAGGGAGGCTGGACTGACCAGCCTCTGCACCACCTGGAAAAGCTCAGATGGACGTGACTTCGCAGATGCTATGAGGGTAGCAATGAAGTCAATGTAGCTTAAATGTTACATTTAAACAATTTCAAAGCTTTATCTGGAAATTATTTTTATTGGAATTACTTGTAATTCGTACCTCCACATAAAAGCTATCGCAGTACTACTTTGACAGAATAGTCAGTTGAAGTTAATTACAATTTTGAAACTACACAGTTTGACTGGTATTGGTATCCATTCATTATGTTACTAATTACATTTATGAAACAGTGCATTTTAGAACTGGAAAATTTTCCAAAAAAATATAGTGGGAAATTTTCTGGAAATTTTTCCATTACGGAAAACCTTCTGTGGAAAATTTTCTACCCCACATAACTGGTTGTGCATTCTGGTGGAATTTGTCATCTTTGCAGTTGGTGTTCAACGGGCAGATCAGAGAGTCCAAAGACAGAACTCATGCAGTCATCGGCATACTCTCCCAGCTGCCTTGGCTGTCATCGTCTGAGGATGCCGCGACCTCCTTGGGATTGGCCTCTCTGCCTCCCCAGGATCCATCCACACTCCTGCAGGATCCATCCACACTGCAAGATCCATTCCCCCTCCCCGCCCTCTGTAACCAAACCACCAAGATGCCTGTCCTTATCTCTCAGCCCTCTCTCCCCTCTCCTTCCTCCCACTAAGCCTGTCATCTCTCTCCAACGTCCTCCCCACCTCCCCCCCACCTCTTGCCCCCTGCCCCTCTGCCCATCTCCCGCTGATCCCGTCACCCCCCTTCCCCTAATCTTATCCCCATTCCCTGTCTCTCCCCGATAAACTCTCATTCTTCTGTTCCCTCTGGAACTGTCGCTCCTCTGCTAATAAAGCCCCCTATATCCATGATCTTTTCTTCTCTCGTTCCCTTCACCTTCTTGCCCTTACTGAAACCTGGATCTCCCCCACTGACTCTGTCACCCTCTCCTTCGGAGGTCTCTCCTTCTCCCACCAGCCCCGCTCCAAAGGCCGGAGTGGCGGTGTAGGCCTCCTCCTCGCTTCTTGCTGCCAGTTTCAACCCCTCCCCTCTCCCCCTCTCTCTCCTTCTCTTCCTTTGAGGCTCACACCGTATGCCTCTACTCCCCTCTCCGCCTCCGTGTTGCTGTCATCTACCGCCCCCATGGCTCCCTCTCCTCCTTTCTCTTCGAGTTCGAGTCCTGGCTCACCTTATTCCTCTCTGATGACATCCCCACACTCATCCTTGGCAACTTCAATATTCATGCTGATGCACCCTCTCAGCCTTGCATCACCCGCTTCCTCTCCTTAGCCTCCTCCTTTAATCTCCACCTCTGGACTAGCTCCCCCACCCACACTGATGGTCATTCTCTTGATCTCGTGTTCTCTAGGAANTTTGTGTCCTCCCCCCTCCATCCCTGTGTAATATTGTATGGATAGATAGTGTTAGGGGAAGGGTTAGGGAAGGATCCGCACCCTAATACCCACGCTAATCCCCCTAGTTCACTCGCTCTCCCACAGGGGTTCACAGGTACCTGGTTGCGAAAACGACCCCTCAGGATCTTATAGAGGTCTAAACTCCCAACAGGGAATGAGGCAAGATCATCACTAAGGTGAGGGTGATCATGCTGTAGTACCTCGCCCCACCACGCACCAAACCACCAATCAAAACTAGACCCCTCTGTGTCCCTGGGGGAAGAGGTAGGAGTGCTGACAGTGGGGAACCACAGGGGCGTAAGAACCAGGGATGCCGGGGAAGGTTTCAGGGTTCTATGCACAAGGGGGAAGGGCCCAGTCACGGAAGGAGGAAAGTGCCCCACCCTACCTTTTACAACCTCTCCAATTGATATACCCGTCACCAATCTATCACCGCTATGAACTCAATCAGTCACCAATTGTACTCACAATCACTCTCCCACGTACGCTTCAAACACTCGCTACACGATAAGTCTCCTCTCTATAATCCATGCACGGGGCCGGTCTCACAGTAAACTGATCTCCAGCACTGTGCCTAAGCCGGCGTGAGGCTTTTAACTGTGTTACCCCGCCCTAATTGCGCCCGCAGGCGAGCGGAGCGACGCACAGGGACGTTTGGCCCCGCCCCTTCTGGGTCTGGTGGCGTCAATGCCGGCTCCCTGCTTGTCTCCTGTACCACCGGCAAGGATTCCCCCCGAGCTGGTATGAATGGGGGTGTGGCCTCTCTCTCTTGCTTGTCCCCTCCTATGGCCTCTGCCCTGCGGGGTACCCGTAAGGTGCGCCTCTGCCGCCGTTGCCTCAGGTGTCAGGTCCTGACAGATAGACAGATAGATAGATAGATACATAGTTATAGTAGGAGTTAGCTTAGTGATAGAGATAGAGATAGTGTTAGCATGTAGTTATTCAGTTTTGATATTTTAGAGTGTGTTTGTAGGACTAGCCCCCTATATTCATAATCTTCTCACGCTCCCTTCACCTTCTCGCCCTTACTGAAATCTGGATCTCCCCCACTGACTCTGTCACCCCTGCGACCCTCTCCTTCAGAGGTCTCTCCTTCTCCCACCAGCCCCACTCCGAAGGCCGGGGTGGCGGCGTAGGCCTCCTCCTCACCTCTTACTGCCAGTTTCAACCCCTCCCCTCTCCCCCCTCTCTCTTTCCCCTCCTTTGAGGCTCATGTCATACGCCTCTACTCCCCTCCCTGCCTCCGTGTTGCTGTCATCTACCGCCCCCCTGGCTCCCTCTCCTCCTTTCTCTCCGGATTCGAGTCCTGGCTCACCTTATTCCTCTCTGATGACATCCCCACACTCATCCTTGGCAACTTCAATATTCATGTTGATGCACCCTTTCAGCCTTGCATCGCCCGCTTCCTCTCCTTAGCCTCCGCCTTTAATCTCCACCTCTGGACTAGCTCCCCCATCCACAATGATGGTCACTCTCTTGATCTCGTGTTCTCTAGGAACTGTTCTGTCTCATATCGCTCCTTCGAGTCCCATCCCATATCTGACCATTTCCTTGCCTCCTTCAACCTCTCCCACTGCTCCCCCTCCTCTCCCCCAAACTGAACATGGTGAAAACTGAACTCCTGATCTTCCCTCCCAATCCTTCCTCTCCTTCTTCTCTGTCAATTGCGATTGACGGGGTCTCCATCCTCCTTGTTCCCCAGGCCCGTAGCTTGGGCTTCATCTTCGACTTGCACCTCACCTTCAAACCCTACATTGACTCTGTTGCCAAATCCTGCCTTTTCTCCCTCCACAACTTTGCTAAGATCCACCCTTTTCTGTCTGTCTCCTCTGCCAAAACTCTCATTCATGCCCTAGTCATCTCATGCCTCGACTATTGTAACCTCCTTGCTGGCCTTCCCCGCTCTCACCTTTCTTCCCTCATCTCTGTCCAAAACTCTGCTGCCAGGATCATCCACCTAGCCTGTTGCTTTGACCATGTGCAGCCTCTCCTCTCTCCACTGGCTCCCTCTTCCTGAGCACATTATGCACAAGCTCCTTGTCTTCACTTACAGAGCCCTTCACAATCTCGCTCCCCCCTACCTCTCTGCCCTGATCTCCCTCCGAACCCCTGTTTGAACACTCCACTCCTTTTGTATTCCCTCCCTCACCCTCCCACGCCTCCCCTGCTCCCCCAACCACCTTTGTCCCTTCTCCCTCGCTGCCCTGTATGCCTGGAACTCCCTCCCTCCCTCGTCTGCCTTGCCCTCCCTCTCCACACCTTCAGGTCCCTCCTCAAAACCCACCTCTTCCGCTCTGCCCTTCCTAACTCCTGCTAATCATCCCCACCCAGGATTATCCCCCACCTGTTATCTGTATACTCCCAATTTACTGTAACCAAGCCAAGAACGGGTACCTGAGCTCTCACATCCTCATGAATGTTGCATCCCTTGTCTCTCCCTCTGTTCCCCCTTCCCTGTCTCCCATCCCCCTGTCTTTAGATTGTAAGCCCTCAGGCAGGGGCTGTGTCTATCTTATTTTTTGTAAAGTGCCATGTACACTGCTGGCGCTATATAAATGCTTATAATAAAATAATAATAATAATAATAAATAAAGAACTCTTTTGCTACCATCACAGCTACAGTATAGGCTTTTAAACTGTCATGGTATGGAGGGAACGGGGCCTGCAGGGACAATGGAGGAGGGGACAGGGGGCGGCTCGGGGTACCCAGGGGGTTGCGCTCCCCACCCCCTAGTACCTGTGCCTGGAGAGGCTTCCCCTGCTTGCAGTCTGCTGGGCCAGCGATTACCTGATGAGAGGCAGCTGCGGCACTCTAAGCGCCTGCAGCTGAAGCGAGGGCTGGCTCTGAAGCAAGGCATATAAAAGGAGGGCCATTAGGCTCTCTCCTTTGCTGGTGATCAGAGCTTCTTGGTTCCTGAAATCTGGCCTGTGCCTTGGTAGTTGGAGAAAACTGTAGTTTGCTAGAATCCCGTCCCTGTTCCTGTGTGAAGATTGCTGTGTGTGGTGAGTGATTATGTTCAAGTGGTGTGGTTCAAGTGGTTCAAGTGTTTTCCTTATAGTTGTCCTTCCGTGCCTTCCTGTGTGTGGTTGCCCTAATCCCTCCCCACTCCCCTCTGGGGTTCCCAGGACCTGGGGTCCCTACCCCTTCCTCACTTGCTTCCCCTCCTGGGTCCTGTGTGTGTGTAGGATCACTATAACCCAGGGCGTGACATCCCCGATAGGCCCACTGATGAATGGTAGTTGGGCCAGGTGCCTTGCAGCACACAATTGGCCACCCGCTATACACCATACTGAGGGCTCTTGTACCACTAATACTGTGTGTCTGTGAGTGGGGGTTGTGTACTCGTGTTGTGTGCACCCCTCCTTTGTTCCTGTTTTCCCTTGCTATTCCATATTCCCCACATAAACTAGCTCTGTGCTGCAATCAGTCGGCTTCAGTATGAGTACAGCACTACCGTCGCTCCAACCGCTGTCCCTCCTGCTTCATCCATCACAGATTCTCTGTGAACCAGGGGGACCTATGTTGTTGACATTCAGGAAGCGGATGCCTAGGAGCCATTCGTTCAATGGCCTCAGTCAGCAAGGTGTCCCAAAGAGCTACGAGGTCATTGAGCAAACGATCATCGAGATTGGAAGGTAATTCCCCTATAGCATTTCGAAGCAACTCCGGTTCCATAAGTCTCTGGGGATGAACCAACCGAACTGGTTAAGCACCTCCCTGGCGGCAGACGTGCCAGGAGACCAGCCTGGAGGAGATAATGATCTGTCCACGACAAGGACACTGTTAACACATCCCCCACCACTGGATCCCCCGCCTCAAGGCCAGTGCAGAATATCAGGTACAGGGGATGTCCTCCATCATGTGTCAGGCCAACAACCCTTTGAGACAGTCTCATAGTTGTCATGATGGCCATGAACTCACGCTCTGCTCCCCCAAGATTGGCATCAGCATGGATGTTATAATCTCCCAGGACTAAGACCCTCGGAGACCGCAAGGCCACCTCTGACACTAATTCAGCTAGAGCGTGTAGGAATGCTGCCATACAGGCAGAGCCCCAATCTGTCTCCAGCCAAATCAATCACTAGAGGACACCCTCTATACCTAAGATAGCCTGCACTGGATACCGCCTCACAGACCAAGTGTCCTTAAAAATAATGGCTACACCTCCCCCTGCTCCTCTGGCTGGGGCTGATGCTGTACAGAGTACCTGGCTGGAACAAGGTCAGCCAAGATTGGCCCCGACTCAGTGTCCAGCCAGGTCTCTGTAATACACACCAAGTTGGCCGATTGATTCAGGATTAATTCCCGGATTGTTGTGGATTTGTTAACAACCAACCTCGTGTTAATCAGCAGCAGTCCCAGACCTGGGGCCTCCCATTCTTGATTACCACACCACGTGTCCGGGGGCCAGTGAGAGGGACAGGCATCAAGTACTTCTCTCTTCTCACCGCTTTTACCAGCCACGTGGAGGGACCATAATTGCCCTAGCCCATCACGACCCCAATGGATGCAGAACACACACACCCAGTGGCTGTCCTGCCTGGCCCACAAGGGAGACCCCTCCCCCACAGTTCCCCCTCTCACGAGGAGCCAAAAAACCGCAACCCAGTCAGGTCGGACCCCCCCCTCACACCAGGTGAACAGACCCGACCCGATCCTCCCCAACCCAACAACTCTACCCTATTGAACCAGTCTTCCCAAAGTTACACCCTTCTTCTCCCTAAGAAGAGCCATTGGGGAAGAGCCATTGTTATCCCCATCTTTAATAAAGGACCCAGTAGTGATCCAACCAACTACAGGCCCATCAGTCTTCTGTGTGCAGTAGCAAAAATCTACGTCAAGCTCTTGCTGCATAAATTCACTGATTGGCTTGTGGGGGGAAAAATCATAGCGATAGAACAGGCCGGGTTTCAACAGGGTCGCTCGACAACTGAGCTAGGCTTAGTGCTTTATCATGCCATCTGTAAATATAAGGCCCAGAATGGGTCCTTCTTTGCGGCCTTTATGGATTTAAAGACCGCATTTGATTCCATTGATAGGGCATTCCTGTGGGGAAAAGTGTTGACCGCTACTGTAGATAGGAGGTTGTTGTATTTGATTCGCTATCTTTACACCAACTCCTCCTGCTCCGTTAAGGATGATCGCCAGGGGCACTTGACGCCTCCTATTACCATCTCTAAAGGCGTCCGGCAGGGCTGTGTGTTAGCGCCAACCTTGTTTAACTATTACATTAATGACGTGGCATCTTTAATGACGGCCCCAAAGTTTTTCCCTCCAAAGATATCGGATAAAGTGCTAGGATGCCTTTTGTACGCAGACTACATAGTACTTTTTCCCCAAATGCAAATAGGGCTTAAATGACAAATAGAGGCTTTTATGACTTTCTGCAAGGCTTGGAAACTTACTATTAGTTCTGCTAAATCAAGGGTGGTAGTATTTACCGCTAAGAGAAGGCAGTACACATGGGACATCATGGGACAAAAGTTCCAGCAGGTCCCCAGCTATCACTATTTGTTCCACCAGTCCACATTGTGGAACTCTCATGTCCATCAGGCCATTTTGAATTCCAAAGGCCCCTCCCGAGCACTTCTGGGTTTTTTCACTCGGGCAGGAAGGTCAGCTATATCACCCGCCATTCAAACATTCAATGCCAAAGTACAAGCCCAGGTCCTTTATGGGGTCGATCTCTGGGCTCCACTTTGCGCTTATAAACTTAATTTGACACAGACCAGGTACCTACGGGCCCTACTGCACGTTCCTAGAGGAACACCTTATGCAGCAATTAGAGCTGAATGTGGCCAGCTCAGCTGGCATCAAATAGCCTTGGAATGTGCCTTTGGCTTATGGTGTAGGACAATTGACACCCATTCCTCTGAACTCTTGCGGGCCATAGGGCAAGACGTATTTCGTAACCCTTGGCAGATCAGCCTGCAGAATCACTTGTCACAAATGGGGCTATCACTAGAATAGCCCCCTGCTGAAAAAACCATCGTTGGACGTGGACGCGCTCGCCAGCTACCGACCCGTCTCTAACCTTCCCTTTTTAGGGAAGGTTATTGAGCGGGCAGTGGCACTCCAGCTCCAGGCTCATCTAGATAACATCGGGCTCCTTGACCCTTTTCAATCTCGGCTATGGCACCGAGACGGCGTTGGTGGCCTTGGTGGACGACCTCCGCCGGGAGATGGATGCGGGATGTTCGACATTTCTCATCCTGCTCGATCTCTCGGCCGCTTTTGACACCGTGGACCATGGGCTGCTGTTGAGACGACTGCGTGACCGGGGGGGTCTGGACGGGACTGTTCTTGAATGGTTCCGTTCATTCCTCTCGGGGAGGAGCCAGCGGGTGGTGTTGGGGGAGGAAACATCGAGCCCCCGCGCCTTACCGTGTGGCGTTCCGCAGGGATCGATCTTGTCTCCATTATTATTTAACATCTATATGCAGCCCTTGGGGGAGGTCGTGAGAGGGTTCGGGGTGCGATGTCACCAGTATGCTGATGATACTCAGCTGTACCTCTCGTTTTCTACTGACCCAGACCCTGCTGTCTCGGTGCTATCCCAATGTTTGGAGGCCGTGGCGGATTGGATGCGGCGGAGCAGACTGAAGCTCAACCCAGATAAGACGGAGGTGATGGTGGTGGGGAGGGCGAAGGGGGTGGTGGCCCCCCTGGTTGGGGGGGTTTGCCCCCCTGTAGCTCAGCAGGTCCGGAGTCTGGGGGTCATATTGGACGCAGACCTGCGGCTGGAGCGGCAGGTGGAGGCAGTCGCTAAGGCTGCCTTCCGCCAGCTTTATCTGGTACGTAGGCTGCGTCCGTATGTCTCTGGCCCGGACCTGGCCTCCCTCATCCATGCCTTCGTCACCTCGCGGCTCGACTACTGCAACGCGCTCTACGTGGGGCTTCCCTTGTTCTTGGCCCGGAGGCTGCAGCTGGTGCAGAATGCGGCGGCTCGTCTTCTTACGGGGACGGGTCGCCGGGAGCACATTACACCGGTGCTCCGAGCGCTGCACTGGCTGCCGATAGTGTGCCGGGCCAAGTTCAAGGTCCTAGTGATGATCTATAAAGCCCTATACGGCCTTGGCCCCTCATACCTTAGGGACCGCCTCGCCCTTCGCGCCCCGGAACGGCTCCTGCGGTCTGCCGGGGGTGCCCTCCTGGAGGTCCCCCGTGTTAAGCGGGGGGCCACGATGGAGCGAGCATTCTCGGTGGTAGGGCCGCGGCTGTGGAACTCCCTTCCGGAGGAAGCTCGCCTGGCCCCAAGCCTTTTGACATTTCGGCGGAACTGTAAGACCTGGCTGTTTGCCCAGGCCTTCGGGAGGGAGGGTGGGGGGGGGTGATTTTAATCCCCCGCCCATTTATTTATTTGTTTTTCTAGCCCTGTTTTATATGATGTGTTTTAGATGATGTATTTTATATTTATATTTTAAAGTGAATTTTAATATTTTATTATTGTTGTTAGCCGCCCCGAGCTGCATTGCAGGAGGGGGCGGGATATAAATCTGTAAAATAAATAAATAAAAATCTGGCCCATAAGCTGTCAGCAGCCCTTGCGAGGGAGGTCAAAACACAGCTGTGGGACATCTATAGGCAAACGGAAATTGCCACGATTATTGCTTCACCCCACATGTCACCATATCCCGCTTTTATTCCCGAATTAGGACAGATGGCTAGCTACCTTCAAGCACAGATTTCAGCCAGAGGGAAACAATTGATCTTGTCCGCCCACTGTAACGCACTGCCATCTCAGGTTATGGAGGGGCGGCGGATGGGCATCCCCTTTGCTTTGAGACTTTGTCCATTTGACAGGCAGGCTGTGAAGATGGTAGGGCACATGGTGCTTCATTGTCATCTTTATGATAGCTGGAGGCAAATATATCTGGAGGAATATTTAGACAAGCTTCTGTGGTGGGAGGATTCAGCTGTTCTTGCTTTCTTGTTGGACAGTACTGATAAAACTACAATTAAGAATATGGCTACATTGATGACACATATGATACTCACTAGGGAACAATTTTTAGCATTTAAAATATTTCAAATCTAAGCTAGTCGTGAGTTATTCACGGCAGAAAATGCTACGTCATTCTGGATGAATTTAATTGGATCGATGGGGGGGTGATATATAGGTAATTACTTTTATATTTGTTTTATTTTGCTTACATAGGTATGTAAAGCCAGCTACCTAAATGTTACGGGCTACTGTTATAGCGCCTTGATTGTATTTTTGTTAACTGTTATGAGTGACAATCAACCTTTTAAGTTGATTCCTGGATAATTCCTTGGTAAGCTGATAATTTCCTATTTGGAATTGCCCCTGGGAGATATGGACTTAGTATAGACTCATAAAAAAACTAAAGAAAAAATATAATTGGTTCTTGCCATGTCTTGAGTTTTATTGTTTTTACTTGCGAACATGCAGGATAATGACATTCGAAGGCCTACCCCTTGAGGTTTTTTTTGCATTTATTGTACAGGGTCGTTTTGTCTTCCTTTTTTATTATATTATTTGTACCGGTCAAATCCTTTGTATGGTTGATTGGCTGTTTGATTAATTATGTATGTTTAAAAGCAATGGCCATTGGTCACGCTTCAATAAATTACTACTACTTCTTACAACAATGAGATGGAAATAGTTCAAAACAAATTTCTCAGGGGACTAGTAGGCATTCCTAATTCCTCTCTAGCTTCTATGTTATGTACAGAAACCAGTCTCCACTCTATCACTAGTCAAGCAAATCTTAGAGCCCTTAATTACTGGGATAGAGCGCATAGATATGATTCCCCTCCCGTCGTCCTTTTCTATGTTGGAAGGAGCAATTCCATCATGATGGCTGCAAAAAGTTCCAGTGGTGGAAAGCTATATCTTTTTTATTATTTAATATTGGCTTTTCTCCTGTTTTTGTTTGTTTGGAATTTTTGCAGCCAGTTAGCAAGTTCAAACAACAGATATTATATATTGCTGCACAGGAAGGCATTGCCAGGAATGCTACATTGCGTGTGGCACTGTGGTTTCCTACTATAAAGTCAGATTTTTTTCTGGAACATTATCTTATCCAGATTTTGCACTTTCACCTACATAGAACTCTGACTATGATTTGTTTTCAGACATTCAAGTCAGCTGTTACTATAGACTGTTTTGCCAGAATTGATTATAATGATAGATTATGCCCTTGTTACCTAAAAGAGGTAGAACATCTGGAGTATATACTATTTGAATGCCCACTTTATAGTGGACTGAGAGCAAGCTAGATTGATCCTGTATTTGAGGAGAAACCTTTTCTCACAGATTCACAAAAATTGAAGATTCTATTGAAATCTAAAAATCTTTCTGTCTTGAAGGATACTGCATTATTTTTTATTTTAACTTTATGCAAAAGGGAATTTCTTTTTAATTGAATATGTTAGATTTTATTATGTATTTGTTTTTAATTGTTTTAACTGAATGGAAATGGCTAATCGTTAATAAAAACTAAATGTATATTTTGGATAAATACCAGTTTTGTCTACCCTGGCATGACACTGGAATTCCAACACTAGAATGACGGCCCGTGGGAGTGGAATGACCGCCACAGGACTGGAATAATGGCCACAGCAGTGGAATGATGGCCCCTGGGATCGGAATGAAAGCCCTAGTATGGAAATGATGGCCCCAGCACTGGAGTAAAAGCCCATGAGAGTGGAATAACAGCATGAGCGCTGCAATGACGGCCCATGGAAGGGGAATGATAGTACCAGCAATGGAATGATGGCCCATGGGACTGGAATGACAGCCCCCAAACTGGAGTGATGATCACAGGAGTGGAATAACGACCCTAGCACTCAACAGCCCATGGGAGTAGAATGACAGCAAAAGCACTGAAATTACAGCCCCTGGGAGTGGGATGACGGCCACAGCACTGGAATGATGGCCCCAGGACTGGAATGACCATCCGTGGGGGTGGAATAAGAACACCAAAACTGGAATGACAGCCCCTGCGGGTGGAATGACAGCCCCTGGGAGTGGGATGATGGCCCCAGCACTGGAATGACGGCTCCTGGGAGTGGGATGAGATCTCCTCCTCCAACCCTTCCACTTGCCCTCTTGACTCCATCCCCTCCCATCTCCTGTTCTCCATTGCTGCCACTGTCGCCCCTTCCCTCCTGCACATCATCAACCTCTCCCTCTCTACTGACTCCTCCCCTCCGCCTTCAAGCACGCCACTGCCTCTTCTATCCTCAAAAAGTCCACTCTTGACCCCATTGACCTTTCTAGCTACCGTCTTGTCTCACTCCTTCCTTTTGCTTTCAAGCTTCTTGAAAGTGTTGTCTACTCCCGCTGCCTTGACTTCCTCTCTGCCAACTCCTCCCTTGACCCCCTCCAATCTGGCTTCTGCCCCTTTCATTCTCCTGAAACTGCTCTCGCTAAGATCACCGATCTTCTTGTGGCTAAATCTAATCGGCTCTACTCCATTCTGGTCCTCCTTGACCTCTCTGCTGCCTTCAATACTGTTGACCACTCCTTCTTGCTGGACTCACTTCACTTCCTTGACTTCTGTGGCTCTGTCCTCAACTGGTTCTCCTCCTACCTGTCTGACCGCTCTGTCAATGTGTCTCTTGCCAACTCCACCTCCTCCTCCCTTCCCCTCTTGTTTGGTGTTTGCCAAGGCTCTGTCCTTGGCCCTCTCCTCTTCTCTATCTACACCCTGTCCCTAGGCAAACTCATTGACTCCCATGGCCTTCCAATATCACTCTATGCTGATGACATGGAACTCTCTCTCTCTACTCCATCTCTCTCTCCATCTGTTCAAGCTCGCCTCACCAGCTGTCTCTCTGATATCTCTACCTAGATGTCTCAACGTCAGCTCAAACTCAACATGGTAAAACTTAACTCCTTATCTTCCCCCCTCATCCTTCCTCTCCCTCCTCCCTGTTGATCCTTATTGACGGAGTCACCATCCTTCCTGTTCCCCAAGTCCGTAACTTAGGCTGACTCACCCCTTTCTTTTAAACTCGACATTGACTCTATTGCCAAATCCTGTCGCTTCACCCTCCATAACATTGCTAAGATTCACCCTTTTCTTTGTCTCCTCTGCCAAAACCCTTGTTCATGCCCTGGCCATCTCTCGCCTCGATTATTGTAACCTCCTTCTCACTGGCCTCCCCCGCTCTCACCTTTCTCCCCTTATCTCTGTCCAAAACTGCTGCCAGGGTCATCCACCTCACCCATCGCTTCAACCACATGCAGCCCCTCCTCTCCTCTCTTCACTGACTCCCCCTTCCTGAACGAATCCTGCACAAGATCCTAGTCTTCACAACCTTGCTCCCCCCTACCTCTCTGCGCTAATTTTCCTCTGTACTCCAGTCCATGAACTCAGCTCCTCCTCTGTCCCTTCTCTCACCCTCCCACCCCTCCCCTGCTCCCCTAACTGCCTTTGTCCCTTCTTCCTAGCTGCCCCCCACACCTGGAACTCCCTCCCTGCCCACATCTGCCTCGCCCCCTCCCTTCGTATTTTCAAATTCAACCTCAGGACCCACCTCTTCCACTCTTCCCTCCCCGACTCCTCACCTAACTCCTGCTGATACCTTCCATTCTTCTCCTTGATCCTGAAAGCAACTTTCAGTTCTTCCCAAGAGTGATTTGACCAATTTTGTTTCTTCTCCTTTATCAATTTCTTATAATTTCTTCTAGCAGCAATGAAAACATCTCATATACAAGGATCCCTCTGATAGTTCCAGCTCCTTCTAAGCTGTATTAACTCCTGTTTAGCCTTCCTACATTCTGAATCGAACCATCAAACAGAGGGCCTTGGATCTCTACCATCCCTTAAGGGCAAAGATGGCCTAGCTACCACCATATCAAGGAATCCCAAGAAACTCAAATATGCCTTCTCAACCTCTCCAAAAGAGAAAACTAATACTATCTCATCTCTTATCTGTAACATTAGTCCAAAAGTGGTAGATGGTCCAGGATAGGGCTTTTCAAAGCTCTGTACTCCAGGTCAGGGAGACACAGAGATGCTACGGACCAGGGCATTCTGTAGCTATTGGTGGGATTTTTCTGTGCAGATATTTGGGGTGTGGCGGGTCCTTCAGTGGTGCAGGGGTCTGGACTAGATGACCCTTGAGGTCCCTTCCAGCTTTGCGACTCTATGACTCTATTAGTGCATGCTTCTGCTATGTAACCATGACCCGGGTTTTCTTTGCTGATTGTTAACGCATGCTTCTCCTGCTGTAACTTGTTTTTCCACCGTGAGGAGTCAATCACATAGCGCTTATCTCTATATGGACTCTGAGAAGACCCACATCAGCCAACAATGTATGCGTTTGCATTCTCCGGTTTTCGGGTTTCTTTCTTATTAGCATCATAATGTCTCACCTTAACGCTCTCTAATAAAAGTTAATCTGTTCTTATCAGTTTAATATCTGATTCATCCTCTATTTGAGCACTGTACTTGGATGAATACCAGTTTTGTCTACCCTAGCATGTCCAAAACTGGTAGCTTGTAATATTTGGCTATCCCCTAAAAAAGCCCTGTGGAGGACCCACCCCCCACCCCTTGGCATGCCATGGTCCATAGCATCCCTGTATCTCCCTGTACTGCTTTTTAAAGTACCGCTTTTGGACATAACACCGACTTAGGCAGGGGATAGCCAGCAAAGGGAATTAATGAATAAATGAATGTTTATTTCAGACATATTATTATTATTATTATTAATTATTAACAAACATTTATATAGCGCCAGCAGTGTACCTGGCACTTTACAAAGTAATAAAATAGACAGGGTCCCTGCCCCTAGTGCTTACAATCTGAGAGACAGGAGCTGGGGGAGAGACTTAGGAAGGGGAACAGAGGGAGAGACAAGGGGTCTAACATTCATGAAGATGCGAGGTCTCAAGTGCACGTACTTGGCTTGGTTACGATGAGAATGACAGCAGGCAGGTCCATGTTGCAAGGATAAGGGTAAACCGATCGTAGGTATAGGAATAGTGGCTCAGCAGGATAAAGAGTCAGACAGAGCAGAGCGAAAGAGGTGAGTTTTAAGGAGAGATTTGAAGGTATGAAGGGAGGGGGCAAGGCGGATGTGGACAGGGAGGGAGTTCCAGGCATGGGGGGCAGCAAGTGAGAAGGGACGAAGGCGCTTAGGGGAGCAGGGAAGGCGTGGAAGGGTGAGAGAAGGGACAGAGGAGGAGCGAAGTGCACGGGCTGGAGTATGGAGGGCGATAAGTGCAGAGAGGTAGGGGGGAGCAAGGTTGTGAAGAGCTTTATAGGTGAAGACTAGGAGCTTGTGCAGGATTCGTTCAGGAAGGGGAAGCCAGTGAAGCGAAGAGAGGAGGGGCTGCACATGGTCGAAGCGACTGGCGAGGTAGATGACCCTGGCAGCAGAGTTTTGGACAGAGATGAGGGGAGAAAGGTGAGACCGGGGAAGGCCAGTGAGAAGGAGGTTACAGTAATCGAGGCGAGAGATGACCAGAGCATGAACAAGAGTTTTGGCAGACGAGACAGAGAGAAAAGGGCGAATCTTAGCAATGTTATGGAGGGAGAAGCGACAGGATTTAGCAACAGAGTCAATGTAGGGTTTAAAAGAAAGGGGTGAGTCAAAGATGAAGCCTAGGCTACGGGCTTGGGGGACAGGCAGGATGGTGACTCCATCAATAGTTATTGACAGTGAGGAAGGAGAGGAAGGATGAGGGGGGAAGATAAGGAGTTCAGTTTTAGCCATGTTGAGTTTGAGTTGACGTTGAGACATCCAGGTAGAGATGTCAGAGAGACAGTTGATGAGACGAGCTTGAACAGAGGGAGAGAGAGAGGGAGTAGAGAGATAGAGTTGAGTGTCATCAGCATAGAGGTGGTATTGGAAGCCATGGGAGGCAATGAGTTTGCCTAAGGATGAGGTATAGATCGAGAAGAGGAGAGGGCCAAGAACAGAGCCTTGAGGAACACCAACTGAGAGGGGGAAGGAGGAGGAGGTGGAGTTGGAGAGAGACACATTAAAGGAGCGGTCAGAGAGGTAGGAGGAGAACCAGTTATGGACAGAGCCACAAAAGCCAAGGGAGTGAAGGGAATCCAGACATATAATAATATTTATTGTGGACATATGCTCCAAGAACTTATCTAATCCCTTTTTAAAACTAGCTATACTACCAGCCTTGACCACTTCCTCTGGCACTAAATTCCACAAGTTAATTGTGAAAAATACTTTCTCTTATTTGTTTTAAAACTGCTAGATGTTTCTTTCACGAGCATCCCCTTGTTCCAGTACTGGTAGAGACGGTAAATAACCACTCCTTATTAACATGTTCTACACCACTCATGATTTTATAAACTTCTATCATATCTCCTCTGTCGTCTCTTCTCCAAGCTGAAGAGCCCCAACCTATCAAGCCTCTCTTCCCATGGTTCCATACCTTTGATCACTTTTGTTGCCCTTGTTGAGAACCCTAAGCTTGAGAACCCCAAATTTTTGTAGTGTTGTGTGCATGGCTTTGAGTGACTGATTTCAGGTTCAACATGGCTGAAGAGTAGAGGCTTATGGGATTCTTAACAACAATTTCCACCAGTTTGCCCGGCCCCGATGTCAGGCTCACTTGTCTGTAGTTTCCAGGATCACCTCTGGAGCCCTTTTAAAATATTTTGTGAGTCTCTCCTCAAATTCCCTCTCTGTCTGTCTTGTTTTACATTTAATTTGGCAATGCTAATGCTCTTCCTATTTACTTCATTAGGACTGCCATTCTAGCAGACGTTTGCTACTTTTATTTGTGGAATACATTTAATCTGCACTTCCAAGTTGGTGTTTTAAAATAATCTCCACGCCTCTTGCACGCATTTAACCCTCGTAGCTGCTTCTTTTAGTTTCTCTATAACAAGTTTCCTCATGTTTGCATAATATCCCTTTTTAAAAAGTTAAATGTTACTATGGCAGGGGTTCATTTTTAAAAAAAGTCAATATCCTATAGCTATGTCAAATTTGATTATATTATGGTCACTATGCCAAGCAGTTCTACCACCATTATCCCTTGCACTAGGTCCTGCACTTCACTTAGGACTAGATCCAAAGTAGATCCTCCTCTCATAGATTCCAGGACCAGCTGCTCCAAAAGCAGTCATTTAGGGCATCTAGACATTTTACCTCCACATCACACCCTGAGACGACATTCACCCAGTCAATAAAGCCTCGTCCCTCTGGAGGGGCCCGAGCGTCCGAGCAGTGGGCCCGATCCTTCCCCAGGTTGACCAGGCCCTCCAGGGCTACGAGGGCAACCAAGTGGGAGTCTCCTTCAGCCCTCCATCAGCCCCTGCCCGGCCTGGGAAAAGGGCAAAAGCACCAATTTTTCAATAGTAGGGAAACTGAAAACACCTATTATTACTGTGTTTCCAACTTCAGTAGCTTGTCTGATCTCTGATCAGGGGGTCAGGATGGTGAAATTCGTTTTACCCCTGTGGAAGTGTTGTGTGTGAACATGCCAGTCCCCTGAGTGGCACAAATCAAAGACCTGCAATAGATAAAGGAATTCTTACTTCAGATAATGGGACACTTAATGGCAGAGGATCGTGTCTTGAGGCATACTTTCTCTTCCAGTGTAGAGTCAGTCAGTCTCTGTGCCCATTCAGTCCATAGTCTTTCTACTAAGACTGCAAATCAGGGAGAGATATAGTGATTTAGAGCCAATTATGATAATTAATGAAGACTTTTTTCTAAAATTAAAGTATTTATAATAAGATGAATAATAAATAAGGCGAGTCAACACAAATAAAACAAAGTATCGCTTTTAAATTAATTCCTTCCATATACATTTTTACTACAGTGGTTAAAATGATTTTATATATATTAAAAAAACTATTCATTTTTATAAACAATTGTTCTAGGATTTTAATCATCCTCATCTTCATCCTCTTCTTCTTCCATCTCATCCTCTTCCTCAGCTGCAGCCAGAGCCTCTTCCTGTGCAACCTTGAGTGCCAGCTCTTCTTCCACAGTAGGGTCGCTCATCTCTGTGGTTTCTGGACCACTAATGTACTCTGTCTGCACTGGCGGTGGCATTGTAGGGGTGTAGTTTTCTGGACTGTATTTGTGGCCCCAGCCCAGGTATATATTATCAAATCTCCTGCAGAAAAAAGAGCAAGAGGTTACATAATTCATTTTATAGGGGAAAAATTGATACATCGGCCTATTCTTAGATGTATCCACTGGAATGAGCAAAACCCAACATGCTTCTAGTTTTTTACAGCTGATTTATTAAACAAAGAGTATTTGCATTTAGCTAGAATACACAGTGATGGATGACATTTTTGATAACATCTTTGAAGAAGTAAAATACTTTTAAAATGCTCAATATTCTGACTAATGTACACTCTAGACTAAATGTTACCATTGCATATGGCTTACATTGTTCACACACACCACCAAAAATCAGTCATTCTTGGAGCTTACTTTGGAGGCCATTTAAAAATGCACAATATAGTAAACAATTGTTTAGGACAGGAAGAATAGAATTTTCACTTAAAGGCACGCAGAATGTATGAGTGCTATAGAAATATATGTATAAAAACAATACAATATTATTTATTTTATTAAATTTATTTATATAATGCAAATTGTGTGCTTGGCACTAAACAGTCATCGTAACAAAGCCAAGTACGTGCACTTGAGACCTCGCATCTTCATGAATGTTAGACCCCTTGTCTCTCCCTCTGTTCCCCTTCCTATGTCTTTGTAAAGTGCCAGGTACACTGCTGGCGCTATATAAATGTTTGTTAATAATAATAATAATAATAATTAATAATAATAATAAACAGTTGGGACGAGTTTACAATCTAGAATGGAGAAAGGGGAGGGTCATATAGGGAGAGGTAGGGATACATTCATTAAGTTGATAAATTGCAGATGCATGCACTTGGCTTAGTTACAGGAAAGGAGGGGATCCTGAGAATAAACAGTCATAAACAAGGAATCTACGGGGATGAGGAGAAAGGGAGAGCCCAGTGAAAGAGGTAGGTTCTTAGGAGGGATTTGAAGGCAGGAGGGAGTAGAGCATACATATTCAGGGAGAGGGTCCAGGGATAGGGAGCAGCATGAGAGAAGGGGGAAGATGGTTTAGGGAGCAGGAGAGTCTGGGGCGGGCGAGTTTGATGGCAGATGATTCACCTAGCATTCTCTATCAAACCCCCTCAGCTTCCCCCACCACATCCCCCTCCTCTTCCTCTAGCACCTGTTGCCCTTTCTTTTGTCTGAAGTTACAGAGGAGGAAATTGCCCACCTTCTTTCCTCCTCCAAACTCACCACTTGTTCTCTCTGATCCTATCCCCACCCATCTCCTCTGTTCTATCTTCCCTGCAGTTATCCCCTCCATCCGTAACGTCCTCAATGTATCACTTTCCACTGTGACCGTTCCTGCTGCTTTCAAACATGCTGTGGTCACACCACTCCTCAAAAAGCCTTCATTGGACTCCCCCCATTGGAGGGGATTACTTTTAAAATTATTTTTACTTGATGATGTTTTTATGAGTTTTATCATTGTTTTATTTGTTGTGAGCTGCCCCGGGATGCCGTAGGCATGAGGGGGTGACCAATAAATGTAAATAAATAAATACTTGCCCTGTTAACTACTGCCCCATCTCCCTCCTCCTCCTCTTTCCCTTTGCATCCAAACTAAAGTGTGCTGTTCATGTCCGCTGCCTTGACTTTCTTGCGACTCAGGCCATTCTTGATCCACTCCAATCTGGCTTCTGCCCTCTACATTCCATGAGACAGCCTTTGTCAAAGTCTCCAAAGTCTCTTCATGGCCAAGGCCAGGGGCCTTTACTCTATCCGCATCCTCCTTGACCTATCTGCGGCTTTTGGCATCGTTGACCACCATCTGATCCTTGACACTCTGTCCTCCTTTGGATTTCGGGACTCTGTACTATCTTGGTTCTCTTACCTTTCTCACCGCATATATAGTGTATTCTTTGGTGGATCCTCCTCTAACTACTATCCCACTATCAGCTGGTGTGCCCCAGGGCTCAGTCCTGGCCCCCCTTCTTTTCTCCCTCTACACTCCTTCCCTTGGTGTTCTGATCTCCTCCCATGGATTTCATCTTTATGCTGAAGACTCTCTGCACCAGGATTCTCACCCAGAATCCAGGCTCAAATCTCAGCTTGCCTTTGTGACATCGCTGCCTGGATGTCTCACCACGACCTTAAACTTAACATGGCCAAGACAGACGTTCTCATCTTTCCTCCTAAACCCACTTCTGCCCTCCCACCTCTCACCATCTCTGTAAAGAAAATAGCCATCCTTCCAGTCCCCTCAGCCCACAACCTTGGGGTCATCTTTGACTCCTCTCTCTCCTTCTCTGCTCACATCCAAAACACTCCAGCTCTGCTCACATCCAAAACTTGTTGTTTCTCTATAATATTGCCAAAATCCATCTGTATGAACACACTACTAAAGTCCTAATCCATTCTCTCATCACATCCCGCTTAGACTACTGCAACCTGCTTCTCACTGGTCTCCCTGGAGCACGGAATTATAGCAAAGGAGCAGACTGACTTTAGGGAGGGATGTTCTACAAATGACCACTGCTTCATACTTGCTCATTTGATCCAAAAATATGCAGGCCCCTGGAAGGCGCTGTATGCGGCCTTCATAGACCTTGGAGTGGCCTTTGATTTGATCTCTAGGGATCTTTTCTGGCAGAAATTGGCTGCTCGGGGTGTGGCTAAGCAACTCTTGCTTCTCATTAGGGGTCTATATAAGAATACTTCTATAAGGGTTAGGCTCCATCCGCAAGGTGGCTTATCCGCTAACATCAAGATGGAGTGGGGTGTTAAGCAAGGATGTGTTCTGGCTCCCACCTTGTTTAATGTCTACCTCAACGATCTGGACTAGGTGCTCTTTTCCCTTGTTTGCCATCCCCCTCAGCTTGGTGACACCAATATAATGTGCCTGATGTATGCGGACGATACAGTGTTGCTCTCTTGCTCGCAGGTAGGGCTGAGGCGTTCTCTGGAGGCCTTTGGGAATTACTGTAGTAAGAACTTTTTAGAATTGAACTATGAGAAATCGAAAGTGATTGTTTTCTCTCGCAGAAAACTAGCACATAAGTGGCAGATGGGTGGGAGGGAGATTTTACAAGTTAAGAGCTATAAATATTTGGGCCTCCTGTTCCAGGCTAACGGGGGCTGGACCTTTCAATGCAGGCTATGAAGACCAAGGCAAAACAGCTCATGAAGCTTATTAGCCTTCTTTAGATCACGAGGACAGATGATTGCGCTGGCAGTCAAGATTGTCAACCAGAAGTGTATCCCCTCACTGTTGTATGGGGCACATGTATGGGCCCTGGGGAAAGGGAAAAACCTGGAAAAATTGCAAACAGGCTTTATTCGTGCCCTGCTGACCGCACCGCCGGGGGTCAGAAGTATGGCTCTTACCATGGAATGTGGACTTCAAGCGATGCAGGAAAGGGTTTGGTCTGCCGTGATTGGTTTCTGGCTTAGACTGTACTTTGGCCTGGCTGCTCACTTGTCATTATTGGTGATCAAAGACAGACCACAGAATGCCTGGCTATTAGAGGTGATGGAGAAGGTAAATACCTTGGGGTCCTTACCCCACTGGGTTACAGTGCTGCAAAAAGAATAACTCTAAGGAGACTGGCCGACAATGAGCGTCAGAATATGAGGTCGGCGATTGAGGATTGTAGGTCCCAGGCTGTTTATATCCAATGGGCAAATGACTCTTTTGCCCCATCTTCCTATTTAGATGGTGGCCTTCGGCCCCAGAACAGAAGGGTGTTTCTATTAGCAAGGCTCAACTGTTTCCCTTCGGCAGTGGTGGAGGGTTGTTATAAGGGCATTCCATTAGCCCAACGACTATGCCAGTGCCGTCTTTGTCAAATAGAGTCCCTGGAACATATTCTTTTGGTGTGCCCCTTTTATGTGGAGGCCCGCAGAAGACTGATCCTCCCGATGCTAGCTCCTCTCGCTGGTAGGTTGGAGGTATTTTATCTTAAGTTTCTCCCGGATGATCGCTCCAGTATAGTCCTGGGAAGGTGGCCCAATTCTTAGGGCAAGTCTATACTGTTGAACTCCTTCAGGAGCAAAGGCAGGATGGGGTATAGGTATAGAAGTATAGGCTTTCATGATCCCTGAATATTTATGGATCTAGTCGGATTTGGCTAAGGCCTCGTTGTCTAATATTTCCTAATGGATTTGACTATTTGCATATATTTTAGGATAATTCCATTGATTTGAATTGTTTAAGATGTAGGTAATTTTTTATATAAATTGTATATGAGATGATATGCCATGATGTGATTTAAAAAAATTTGTTTTTGTTTTTATTTACTTATTTATTTTTACCTGCAATGGCCACTGGCCGCACAATAAACTATTACTTACTTACACTGGTCTCCCACTAAGCCACTTATCTCCACTACTGTCTATTCAAGATTCAGCTGTCAGACTCCCCCCTTCCTTGCATGCCGTCATGACCATGTAACTAACCCCTCTCTTCAAGTCACTACACTGGCTCCCCATCCGCTTCTGCATATAGTTAAAGCTTCTCCTAGTCACCTACAAGTGTCTTCACTCTGCAGCTGCTCAGTACCTCTCCTCTCTTATCTCCCCCTACACCCTCACCGTGACCTCCATTCATCGGGTGAGATGCTCTTATCTGTGCCCTTCTCCTCCATCAGCAACTCCCAACTCCGCGCTTTCCACCTTGCTGCACCGTATACTTAGAGCAAACTTCCTGGCGTGGTGCATCAGATCGCCTCTCTGTCCATATTCAAGTCCCACCTAAAAGCCCACTTCTTCAAGACTGTTTTTAAATTATGAATCCAGGCCCTATCCATATCATAGCCTTGTTGATTTCAACCATATTAACTGAAATAAATAAACTTACTAAATACCTGCTTCATGTAGTCCATTAATTCATAGGAAGACTCTTATTTGTAGTTGTCTGTGTCTTGATTAGATTGCAAGCTCCATGGAGCAGAAACTGTGTTATGTTGGGTGTATCTGTACAGTGCTGCGTACAACTAGTAGTGCTATAGAAATGATTAATAGCAGAGGAAGAGCAAAGTTCCTAGATGAAAACACTGCAGGAAATAAAGGCAGAAAGATGAGGAACAAGGCCACGTAGAGCCTTGAAGGTGAAGACAAGGAATTTATGCTGGATGCAGAGACAGAGAGAGGGAAACAGTGGAGGCAGGATGAGATGGCACTGAACATGGGCAAGATGGATGACCTTAGCAGCAAAGCGTTGTACAGAAGTGAGAGGAGAGAGCAGGGAAGGCCAGTAACAAGGTTGTAGCAGTCAAGGCAAAAGATGACAAGAACATGAACTAGAGTCTTAGCAGTGGGAACAGTAAGGAAATGTCTAATTTTAGTGATGTTATTCAGGGAGAAATGACAGGCCTTGGCAACAGACTGAGGGTATTTTCAGACGTGATGGGACCCAATTCCCCCCGCCACGGAAACACCCTACTGATTTCCCACCGGGGCCAACACGTAACGGTCAACAGACGTGTTGGCTGCTCCCGGTGGGGAATCTGGGGGGG
>QEPC01006240.1:3335252-3364030 GCA_003113815.1 Sphenodon punctatus
GCCCCCTCCACGCTCCTGCCGCCCACCCTCCGGGGAGACGGGCAGGCGGCGGGGCCAATGAGGCCGCCGCATCGGGCCGGATTCGCCACGGCCCGGGGTCCTGACGGTGATCCCGGGCCGTGGCGCCCGACCAGACGAGATGCCGGGGTTCACCCCGGCATGGGATTGCATTCGACAAGCGGCGGCCTCTGGTCCCCCCGCTTCGGCTGCTCACGTGTCGAATGCAATCCCCAGCCGTGGTAACATCTGGGGGGAAACATTCGTTTCCCCCAACAGACGTTACGCGATCACAGCCACCACGCGGAATTGAGCGTGGTTCACTGTGATATCATAACGTCTGAAATCACCCAACTTGTATGTGCATGACACTGTCATACTTTCACTAACGCAGGTGGGCCTGCAGCACAGTATGACATGTTTTTAATCCTACTGTAAGGAGGAGAATCTTGCTATCAATTATACAAAGACCAAAGTTATGGTTATAGGCAAACACAGGCGCAAGTTTCGTTGGCAAATGGATGGCCAAACATTGGAACAGGTAAAATCCTTTAACTATCTGGGGGTAGTTTTTTCTAACACCAGTAGCTGGAGATCCCACTTAGCTGTAATAAAAAATCAGGTTAGGAAATTGGTGTGTTCAATTATTGGCTTCTTTCACACACAGGGAGGGCGGCTGGTTAGCCCGGCTCTGGCCCTTTTTAGGGCTAAAGTTTTGCCCCAGTTACTCTACGCAGTGGCAGTGTGGGGTTTTTCAGTTCTGGAGAGACTTGAACCCCCTCAAAATCTATTTCTTCGAGCAATCTTGGGTGTCCCGAAATCAGTCCCTCAAGTGCTACTGCGGGCCGAATTGGGTATGGTACCGGTTAGCTCCCTGGCCTTGATTGGGATTTTAAAATACTGGACAAAGGTGGAATTGTTCCCCCAGGCCTCTAACTCTTTACTGGCTTATATTCATAATAATCAAATAAAGGATGGGTGGCGTAACAGAGCGGAATTGGAAATTGCAAAATTGGGTTTGTCTAGAGAGATTCTCCGTCCTCTGGGCAAGAAGGGGGTGGATCGCTTGATTACCAAGAGAATTAATTATCAGTGCTTACAACTAGAGTCTATAGCTCGGGCTTCTCTTTGCAGTGCCCCAGACTATGTTATCAAAGAAGCTCCTGCGTCCTATTTACTGAATTGGGACTCCTGGTCCCTTAGGCGGGCCTTTGCCTTAATGAGGTTAAATGTCTTTCCTTCTGCCCTGGTTCTGGGCAGATATAAGAATATACCTTATAAAGAGAGAGTTTGTGTTTTTTGTGAAGGGGGTATCATTGAGACAGAAGATCATATTATCCTGCATTGACCAGCTTATTTGGAGTTTAGGGGAAAATATATTTCTCCCGCTATTGCCGCTCAACCCTTGGGGCTGAGCAAGAATTCCAGAATGCGTCTACTCTTGGAGACTAAACGGTCCATTTTCCAGAGCAGTCGCATCCTTTTCTTTGCGGGTTTTGCTGTTTAAACAGGACAAATAAGTGGGCATCGTTGTACATAATTCTGTTGTTGTATTTACTTTTATTTGTGTCTATGCTGCAGGTTGCTTTGGTTGATTTTATCTGATGATGTAAATTTATGATTTTATGATTTGTTACAGCCCAGGTGGCTAACAATAAAGAATTTGACCTGAAAGAATCTGACTTTGACCCTGGCTCCCTTCTGTCTCTCTGTTGTTTCAGGGCAGCTTTCTCGGCACACTTAGCCTTTCTCTGGGTCTTACTTGGACATGTTCTCATCACATGGCCCATTTACTTACAGATCACACTTTGGTTCTAACTTAGGGCTGTCCCTTTGAACCCTCTGAGGGTTTGGCCCATAGGGGCATATCTTCTCATCCCTGGACCCCACAATTCCAACAATAAACAGGGTCCCGCCTATCCCAGGGTTCAGATTGGGGCTTCCACTCAGCCCTTTAGGGTAACCCATAGGGATTCCCACTCCGGGTACAATCTCTCCATACCTGGCCCCACAAGTCACCAAGCCAGCATTGCCCAACTCTGGCTTTATTGGCCTGTCTCTGGCTCTGACATCCCAGAGTCCCAGTGCTCTGGAGGCCTTGCCCTATCCTCCAGCAGGCCCTCCAGTAATGTCTCAGCTGGCCGCAACTATAACAGGCCCGCATGGTACCTCCCTCCTTGGGTTCCCACTACTTGCGTGTCATAGTACTTATTCCTGGCCGCTGGTCACACCACCTCCAGCTCTGGCTGCACAAAGTTCCACAAGCTGAGGGCAGTTGGGGTACGCCTCCAGCTCCAGCATGCGCCTCCTGCCGCCATACTATTTGGGATCCACATCCTGGCAGGGCTGGGCAAACCTCCTGGCTCTAGCCTACCTTAAGGCCCGTCCTGGCCAAGCTACTACCAGCACACTCCTCCTGTAGGACTCCTCACTTGCTCCAAGCAATCTCCAGTCCTGTCCAGGCACACAGCTCCACCGCTATCTCCCAGCGTCTGGTCACAAGTCTCCAACCCTGGCAGCTCAACACTGACAACATCCAAACTCCAACAACAAAATGGTGTCTTGCCACAAAATGGCTGCCAAACTGGGTGCAACCCCACTCTGCACCTGCGGATGGCGCTATGCTCACATTCTCCATCATGTGCTGTAGCAGGGGGTCTTCCCAGAGCCACATGAGGGCACTGGGGTTTCTCTAGGGTAATAAGCTCACCCTGCTGCCACACCTATTCAGCTCAAGCCTCTGCTGAATCCATCCCTGAGGAAGTGGGTACTCTCCTATAGGACCCAACACTGTCTCACTCAGAGGGTATTCATCCACAGTCCTTTATTAGACTCTGTGTCCAGTGTACACAATTCCTAGGCTGCCGGCTCAGTCGCCTCCACCCTGCAGGCCCAGGTCAGTCTTTCACAAGCTCAGGAGCAACACAACAGCAAACCCCCTTGTTCATCTGGCCAGGCCTCAAAGCCCCAGGCTCTGGCCAAGCCTTCCCCAGGCATGAGGCTCCCTCCTGGGCACAGCCTCTCCCACTTGCCTGCATCCACCCTAGTTCTCCAGCCTTCAGCACCTTGGAAAGCACAGAGTGGGAAGGCTCTCCTTCAGGGAGATGTTGTTCCTTCAGGTCTCTGGCAGAGACTACCTTCCTCGTTGCCTTCCTTTCCTTATATCCCAGCAAAGTTGGTGTGGCCAGGCTTCTACTCCTCAGCCTTAAAGGGCCAGTGTCCTGCCCACTCTGTCCCTGGAGTTATCAGCCTGTTCTCCCCACAGGCTGATCGTAGCTATGAGCTGGCTCTCGCAGACCCGTGCACATGTGTTCAGCCCTCCAGCTGGGCCACTCAGTTCCCTCTTAAAGGGCAGCAGCCCTGCAGGACTGCTCCCTGCTACATAGTCCATTGCATAACTTTGAGGCTGGGCACAAGAATAAGCTTTTCATTTTTAAAAAAAAATCAGTTCCAGCTCTAACTCTTGTTTCAGTCCATATATATAAACTCATTATTTTTCAAAAAACCCTAAAGGATACATTAGGTAACTAGGTTTCTGGGGTTAGTCAATTTAACATTGCGTATGTGCAAATATTTTGATATAGCAAGGAGAGTCTATATATATAAATATCAGCTACTTACTTGCCAATAGCAAAGGAGTAAGCACCAGGCCACAGGTTGGAATGAAGGACTGCAATGGAGTATTGAGGGACCAGGTTTGTGGAGGATTCAGCTGTCCAAGGAGGGATGTTCAGAATGTCTGTAAATGAGTAATCATGTCTAAATGAAAAAACTGACATTTGGTTTTCTATACAATATTTAGTAGGTAGATAAAAGATAGAACATCACTTCTGCAAAAATCAGCACCAGAACATTTGGTATTTCAAACAGAGGGACTTGAAAATTAAAGTCAGAGGTGTTGGAAGCAAGAGGGCAGGAACTTTAAATGTTGGAGGAGTTTTGCAATCTAACTTCTGGCACCAAAAGATGGTGGATAATCTTTGGATTATTCATTAAGATGGGGAAAAAGATTATAAAACAAGCTCTTGAAATTCAGTTCCCTCTTAACTCAATGATACTTAACTCAATGGCAGGCAGATATGGGAACATTAAGGACTGCTTACTGATAAACATCGGGAGATCCAGATTCCAATAATTTATTTAAATTTATTATTTCACCCTATCCTGAGGGCTCAGGGCAGGTTACAACAAAAACAAATATTAAAAATTAAAATCCCTCATCTTAAATCTCCCTAAATCCTTATCCCTGCTTGCACAAATGCCTGGTCAAATATAAAAAAGTCATACAAAGCCTCTGGAAGATGAGCAGACTCAGAGGAAATGAGTTCCATAATTGTGGGGCAGCCACCGAGAACTCCTCTCTGCACGCATTTGCTGTGTGAACTTGACAGGCAGATGGTATGCACAAATGGGTGTTTCCAGTAGACCTTAGAGGCTGCAGTAGGACATGAGGGTCAAAAACAACACTTTGAATTGACCCTGGAAATCTATTAGGAGTCAGTGCAGATTCTGAAGCAGTAATGTAACGTGCTTCCGGTAACCCACCCCAGATAGATGATGTGCCATGTTCTGTGCCAACTGCAGCTTCCAAACAGTCATCAAGCGCAGCCCCATGCAGAGCACTCTGTAGTAGTCTAGCCTCGAAGTTACAAAGGCATGGATGATGATAGCCAAAACTGAATCTGAGAGAAAGGGCTGCAGCCTTCTCACCAGACCAAGTTGGTGAAAAGCACTCCTGGCCACCACTGCAACTTGATGTTCCAGGCAAAGCAATGCGTCCAGGAGCATCTTTAGGCTGTGAGTCCAAGTGTCCAAAGGAGGCTTGACACCATTGGTAACCCCATTACCAAACTTTGCAGAGCTGTGTGTCTGCAGAGCCACGCGCAAGTCACATGGATCCCTATTACGGGCAAACGGAACCCCACAGATCCCATGCGCATGCACGCACGTGCATAGGATCTGCAGGGTTTGGGATTGGGTGGAATGACACGTGTCCCTATACCACCCAAGTCACAGGACTGGCCAATCATCATCATTTCAGTCTTGTAATGTAAGCATCTGAACTTAATAAAGGTGTGTGGCATGCACTCTATGTCAGGAATACAATACAGGACAGGTTCAGGAGTGAAGTCATGGTAGGATCAGTTGTCGATGAGTAGTGCAAGATTGGGTCCAAGAAACTACTGCGGGACTGGGTCCAGGATCAGATCCAAGAGTTCAGGGACAGGCACACGGACCAGGAGGCAGAACAGACAGGCAGGCAGATCGATGTGGTTGGAGAGCAAGCTCATGGGCCAACAGCAGAGCAGGCACATTGGTTGCATAGCAAGCTCCTGGGAAACTGCAGAGCGAGCATCGAATTAGACACCAAATGGGCAGTCACATAGTGGCTCCCTGGTGGCTGCACAACAAGCATCAAAGCAGATACAAGAAAGACTGAAAGGAAGCAAGGAGAAAACCAATGATCCACTCAGCTTCCTGTGGCTGCAGGCCTGCCTCTATATTACAGGTAGCCAACCAGGAAGCTGGGGGTGTGGAGCAAGGCCGAGAGAGTGTGTGGCCTGACTAGCACTGGGGAAGCCCTTCAGTGTCTACCCTGGGCCCTGGCTGGAGCAAGCTAGTGGTGCTGTGGAGTGAGCCACCATCTCCAGTGCCCCAAGGATGTTGGTCCAGGCCCTGGTTCTTAGACACTAGCTGATCTCCTATGTTCCATGGCCATTCATGCCTGGCTGAAGAACTGTGCATGTAAAAGTGTTTCTAAGTCTTCATTTTGTGAATATAAATATTGAAAATATTAATTCTGTATAATCCATGCAAGGTTGTATGGTGGCTTAAATCTTGGTTTAAACCTGAGCCTACAGATAGCCTGAAATAATAGATAGGAGAGATGAACCTTTCATTTCATGGGATTGTTAATGCTGATATTTAAAGATCACCATTTAATACCAACATTGTGGACTAATTCAAGATTGCTTCACTGATGGTGATTTTACCAAAACAATATAGTTAGTATGCTGGCCCCATAACCCCAAACTACCACCTATGTTCAACTATGGTTCAACTAAAAATTCCACAAGTAAGCTGCAAAAATATTCAGGAAATAAAGGAAAGGCCGGTACCTGAATCTTCTGAGAGTGGCGTCAGAAGAGGAGGTCCCACTTCTTCCTCTGGCTCATCTGGCTCATCTGGTTTCTCCTCTTCCTCCCCCTCTTCTTCTTCCACCTCTGACTTTTGAGAGGGGTTTACCCAGACACAGCGTCCCTACAACAGAGATACTGAGCATTACAGAGCGAACATAGTATCCTCTGAAATATCGTGGTGGGAGTTAATACAACAATATTATTGGGGTAATAAGAAATCCTGGGGATTTTAGAGGATTGTACAGAAAGAAAGGGGAAAAAACAGCACTAGTAATAAAAGAGCTATCAGACTTGGCAGAGTGTCCACTTCAGTCACAGAATTTCATCGTTTAAAAATTCTCACTTTACAAATGTGTATTTACTAGCCTGATGAAAAACTTGGCTTAAACCAAGAATAATTTTTCTATTTATTTTAAATTTTCTATTTAATTTAATTTATATTTTTATTTAAGAATAAATTTTCTATTTATTTAAGGCTAGAATATGCTTTCAAGCAGAGCCCTTTCTAAAGGAGTTGCCCAGGAGGCACAGTGTCTTAAAGACGTCTCTCTGAGGTAGTGCTCTTTCTGCTTCTCTCTTGGTCTAGGGAGGAGGCAATAATTTGGGTAATAATCAGGGACCCGAGTTCACTGCACCAAAAAATCTTAAATTCTGTAACCAGTGAAGCCAAATTCTGCAAAATCACCATGAGAATTAATATTTGCATAGTTAACTTGATTTGCATTAACTATGCATGCTGGGAAGCAAATTTGCAACAGGTTTGACAAAG
This sequence comes from Sphenodon punctatus, assembly GCA_003113815.1. Lineage (NCBI taxonomy): Eukaryota > Metazoa > Chordata > Lepidosauria > Sphenodontia > Sphenodontidae > Sphenodon > Sphenodon punctatus. The sequence goes on from QEPC01006240.1 coordinate 3,342,159, forward strand.
AAACACAATGTTGCTAATCAAACACAACTCGAATCCTCTGAAATTTCAGCACCCCAGAATTCCCACCTCATATTAAAACCCCAGACCTCCCTCACCCAAACATAGGGCCTTCAGACCCCACCCACCCACATTTAATCTCCTAGGGGCCTATTTACCCTCAGGTTATGGTCACACCTCCCGGACAGACGGCAGCTGCAGCAGCAGTTTTAGTTTGGGGTCAGGAGACAAGTTTATGCCTGAGCCAGGATTTAAAGATCCTGCAGACAGCCCCCCACTGCAGCGTCACTGCAATTTCAGCATGGCACTGCGAGGATTGGCTGATTCTTCGAGGATTGGCTGATTCTGCAAAAATCACTGCAAATTGCAGCAACGCAGTCAACTCGGGTCCCTGGTAATAATGGGTAAAAACAAACGTGACAGTGGTCTGCTGTGACCCACTTTGTTATGCTTTGGCCCAGACCTCACCTGCATGTATGTACAGGCACTGCTAGTTGTTGACCCAGGATTGCCCCAGGCCGTGCTGGTGGCTGGCTCGGGCTCTGACCCTGGAAAACCCCTAAAGTCACAGCCCAGGTTAAGGCCTGCCAGACTGGGCCACAGCGGGCTATCATGTCTGTTCCTGGGCCGCCAACATGGCCGAGGTCAGGTCCACCATGGCTGGCTGTCACTGGCTCCCATGGCTGCCCATCATGGTGGGGAGTGGGGCGCTGGGTGCAGCTCAGGGATGGGGCCAACCAGCCAAACGTTTGGCGTGCTCCCCGCCCTCCCTGGCCATGGGCATGTCTGCTCGGTGCCCCAACCTGGTCCATGTACACCATTCCATGGCTTCCCGACCCAGGGTGGGTTGCCGCTGCGTGGCCATTACTTCTGTTTTTACCTAATGATAGTTTATAAAAGCAGCAAAATACAATGTTTTAAATTACTCCTCTTGTGCTAGCTCTGTTCTGTGCTCATCTGCTCTGGGGCAGAGTCTATGGGTGTACAAAAACCTTTTAGTACTGTTACATGACTGGTCCCAAAGTGCAGGTACACTGTGCAGAAGTGTAAAATGACTTCTTCCACACACTCACGTCCCTGTGTGGCTTGTAATGAGAATCTAGATACAACATAGGCAGAGGTTGTACCTTGCTATGATACTGTTCTGCCACCCTGTGCAGCCTGACCTCGAGGTGACCACCTCTTAAGGGAAAAATGATAGCTCAGCCGCTGCCCACTCAGTCCTTTGCCTTGCTGCTGACACTGCCAACTGTGATGTCAATTTACTACTTGCTTTAAACCTTTCCCTCATTTTGTGGATGTATCCTTTTGTGGGTGCTTATGTTATCCAGTCACCACTGGATAAAATATCCTTAAAATTTTAAATACCCAATACCTGTATTACACAAAATGTCCTGAACATTTAAAGTATTTATGGACTGATTTTATTTTAAAATCAGTCTCTCTGTTGCCATCTTTCTTGTTCTTGTTTTTTAAATTCTCAAATACCCATGTTAATAAGTGTCCTTTTAATATAATTGCTCTGCTAAGGAGCAGATTATCAAACCCTCTTTCCAGAACTATGTCAGCATCATCAACGCAACATGAAAATGAACAAAAGGAGTAGCGTTATCACAACTTTCCTATCTCTCTTTCCATCAGAAGAGAGATAGGAACCAAATTAACAGGGGTAAAATGTTATTGTGAAGCTTCTCTGATGGCATTACACTAAACAGTAAAAAAACAAAAATTAAACTGAAGTTTTGGATAGTATTTCCTTTATGTTTATGATATAGTTATGAACAGTTTTCATTTTCATTAGTGCTCTAACTGGTAAAATACACAACTGTCCACTGCTAAATTAAAGAGAACTTTCTTTGTACTTTGGAAAAACAGAAAAAATACAAAAGCCAATCAGGAAGGTTCAGAGTCCACCAATGGCCAACCCCACACAACTGCAGAAAGCTGATTATATGAGAATATTCTCACCTTATTCTAAAAGGTTATTCTTGCTTAATGATGCAATGGAAAGAAAAAAGTCTTAACAGTTCATGCCAGTATTCCATGAGAGAAAATTCTCTCTCTTCCCAAATGTGGAAAAGTACAACCCTGTTCAGGGTGAGCAAAAATTGCCAATGCACCTGATGCTATTTATATCCTGAGACATGATTGGTAACCAAGTAATTGGTATTCAAGATCAAATCAGACTGCACTCAGCATACCTGCATTAGAATATTCTGTACATGGTGCACCCAGTTGGAGAGAGAATCCAACAATTCAATCACACTGATGGGCTCAAAGTCAGGATTCTCTTCGTATGTGTCTCTTCCTGCTCCCCCTTCCTCCTCCTCATCTCCTTCTTCTTCTCCAAACTGAAAAAAACCCAGAGGGCTGATCTGGGTTCCTGCTGAGATTCGGGCGATCTGTGCACGCAGGTAATTGCCCTCGTTCCCTGGGAAAGGTGGATAACTCACAATAGGCGCATCTAACCGTCCAGTGAAAAACTTCTTGATTTTCCTAGCAGCCACTATCTGTGCTGGTGTCACCTGTGTTAACCTCACCCAGGGTTTACCAGGCTCATTACAAACAAAATAAGTAAACTTATTAGCACCAGTTCGGTTTTCTTCTTTTGGGATGACTGGAGGTGGCTTATAGGTGGATTTTGGTGGTTCATCTTCTACTTTCTCTTCCTCTTCATCTTCATCTCTAGCCTCGCTCCCCTCTTTTCCTGCTTCCTCAACAACTTCCTCTTCCTCTGCCTCTTCTTCCTCTTCACCCTCCTGGAACTCTACTTCAGCCACAATATAGTTCATCTCCAGCCCTAAGATCTTGCCCCAGAACCGGCATGTCTGGATTGGATGTGTAATGATGAGCTGTTTTAGGGCCAAGAAAATGTGGTAGTTTTCATCCATACTCAAGCCAATCCCAGCCTGTTCAAAGTAGAAGGCTGTTTCCATCACATTGGGCAGAGGAGTTTCTGACTAGGAAAGAAAATGCCTGAATTACTTCCACTTTGCAAATAAGTCACAATTTATAAAGTCAGTATTGTACTGAATCATTTTACTCACTAAAAAGTAGTTAGTATTTATATAGTCAGTCTTGCTTAAGGATTTCAAAGTGTCCTACAAATATTAATCAGGACTTACAGCAACTGTGCGGGAAGGAAGATAATACCATTTTACAGTTGTAGAAACTGAGACGGAGAGCATAAGCGAACACAGCAAGCAATTGGCAGAGTCCAAATAGAATTCCAAACTCCTAGCTTCTAGAACACTCCTTTAGCTACTCAAATACATGCAGCAGTTGGCTGTGTTATAGGCAGGGCCCCGATTCTCCCGCTGGCCTGCAATTCGCAGATTTCCCTCAGAATTCCCCTCCCCCCCGTGGAATCTCCTTTTCCGCTTATCCCAGCGCAGTATTTCTAGCCTGCGCTGGGGAGACGCGGGGCAGGAGATTCCACGGGGGGGGGGGGGATGAACAAACCCTTGGGGCTTCCCCTCCCCAGCCTCCATCGGGTTGGAGGAGCTTTCCTCCCCCCCTCCCTTCCCAGTTTAGAAAATTCATTGACTTAGCAGTGACGGCGACAGCAGCAGCTCCTTTCAGCGCGCCCGTCCCCACCTGGCTCCTGGCCTCTTCTTGGCCACGCCCAACAGGGCCTCCCAGAGCAGCGCAGCCAGATGATGGCCCCGTTGGGAGGGGCCAGGAACTGGATGGGGACAAACGTGCTGAAAGGAGCGGCGGCCACTGCCACAGCCGCCACCACTACCAGGTCAGTTAATTTACCGACGCAGCCTGGGAGAAGGGTAGAAGCCCCTACTCTGGATTTACCATGGGGGAGGAGGAGGCAAGCCCTGGCTGCTGCCCTACCCGCCCGGCATGGTTAATCAGCGCGGTGAGGCACAGAATTGGGTCCTGGGCTGTCTTGACTCCAGCAGATTATTTTTTTTAATTCCATGGGAGAATCGGGGCCCTGGTTATAGGTGAACAACAGAGGCAGCAAGAGCAACATAATATAGGATTGGCTCACATATGCTAGTAGTCCACCACCAAACTGGGTGAAAGAGGTACCCATTTGGAAGCATCTAGTATCCTCTTACAAAAATGGTAAGAGCCTGCAAGATCTGGCTGTTCGCCCAGGCCTTCGGAGGGGAGGGTGAGAGGGTAGGCTTGGGGGGAGGGAATATGGAATTTTTAAAGATGTTTTTAAAAATGTTTTTGGGGGTTTGTATTTTTAAACTGAAATTTTTATTGATTTTTATTATTGTATGCTGTGATGTTGTGAGCCGCCCCGAGATGCCATAGGCATGAGGGGGAGGTTAATAAATATAAATAAATAAATATAAATATATTCAGGGTGATCTAGTGGTTGAGTTGCTAGCTGGAGACTAAGGCTTCTTTTAGACGAGTGGGTTGCCGTTGTGTGACCTGCTCGCGCAATATTTCAAAATCCCACAAGGCGGGATTACACGAGATGGAAGTAGGGGATCTCGCGCATGGAAGACGGTTGCGCATTGTTTGTCCGCCGCAAATGAAATACTTCACAATCGAGGTATTTAATTTGTGATCAGAAAACAATGTGTGACCTCTTTCCATGCGCGAGATCCCCTACTTCCATCTCGTGTAATCCCGCCTTGTGGGATTTTGAAATATTGCGCGAGCAGGTCACACAACAGCAACCCACTCGTCTAAAAGAAGCCTTAGTCTCCAGCTAGCAACTCAACCACTAGATCACCCTGAATATATTTATATTTATCTATTTATTTATATTTATTCACCTCCCCCTCACGCCTATGGCATCTCGGGGCGGCTCACAACATCACAACATACAATAATAAAAATCAATAAAAATTTCAGTTTAAAAATACAAAACCTCAACAACATTTTAAAAAACATCTTTAAAAATTCCATATTCCCCCCTCCCCCACCCTGTCCTCTCACCCTCCCCTCCAAAGGCCTGGGTGAACAGCCAGATCTTGCAGGCTCGGCGGAAACCCAGCAGACCTGGGGCCAGGCAGGCTTCCTCCGGGAGGGAATTCCAGAGCCGCGGCCCAGCCACCGAGAACGCCCTCTCCATTGTGGCCCTCCGTTTAACACGGAGGACCTCCAGAAAGGCACCCTCGGTAGACCGAAGGCATCGCTCTGAGGTGTGGAGGGTGAGGCGGTCCCTGAGGTATGAGGGGCCCAGACCGTGTAGGGCTTATAGATCAACACTAACACCTTGACTCTGGCTCGGTATGCTATAGGCAACCAGTGCAAAGAACGGAGCACAGGTGTTATGTGCTCTCGCTGCCCCGTCCCCATAAGGAGACGGGCTGCCGCACTGTGCACTAGCTACAGCCTCCGAACGAGAAACAGGGGAAGCCCCACGTGGAGTGCATTGCAGTAGTCTAGCCTCGAGGTGATGAAGGCATGTATGAGAGTGGCCAGGTTGGGCCCGGAAATGTATGGACGCAGCCTCCGTACCAGATACAGCTGGCGAAAAGCGGCTTTAGCCACCGGTTCCACCTGTTGATCCAGATGGAGGTCTGAGTCCAAAACCACGCCCAGACTCCAAACCTGCTGGGCTACAGGAGGGCGGACCCCCCCTCCAATAAGGAGAGCTAGCACCTCCCTCGCCCTTCCCACCACCATCATCTCCGTCTTATCGGGATTGAGCTTCAGTCTGCTCTTCCACATCCAATCCGCCACAGCCTCCAAACATTGGGAAAGTAACGAGACAGCAGGACCTGGGTCGGTTGAAAACGAGAGGTACAGCTGAGTATTGTCAGTATATTGGTGACATCGCACCCCGAATTCTCTCACGATCTCTCCCAAGGAATGCATATACACATTAAATAATAACGGAGACAGGACTGAACCCTGCGGAACGCCATAGGTCAAGGCCCGAGGGCTTGATGTTTCAGCCCCCAGCACCACCCGCTGGCTTCTCCCCGAGAAGAATGAGCGGAACCACTCAAAGACAGTCCTGTCCAGACCCCCCAGGTCTCGCAGCCGTCTCAACAGCAGCCCATGGTCCACGGTATCAAAAGCGGCCGAGAGATCTAGCAGGATCAGAAATGTTGAACATCCTGTGTTCATCTCCCGGTGGAGATAGTCCACCAAGGCCACCAATGCCGTCTCGGTACCATAGCCGGGGCGGAACTCAGACTGAAAAGGGTCAAGGAAACCGATGCTATCCAGATGTGCCACTGCCATTTCAATAACCTTCCCTAAAAAGGGAAGATTAGAGACAGGTCAGTAGCTGGAGAGTGTGTCCACATCCAAAGATGGTTTCTTCAGCAGGGGGTGCACCACCACCTCCTTGAGACTGGGTGACAATCTCCCCTGCTGAAAGGACGTGTTGACTACCCTCGCCAGCACCATCCCCAACGTCTCCCTGGAGGCTTTCACCAACCAGGACGGGCATGGATCTAATTCACAATTAGTGGCTCTAACAGACCCCAGGACATCCACCGCATTGGCTGGCGTCACTTCCTGAAACTCATCCCAGAAAAATCGACCAGACGGTGCCTCCATAACCTCATGCTCCTCACCTACTGCTTCCAATCCAGTTTGTTTATTTAATTTAAATTTATATGCCACCCTTTCCCAAAGGCTCAGGGCAGCTCACAAATCATAAACCATTAAAACCTATAACCCACCCCCCACCCTTCCACAAACCTCCAATATCACCTCCCAGTTTGACACATCCAACCCCTCCCACCCCACCTCTTCCCCCAAACCACCCCCACTCCCGTATCCCTGCCTGCCAAATGCCTTTTCAAACAAAAACGTTTTACACCACCTCTGGAAGATGCCTAGGCCTGGGCTCAAACAAAAGTCCTGGGAAAGGGAGTTCCATAGTAACAGGGCAGCAACCGAGAATGTCTCCCTGCGAGCTCTTGTTGTATGAACAAGGCTAACGGATGGTACACACAGGGAGGTGCTCCTGGCTGATTGCAGGTGCTGTAACAGGGCATGGAAGGACAGGTGGTCTTTCAGATATGTAGGGCCCAGACTGTTTAAGGCTTTAAAATATCGAAACTAGCACCCTGAATTGTGCCCAGAAAGCTATAGGAAGCCAGTGAAGACTTTGGAGCACCAGTGTAATGTGCACCCGGTGTCCCACCCCTGAAAGGAGGCAAGCCACCACATTCTGCACGAGCTGCAGCTGCTGAACAGTCATCAAGGGCAGCCCCATGTAGAGCACACTGCAATAATTTAGCCTTGAGGTGACAAAAGCATGGATGATGGTAGCCAGATCCAAATCAGAAAGAAAAGGCCACAGCTCCTCACCAGATGGAGTTGGTGAAAAGCGCTCCTGGCCACCACTGCAACCTGACAATCCAGGCGCAACAAAGGGTCCAGAAGAACTCCAAGGCTGCAAACCTGATTGACCGGAGAGGGCTGGACTCCATCCATAACAGGAGTCACAATCCCCTCCAGATCACAAGGCTGGCCAACTATCACCACCTCAGTCTTGTCTGGATTCAGCTTCAACTGGCTCATCCTCATCCAGTCCCTGACATCAGCCAGACAGGCAATGGGTGAGCACTGGATTGGATGAAAAAGAGAGGTAGAGCTGGGTGTCATCAGCATACCGATGACACTTTACCCCAAACCTCCAAATGACCTCGCCCAGCAGCCTCATATACGCATTGAACAGGAGGGGAGATGGAATAGAACCCGGTGGAACTCTATAGGGGAGGTCCCAAGGGAATGATGAGCAATCGCCCATCACCACTATCTGGGACCTCCCTGAAAGGAAAGTTTCCTGATGGGAACCACTCAAGAGTGATCCTGCGTACCCCTGCTAGGTCATGCAGTTGTGTCAACAACACCTTGTGATCAACCGTATGAAAGGACAGCAGCATGCCTGCCTCCCATGGCTTTTAGGTTAATTTGCTGTCCCTCCCTTTCATGCCCCCTGCACCTCCCCTTTCTTGCCTCCCCCCCCCACCCAGCTTTCCCTGTTACCTGCCCCTAGTGTCCATCTGCTCCCCTTCCTGTCCTTGATCGAGGAGTTACCAAGGAACGGAGTACTGTGGACATTACCTGGTTCTTGGTAAAATTGAGTCAAGCACAGCAATCCCCAGTAAATTCTAAGTAAAACCAAGGACCCAGTTTCAGCCCTACATTCCACCCAGATCCCCCCTCCTCTTTCTACTTCCTCTTTGTGGTTTCCTCCTCTTTTTTCCTTCCTTGCCATTTTTAGTCTCTCCTCCACACCTTTGGCATTTCATATCCTCCCTCACTCCCTTTGTTTCAGATAAGCATCTTCCATTGTATTGGTTTACTGCCCATGAAGGGCTTCTAGCATTCCCAAATCCTCATTACTTCCAATTGGTATTCCTGTTGTCTCTACTGTTTCCATTCAGCATTCTTTGTGCCTTGTCAGTTTCACCTTCTAGGGAGTTTTTTTGGCAACCGGAGCAGCCAGCCAGTGTTTCCCTTTCAGCCCCAGCTCTGTCCTGCTCCTGTCCATAACCTGCAATATAATCTCCTCAAGCACATACAACAATAGCCTGTAATTCAAAATTCAAATTCAAGTTTATTATTATGGATCAGTTTGTGCCAACATCCAATCTTTACAAAAATAAAAACCTAACCTTTTCTACACAGACAAATAATAAAACATCATATCAATAACTTATCTTAAAATAAATCCATGATTAATAAAATGTAAAAGAAATAGACTTAACTTGCCACCAAAAGTATTATAATATATTATTATTATTATGGCATGCAGCACCAGCATCAGTGCTAAGTCTCTATTCTCCAACTTGTGATAACCAGGGATCAACGGTGGAAACAAACGCTCTACGAATATCCTCAGCTTGCAGGGCAAATGAAGCCAGCCGAATCAAGAAAGTCCCCTCCGTCTGTTGAAGGATCCAGATTACTTTTTCCCGCTTGGAGAAACCATTAATCATTAGTGGTAGGGGTGATAAGAATTCCAATCTAATCCCATGAAACAGTGGGCATTCTAGTATATAATGGATCATATCCTCGATTCTGTCCTGGCAGCTAGGACAGAACCGTACATTTCTTGGGATACTAAGCCGACGGCCTTCTAGGATTGCTGAGGGCATCTGCTCAGATCGAAGCCTAGTCAAGGCCAAGCATATTTTCAATTTTAGATCAAGTTTAAGGTAATCTTCCAGACCCCACAAATGTTTAATCAAAATATAAACCGGTGCTATACGAGAAAAATGAGCTGCCGCAAAATAATTTTGTCTGGTTGTGTCCCTTACACGTTGGACCAATAAAGACCTATCCTCCCCAGAAAAAAATCTGTAGTCCTTATCAGCAAAGCTTCCAAGACCCAGCCCCCTCAAGGTATTATCTATGTAAGATAACCACAGTGATTGACCATCCTTTTCCAGATCCCAGTCCTCCAACAAACACAACTTAGGTAGTCGTGACGGAGGGTATGTTAACACCCTAGACCAGTAATTTAGGATCTGTATTGTAATTCTGGATAGCAAGGAATCAACTCCTGTCTCTAACCTTAATAAGGGCGCAGGAAATGTAAAAGAAACTCCCAGAACAGAACGCAAAAATTTGTTTTGAGGAACCTCGATATCCTCCTTAGCACATATACCCCAAACGTCTGACCCATACAACACTTGAGCATTAACCACAGCCTCATAGGCCTTCAGGGGGAGTTGAACTGACCTCTTTGCCAATGAGACATATAATTTCTTATAGCCTGTAATAGCCTGTAATAAAGCTCATCTCCTAACATAATATATTTTGAACAAGCCAACTGCAACCCTGCTGACCCCTAACAACTGCAAGGTGAACTTTTCTGCATGGATCCCAGCTGTGGCACTGCCGCCATCTGTGGGAATAAGAGACTGGCCAAAGGGCAGCCCATCTGGGAGATCGAGATGTCCATGCTGGTCTTTGACGAGTATCACAACATTCTGTAGCCTTTTGGGCAAAGATGAAGACACCTGAGGACTCTCATACAGGGAACTCCACCATGAAGGAGACAAAATGAACATCTCCACGTTTGGCCAAGGCTCTATTATTAGGGTTCATTTGGACACATGGCATGAAACTCTCACCTTTGTCACAACTGCTGAACTGCAGAACATGAACTTTTACGCCCACTTGCACTGGGTGGTAGAGTTACATGGAAGACTATGGCCTTTTTTACACGGATGCCCCCCTCCGCTCGGTGTTCGGGCGGGTGTGTGGGGGAGGGTGTCTGTGTAAATGGCCGGCGGTGGGTGGGTGTAATGGGTGTCCGCCCGTGTGAACACCGAGCGGGGTGGGTGGGGGTGCGTTTGTGCTCCCGCGCAACACCCACCTCCACTCATCACCCACCTCCACCCACGGAGTCCTCCGTAAAACCGGAGGAGGCCCTGTGGGTGTGTGTCTATGTAAAGGGACACCTACCCACCTCTACCCACCGCATCAAAACACCCATCCCCCCCACCCATCCCTGTCTGTGTAAAAAGGGCCTATGGGGTATTTAGGAACATGACAGGGCTGCAGTGGAGAAAGGCTAGAAGTTGTCGGAGAGGATGATGGGAGCTGGGGCATGCTGAGGCATGTATGGGGGAGATGAGGGAACTATAATATGTTTATATGCTCACTTATGAGTTTTATTTTTTTTTAATATGCTTTGAGGTGACCTGAACCTTCAGGGATAGATGGGTTATAAATAAATTAATAATACTAATACTAATACTAATGCAACAGAACATTAGTGAAACAGACAGTGGGGAAGTCGCTTTTCTTACTCTTCCCATTTGCCAAAATGGGTACTTCAAAACATCAGAACTATACAACAGATTTTTTAAAATTAAAAACATGGAAAAAATACAAGTCAAACTTGAATGTTCAAATACTGCTATATTTCCTAATACTACTACCAGAACTAAGTCTCCAAGAGCAAAAAAAAAAAAAAAAAGTGGCAAAAATATAATTCTGCCTCCAAAATTCAAATGTGTTACGTTTTTGGTTTTCATCTCATTTGCCTGAAATTTGGAAAGATTATACACCTCACCCTTGATTCTACACCCAAGCAATCCTCCCTACTAAATTTCACAATGATAGAACAAACCATCCCAATTTTATAATGAATATAATATTCATGATTTTAATGCAGTGATTCAGCTGCCTTAACTATAGAATTGTTCCAAGGGCTCTATAATAATAATACAACAAGGATGTCTGGGAAAGGGACTGCTAGCTTTATATGGGATTTCTCTTGTACTTTCAAGCTTTGAATATCAAATGAATTGCTTCAAGATATTGATTTCTTCTTCCAAAATACAGCTTTCTTTCACATGAATAGATGCTCATGTACCTGGCTATTATGGTACTTGGCTATTATGGCCTGAAGATGGACAAGGTGGCTTAATACAGTAGTTTTTCCATCTTTAATGTTTATGATTCCATGACAATAACACACTTTTATATATGCAGTTGACTTAATGCGCAGGTCAACAACACAACAACCTGTTTCTATTTTCTTCACTTGGTTTCTACTTTACATAACAAAATTCAAATGGAGGAGGACTTTTGTGAAGGTGACAAGATGAACTTTATCTTCCCTTGTCTACCTGGTCTTTAGCACGTAGGGTTTGCATGGTTTGCAAGGCCCATGCCTAGGTTCATATATCTTATATATTAGGACGTTTTCACACAGCACTGCTGGGTCGGGGGATGGGTGTGCGCTGGCAGTGGGTAGAGGTGGGTGTGCTCCCTTTCCCACGGGCGCACACCCATCTCCACCCCCTGCACCCACAGAGCCTCCTTTGTTTTGTTGGATGGCTCCATCTGGGGGCACGCACCCCTCACCACCATGGTGTTTTTACAGGTGCACACCCATCCCCCCCTCCATCGTGGCGTGTGCACAGATGGCCCCCCACCGCACACCTGCCTGCACATCCAGCGCAGGGAAGGGAGGGCAGCCATGCAAAAACGGCCTTAGATATGGAGTTCCCCACTCAAGTGTATCTTGTCATCTTCAAGGAAGTCTGTCTCCATTCCTATCTTCATTTCTTTAAGCCTAATGTCACTCTAAGTTCCTCGGACTGGGCCAGCTCAAAATTGGAACAGAAGCTTCTGGTGGAATTCCCCATTCCATAGATGTTTTCAGACATGACACTAACCTCAGTTTAACCGCACTTTGGGTAATTTCAGACGTTATGAAATCACTGCTCACCAGACTGAATCCCAGTGGATTCTGTGTGGTGGCAGCGATCGTGGTAACGTCTCTTTTGATCCCCGCCAGATGTTCACCACAGTGAATTTCTGGCGGGGATCAAAGCTAACCATGGTTCCCGACCTCTGGCCGGCCTGAGGTCCAGAACCATGGTTAGATTGGCCACGATCCGGGATGGGCCAAAAGTAACGTCTTTGACCTTGGCCCATCACAGATCATGGCCCCGACCATGGTATGGAATCAGGCGCAGCGGCTGCATTGGCCACTGCACCCACCTGTCTCCCCGAGGGCGGCCGGCCGTGCCGTGGTAGCGCGGGGGGGGGGGGGGGGGGGGGGGGGGGGGGCGTGCGGCCGCACCATACAGCCCCGCCAAGATTCCCCAGCGCGATGGAGCCGGCACGTCTAAAGGATGGCCAGTTTCATCATGGACCGGGATCTGAGTGAGATTCAGGATTCAGTGTGGTGGGTCAAATGGCCCGTCACACCTGAAATTACCCTTTAACTACACTTAAACATTTCTTATGCATGTTGCAGGGCTGTATTGGTGCCCTATGCAGCCCTGCAACATGCATAAGAAATGTTCAAGTGTGGTTAAAGTGTGGTTAAACTGGGGTTAGCATCATGTCTGAAAACACCCCATGATACTGACTGAGCACAACGATCTCAGGCCATGTTGCCAATGCATCTCCATACAAATTTCATGACAGGCAAAGAAAGCAAGTTGGCTTGAGCAGCTGTGTCTGTATACTTTAAAGATTTATTCTACATGAAAGAGGAAATATTTTTGGGGATGAAAATATACTGTAGGGAAAGTTATCAGGAAAGGACAAGGCCTTTTCCATTTTTGATGTATATGTTTCTCATAGTGACTTACCATATCTTCTTCTGGCTCTTGATCTGCTCCGTCTCCAGTTCCCTTCTGGAACAGAGCCTTATGTAGCTCCGCCAACTCAAATGTTGGAAGTATCTCATGTTCATCCCGGAGGGTGTCCAATTTTTTCTGGAACCGAGTCCACTTCACATCCTTGCTGATATTTTCAATTATGTCTGCTGCATTTTCAGGACGTTCATCCAGGATCTTGGTCAGCATATCAGCAAGATGGTCATACCTGTCAAATTAGAGAGAAAAGCTCAAGGAGAAAGTTTACTGGCCAAATTTTTGTGAGAATTGGATTTCATGTTAGACACATTGAATGATAACTGGAGCTAGTTGCTGAATCTTCCTTCCATACTATGTTAATACTTTGCCATCTCCTCTCAAGATATCTTTCCCTCCACTTATACTTATTTTCTCCCTCCCTTCCCATTTTATTCCCATCTTGTTTCTACCAAACTCACAAGCTCACACCAGATTTGATGCTGGTCTTCAGCAGGTAGGCTTTTGCATTGTGGATTGCCAGTGCTCTGGGTTCTGGATCAGATATGTGATCCTCATATAGGCTGAGTTCTGCCTGATAAAGGTCAAAACCTGGTTCATGTGGTTGGTAAGGCCCATGCACAGGTTCATAAAGGCTGTTTGGTGGTGGTGGTGGCGGCATATATGATAACGGAGGAAGGCTGGTGGTTTGTTCTTGTGGATGATAGGGGCCCTGTCCTGGTAGATATTGTTGAAAGAGGCCTCCTCTTGGTTCTTGTGTCTGTGGGAGACTGCCTCTTGGTTGTTGCTGGAAAATGCTGCTTCTTGGTTGTTGTGGCTGGTATGGACCTTGTCCTGATGCATATGGCTGAGAGAGGCTGCCTCTCTGGGGCTGGGGAATGCTGCCCCTCTGTTCCTGGAATTGGGGAATACTGCCTCTCGGTTGTTGCGACTGGTCGAGGCTGCCTCTCGGCTGTTGTGCCCGGTCGAGGCTGCCTCTTGGTTCTTGGGGCTGGTAGGGGTCCTGGCCTGGCTGCTGAGGTTGATCAGGAGTTTGCCCTTCTTGGACTTCCTGTCCAGGTCGGTGGGCATGTTCAGGCGCTGGGGCACCCTGCCCCGGCTGCTCGGGATTCTCCCCTCCTTGGGGTCCGGGCGCATCTCCAGACGATTCGGCCATGGTGCTGTGTCTTGCCTGAGAGCTGGGGAACGGCTCGCTCTGCCTGTTACCCTAGCAACGGCTTCACTAGCAGCAGTGCGAAGGGCGGGGCGTTGCCAAGGTAAACCCGAATCCGTTGCCAGCCTGAGCTGATTGGACGCATGCAGTGCGCGTGTGCGTGTGCGTGCGCGTACGCGACTTTCCCGGCTAAGCGCTCGTGGTTTTTCTTTTGCTGGCGCGCGCGGGCGCAGGACAGATTAGGATTCCGGGGGTGGGGCTAAGGAAGCTCCCGGTGGCATCGATCTCTTATCTGGGGCGTGAGGAGGAAAAGGATCTTCCTTTCTCTCCCCCCAGCTCAGCTCAGCTCAGCTGGGGGGGGAGGGGATTGGGTTTATAGAGAGGTGCGTTGCCTGTTCTTGCATTTTGTTTCTCAGGTTTCTGTGCAATGATGAAAGCCTCCACTACCTCCCTGAATTCTGGTTCTTATCTGGTGAGCACTAACAGAAAAGGCTGAAGCTGAATACCTATTCATTTATATAGCAATAGGTACCAACATAAATTTATTCTTTATGGCCACATCATGTAGATACTTGTGCATGCTACACAAATGGAAAATTTGCCTTTATTATTAATTATTATTATTATTTTATTATATAAGCATTTATATAGCATCAGCGATGTACCTGGTGCTTTACAAAAAACCAAGGGCTGCCAGACTTAGAGTACATACAATCTGTCTAGTCCAGGCATCAACACACTTCAAGATAAGGATCCAGGACCCCTCCCCCTGGCTCGAGCACTGCAGGCTGGGACCTCCCTTGTTGGTTTCCAGCTCTAGCCTACTTCAGCAACTGATTTTAGGAATGGAAAGGAGCATACCCATTGAGAGAGAGAGCCCACTATTGCGCTGGAGGAGCTCTCTCCAAGCTGATTTCTAGAACGTCAGGTTGCAGCCATAGCCAGGAGCGTCTTTTACCAGCTCCATCTCATGAGAAGGATGCACCCCTTTCAGATAGGTACCTGACCACTGTAATCCATGCATTCATTACCTGGAAGCTGGACTACTACAGTGCACTCTAGATAGGACTGCCTGTGAAGGCTGTTTGGTGGCTGTAGCTTGTGCAGAATATGGCAGCCCGCCTCTTGACGGGGCTGGGTCGCTGGGAGCACATTACACCAGTGCTAAGCATCTTCCCTGGCTGCCAATAGGCACAATTAAAGTTCTAAATGGCCTGGACCCTATATATCTAAAGGGCTACATTCCTCTTTATGTCCCTCTGTGGCTCCTATGATACATATCTTGCACCGTCTTCCAAGTTCAACTTTTGGCTCTGGTCCATGTGACCCAGGCATGCAGAGATGTGTTCTTGGTGGCTGCTCCACAGCTTTGGAACTCTCTTCCCTTGGAGGTTCATCTAATCCCTAGCCTGGGCATTTGCCAGAGGCAGTGCAAGATGTATTTATTTGGCCAGGCATTCAACAGGCAGGGCAGGGTAGATCCTGGGGTCGGGTGGGGGTTTTATAAGCATTTTATGGGGTTTTATGCATTTTATTTTGTTTTATGATTCTGGCTGCTTTCACACCTTACAAAATGGGCTATTATAATAACTGGAGATAATGCAGAGTATTATAATTGCTGGAGTTTTGTAAAGTGTGAATGCACTATTCCCCATTTTAGGTTACAATGACCCCAAATCTTGCAGCATAAAAAGGGGAATAGTGCATTCACACTTTACAAAACTCCAGCAATTATAATACTCTGTATTATCTCCAGTTATTATACTAGCCCATTTTGTAAGGTGTGAAAGCAGCCTATGTTAGCTGCCCTGAGCCTTCAGGGATAAGGCAGGATAAAAATAAAAATAAAATGTCCTTCCTGGAGACACTCCCCGGGGTGCCGGTCCTGCACGCCTCCCCAACAGCAATTTCTGAGAGGCTGGTTCCTCTTCCCTACAATGATCTGTTGGAGACTGGCTTGTGATCTATTAGTAGGTCATGATCTGTCTGTTGGCCACCCACCCCCCTAAACATTCTGTTCAAAGGTTAGATTTCTTATTTATTGTTTGATCTACTTTTTCCTGGCAAGATCTTCAAACATTGCATCTTACCCCTATTTTACCTCTTTATAGATCATAGTAATTGTACAGTTAAAAGATTTCCTGTCTTGAAAAAGATTGCTTCCAAATTTCTACTCAGGACATCACAACAATAAACAGAGGCCGTGATTCACAAGCCATTTACTGTGGAGCAGTTCTACTGAAGCCCTGCAGACTTCAATGGAACTACTCCAGAGTAAGTGGTTTGTGGATTGCGACTAAAATGTTTCATATGGAATGTGTGACAATAATTTTCCTTTTTTGTCCTCAGCAGATACAGCAAAAATGCAATTTATTTTTCCAACCAGATTCAATAAACTTTTACTGGTGATTTTTCATACTCTCTCCATCATTCACTAACTGGTCTGACTCAGTATGGTACTTCTTATGTTCGTTTGCATGTAAAAACTATACCTAATTAGTAAATTAGTATCCTCATTCTTTTACATATACTATTATTATGGAGGCATCTGATAGCAACTCTACAGTGGAAATTGTATTCTACAATGGCCTTAATATGGGACATAAAAACCTCAATCAGTCTAAAAGTGTGTCCTTTTTCAGAGAAGGAAAAGGTTCCCTTCCGAGCATTTGCTAGGTGAAAAAAAACCCCTCAAATGATCAGGAAATAGAAATTGATCTTAAATTAAACGAGGCCATTGAATGTACTGATACAGACAACTTGTTTAGCTGAAGACCAATACTGTCTTTATTAAATGAGGTTTGTCTTGATGTGTGAATTTGCATCTTAGAATTTAATCTTTCTAGCGAGGAGCAAAGATTATAAAGCACTCAGTAGAAAGAAAGTGTCTGATGGGCAGTTTTGCAAATCGAATCATCACTGATTATTACTACTTCAGGAAAATAATGACATGATGATATGGTTTTTTTGAAGCTTTCTAGTGTGCTGAGTGATACTGTGCAAACTTCTACATGTGGAGCTAATACTGTAGAAATAATGGGGCCAAACCCAAGCCCCAAAGACTGGCGTGCACAGCATACGCGGTGTGTGCACAAATCACGCACACCTCCAGCCTGTGCACAAATTGTGCAGCTGTGCGATGCCCATGGGAGTTGGGATTGGAGACATTGTCTTTTCTTAATATACTGCATAAGCAACCTAGTTGTTCATGGGCAGGATACCTTCAATGAAAGTTGTTGGTTTTTTAAAAAAATTATTTTTATATACCGCCCCCCCTGCCATGGCACTTGGAGCGCTTTATATACAACAATTTAACACAACTTTTAATCCTCACAACAACCTTGTGAGGTAGGTTAGGCTGAAAGAATATTGTGACTGGCCCAAGATCACCCAGTGATTTTCTGACTAAGGTGAAACTTGAAGCAAGGTTCCCCCACTATCTCCCAGTCCAAGTACTGCACACTTAGCCATTACACCACACTGGTGTGTCACCACAGTTGGTGTCAACCATAGTGATACTTTTGCTCTATGCAGGGTTACAAAAAATCTCCCATTTTCTTTTTAGTCATGCATTTCTTTGCTTTTGCTTTTATACTATATGAAGAATGTACTTATAGAAGCCGGATACATGTGATTAATTTGATTTGATATATTTCGTGCCTAATCAAACTCTACTGAAATCACAGGAACTTTGATTGAATTCAGGTAGAACAGGATTAGAGCCTGTTGGTTATTTTATTTATTTATTTATCTATCAAAATTTGTAACCCGCCCCCTCCTGCCTACTGGCAGTTCAGGGCGGCGAACAACATATATTAAAAAAATATATAAAATACATTCATAGTAAATAAACATCAATTTAAATAAACACCAATTAAAACAACTGAAGCCTGGTAAAAACAAATACCCTCCTGCCCCCCAAAGAAAACCCACTACCCATTTCCCTCTCCAAATGCCTGGCAAAACAGCCAGGTCTTGCACTGTCTATGGAAGGAGGGGAGATCTGGTGAATCTCCACCGAAAGGGAATTCCACAGCCATGGCGCGGCCACTGAGAACACCCTCTCGAAGGAAGCCACACAGAATACCTGGGGGGACCTCCAAGAGCATGCCCCCGGCTGACCGCAGGGGCCCATCCAGGACACGGGGGGAGGTGGTCCCACAGGTCCCGCAGGTTATGACATCAAGTAATGCACATTTCCACACAGAGGATACGTAACCTTTAAATTAGATTGCCATAGGTGAGATCACATCAAGACTTTAGCTGCCATTTTAATGTAAAGGATTTACTTTAGTCAAATATAATTGAATAAACCTGGTATAGTTATAAACGAAAAACGTTCAGTTGGCTTACTCTGTATGAGGAGGTCAAACTACATGATCTCTTCTGACATTAATATCTTAATCTGTATATAAATTAAAGACTCAAGGCTCATTCACACAATACTTTCCCCCCCTTCAAACTCACCACTTGTTTCTTAATGAGTGTTGTTTCCTATAGCAAAGCATTCGCACAGCTGCTGATTTTCCTTCATTTCAATGGCTTGCCTCCCCCACTACGTCCCTGTGGTATTTCTGACAATGGGGAGTGCAGTGCACAGAGGAATGCTCTTCTGATATTCCTGCATGCAGTATTCCAGACATAGCTTGGGGTGGAGATGGGAATCATTACTCCAGGACTGCCTAGCTAAATCTGTATGGTCACTTGGAGGTAGTAAACATAGGCCCTTTTTACATGGATGGTACTCACGCAGAAACACCCAGAAATCTCGGTGTTCATGCGTGGGTGAGTCTCATCTAAACCGTGCTGCTGGTGGGCACACATGCATGCACACCCATCTACACCTATCCCCCACACATGGAGCAACCAGCAAAAATGGCGGTTGCTCCATGCGTGGAGGATGGGTGTAGATGGGTGTGCACCCGTCTACACCCACCCACTGTACAGACCGCGGCACACACCGACCCCCCTGCACTGCAGCTCATGTAAAAAGGGCCATAGGTGACTCATGGGAGGGGAAACAGAACATGATGATGCAGTTGAAGTGAACATCAATGAATTGAACACTACATGGACTGAATGCAAATGTTCATTACATTTATGGTTGCATCATCATGTTCTGAACACAAAATGGACTGAGTGCATATGTTTATCACATTTATGTTTGTATCATCAGCCACATTGTCATTTCTTGTCTGCAGTCTGTGACTTTCAGAGGTATCTTGCTTCGAAGAGGCCAACATTTGCCTTATTGGCCTTGCGTTTTATGTATGCTATTCCATTTTCATATACATGCATTAATATTTATTATATTTTTGTACATGTTGTTTCTGTACTGCTTATATACTGACCAGCCATTTCTTCTGGGTTGGCCAGAGCAGTAAACTTCTATCCACCACAAAATAGTGCAGATCTTTTCCTCCCGTAGCAAGCCCTATAGAAGCCCTGCCCAGCCCCCAATCCTGTGCCTCCTTATCAAGTTACCAGTCACTTCTTGTAGTAAATGACAAAAAGAGAATGATGTATTGGGGACTGAAGCTTGCTCTGCGATAATCAAATCACACACCACCATTTCTTCTTAACAGACTCAGATGCTTGCAAGCAAACTGCATTTTTTTTTTCTACTTGTATACCCCGCTCTTTCTCCGCTGTTTTCAGGCAGACTCAAGGCAGCTAACAACATCCATATCAATATACAATATACAATTTACAAAAGCAGTATACAATATACAGTTATCAAAAACCATATGCAATATGCAATTATTATAAAAAACACACAACCCATACAATACATATCAATGCACAACATCACCTATCATTATCACAAACTAGAAAAACAAAAATTCCACACAGGGGATCACAAAAACCCATAACCCCCCAACCCTAACTATCAACTCACTATATCCCGCTCTCACCGGGCCCCTCAATATCCTTTCTGTTCCCCTACTGCCACGAGGGGAACTTTCCCTCTCTACTCTACTCTACTCTCACTGGTTAAAAGCTGCCGGGAGACAATGGGGCCATTGCTGGCTGGAGTGGTCAACGCCTCCCTATGGGAGGGCAGAGTGCTGGACTGTCTCGAGATGGTAGTCCGGCCTCTGCTCAAGAAACCATCGCTTGACGTTGACTCTCCTGCCAGCTATCGGCCTGTCTCTAACCTTCCCTTTTTAGGGAAGGTTATTGAATGGGTAGTGGCTTGGCAGCTCCAGGGGTATCGTGACCGTGTTGGTTATCTTGATCCTTCTCAGTCTGGCTTTCGTCCGGGTCATGGCACTGAGACAGCACTTGTGGCTTTGGTAGATGATCTCCGCCATGAAAAGGATCGGGGTTGATCGACCCGATTGGTCCTGTTAGATCTTTCAGCAGCATTTGATACCGTTGACCATGAGATGTTGGTGATGCGCCTGCGGGACAATGCTGGGGTGGGCAGGATCGTTCTTGAATGGTTCCGCTCATTCCTGACCGGGAGAACTCAGTGGGTGGTACTCGGTGATTGTTTTTCATCTTATCGAGACCTCTCATGTGGGGTTCCGCAGGTTTCTGTTTTGTCCCCTCTTCTGTTCAATGTGTATATGCAGCCACTCGGCGAGGTGATCGGAGTGTTCGGGATGAGGTGTCTTCAGTAACTGGATGACACACAACTGTATATCTCATTTTCGACCGACCCAGGCCCGGCTGTTTTGGTGCTTACCCAGTGTTTGGCACCTGTGGGGGACTGGATGAGGGCTAACCGACTGTGACTGAATCCTGACAAAATGGAGGTGATGTTAGTGGGTAAGTCAGTGGAGGTGACAGCTCCTTCAGTTGATGGGATCTGTCCTCCACTGACTTCCCAGGTACGGAACCTGGGGGTGCTCCTCGATGCGCAGTTCTGCCTGGATCTCCAGGTGGAGGCTGTGGTGAGGACTGCCTTCTGCCAGTTACATCTGGTGTGGTGGCTTTGGCTGCTGGTTTCGGTTACTGACCTGGCCATGATCATCCATGCTTTTATTACCTCTCGGTTAGACTACTGTAATGCGCACTACGTGAGGCCTATGGTGACAGCTTGGAGCCTGCAGCTGGTGCAGAATGTGGTGGCCCGGCTCTTGGTGGGACTGGGCCACCGGGATTACATTACACCAGTGCTCCAATCTCTTCACTGGCTGCCAATAGTCTTGCAGGCTCGATTCAAAGTGTTGGTTTTGACCTATAAAGTCTTACACGGCCTGGGCCTTGCCTACTTGCGAGATCGCTTCATTCCCCGGGTTTTGGAGTCAGTCGTCTGGGCGTGCCATGTTGGAGGTCCCCTGGGTTTCCCGGGGGACCACGCAGTTATTAATTATTATTATTATTATAAACATTTATATAGCGCCAGTCATGAGCTTGGTTCTGTACAGAAACATACAATAGACGCGGTCCCTGCCTGTGGCTTACAATCTAAAAGACAAGGAGGGGGAGACAGGGAGGGGGGACAGTGGGAGAGACAGGGGAGAAGACAAACAAACATTCAAGCGGATGCGAAGTCTCAGGTGCGTGTGCATGGCTTGGTTACAATCAGGAAGGTTGCCGCAGTCTGCAGAGGAGGGCAGACAGTAAGTATACGGGGAACGACTAACAGGCATTGGGAAAGGCAGCAAGGAAAAGGTGGGTCTTGGGGACAGATTTGAAGGAGCGGCGGGAGGGGGCAAGGCGGATGTGGGTAGGGAGGGAGTTCCAGGCATGGG
>QEPC01006240.1:3403165-3423791 GCA_003113815.1 Sphenodon punctatus
TGGGTGCTTCTCCCAGGTCCCTGTGACTGACCACTGTCGGAGGCAGGATGCTGGGCTCAATGGACCATTGATCTGACCCAGTATGGCAATTCTTATGTTCTTATAACAGGGGTGGGGAACCTTTTCTGTCTCGGGGGCCACATTGAAAATTAGTATGAGCTCCGAGGGCCGTGTATTTAAGAAAAGGATGGCCCAGATCATGGATCTTTGCTGTGGATCTGTCTCCTACCTTTGTGTGTATGCCCTTCTCTCTGCCCCATTATCCAGAACTCAGTTTTTTGGTGCTTGGGGGTAGAGACCAGATCCAGGAGCCAGATCCAGGCACTGGAAAGGGGTCATGTAAAAACTTGCCAAGGGCCGGATTTTCCCCCCAGGCCTGAGGTTCCCCACCTCTGGTGTATAACCTAAAGCTTCAGTGTAACTCACTAAACCTAGTTGCACAAGCACTCACTATTGTTCCAGTGTCTGCAGGAAGAGTTCAGATTCTTCTTGTTGTTGTAGAAGAACAATATCTTTCATCTTAGTTTGAAGGTCCAGCAACTGCAATTGTGCAAAACAAGTTGTGAGCACTAGCCTCTGATTATAAATCGCCACCTTCCCCCTTCTGCAGCTTTCTTCTTCTGGGCCTAGTTGAATTCCTAATTATTTTTTTTACTTTGAATTCCCCTTATTTCAAAGGGCTAACATCACAAGCACAAAAACCATCCTTTCTGAATAAATTTGGAGACTTCCAAGAATTTTCCTCTTACTTACCCCCAGATCATCCATTTCAGGAGGAGCCTTTAGGGGCTGATCCTACAGTGTGCTGAGGACTGCCTGGGAAGTAATTCACACTGGCTACAGCTTTCTGTTGAAGGAGCTGGGAACACTGGGGCCAATCCCATGCCCTACATGCATTGCACGGTATGCGCAAACCATGTGCATGCTCAATTGTGGGGGCATTGTGCCATGGTCAAGCTGTGCAGGACCCACATGGATCCTGTGCACAGGATGTTTGGGATTGTGGCCAGTGTTGGGAAAGTCCATTCTGTGCTGGATTTGTGCTGTGTTTATGCTTTTCTGCTCTTGTTCAATAGCGTTTCAGTACCATTGACAATTATATTTATTTAGTAACATTATGATACAATGCAAACATTGAAGGCACCTGTTGACAGTAATTCACATGACAATTGCTAGTTCTGACAATTTGAGCTGCTACAATTCACGCACAGAACTTTGGGACCTTCACAACAGCACTCTTTCCTAGAGGTATGTCCACAACAGTAGGGCTGGCCTTAGAATTTGCAGGATCCAGGGTGAAAATAAAATGCAGGGCCCCCATGCTCCCCCCTCCATAGTCTGACCCCTTTAACCATTGGCAATCTGGTGTTTTCCACACACATGCACATGCACATACACGTTGTGATGGCAGACCTGTTGCAAGGCAACAAGGAAAGCCAGTAGTTCAGAATGGCCCACCCAACTTTCCACCCTGGTGTTTCAGCTGCCCTCTGCCCCCCCGAAGGGAAGCGTGAATGAGTACCTGGTCTTTGCTGCTGCTGTGGTAGTTGCTGCGGTGGGATCTCAGAAGCATGCAGTTCTCCTCTGGTGATCTCTGCAGAGGAGTGAAGAACATACAAAAATAAAGTACCGCCATTTTGGCTCACACTCCCAACCCCTGCCAGCCCGCCATGGTGCATTTCTAACCTGGTGTTTCAACCCCCGCTGCCCAATAAAGGACATATAGGAATCAAGTGCTTTCTATTCATGTCCGCTGCTGCTGTGTCCTAGGGATTTTCATGGTGCTCCTCTATAGTCTCATGGCCACCTGGCAATACAGTAAAGAAAAAATGCACCACATAATTAGATAGCAATAAATGGAAGCCTGTATCATGCAGCTGTGTAAATGCACCCCACCGCTCCCCAGGGTTCTGTTCTTCTCTGCCTCCACCTTGATAAAGGTGGCCTTTGGGTCCTCCACACTAGTACCTCTGGTGGCTCCTCAAATAAGGGCTGACTCTTCAGCTTGAAGGGGCAGCAATGTAAAGTCCATGGAAGCTGCTCTGGAGAAGGCAACTGCTTGAAACTGAGTGTTGGGCATGTGCTGTGCTGCAAACCAGGATAAGCTGGGCTCAGTAGGGGTGTGCATGTCATTTTCGTTATTACAATAACGATAACAAAAATTGTCGTTTTCGTTATTGCAATAACAAAAACGACAACCGAGAATACAAAAGACAACCAAGAATACCAATACCGATATCAATACTGATACCAAAAACGATAACAAGAAACAAAAACAACAATGTCGATATCATTGTCATTATTAGTGCTGTGACAGTTGGGTTTTGGAGGGAAAATGTAGAGCAGGGAGGAGGGAGTAGACATCTCGGAGTCTTAATAGGGTTGAACTCTTGAACTGTGCCTGTGTTGGGAGGGATGAGCAGCTCAGCAGTATTGGATAGATGTATCCCTGGCCAATGAGCAGCTCAAGCAGGCCCCAGCAGTCTCATGGGACTCTGTGATTGTTCAATGCTTGCTGCCTCCCACAACCAATCAGAGGGGCTCTGGGGGAGGTTACTGCAACCCTTTATGGTGGGAGGGCCAGGTTTTTGCTCTCCGTTGTGTGAGAGCTCTGCTTGTCAGGTTGTGTTTACAGGACTGTGGTGCTTGCACATAAAAAATCCTCCCTAGCCCTCATTGAATTACCAATACCTTTTCTTCCTCATACCCTACATTTTACCTTCTCCCTTTCCCTGCCCTTCTCCCTCCCTGTACATTATATAAAGATAGGTAGGATAGATTAGATATAGATGTAGATTCTAGACATATAGATTAGATTAGAATAGTTATATAGATAATTGATTAGATAATAGTTTTCTTTTTCCCTTTACCTGTCTCCCTTAGATTTAGATAAATATTAGTTGTGCACAGGAATCAATAATACCGATTAAAAATAAATAAATCTTTGTTTGAAATGGTACCGATATCAATAACAATATCAATAATGATAATGAATATCGATATCGATATTGATACCAATAATGAAAACTATATAAAAAATAATACCAAAAATGAGAACAAAAATGATAATGATAACAATATTGTCGTTAATAACAAAAATGAAAATGACATTTTTGAATAACGAAAACGAAAATGAAAAACGAAAATGACATGGGGGCCTGGTGCACACCCCTACTGGGCTGGCAATGTCTAAAAGAACCAGTACCGAATATACAACACAAGCAGTTCCGATGCCTAGAAAAGATAGAAGGCGTACAAAGAATTAGGGCTGTGCATTTGGGTTTGGGTAAAACACAAAGAAATATAAAAGCCCTTGTTTGCTTCTGTTTTTAAAACACAAATACTAGGGCTGCATATTCATGTTCCAAGTGAACCCAAAATTGCTTGAAAAACATGGTACCTGAGGTTTCAAATTGGACCCCCAAAACTGTAGCACATGTCCAGCTTGGAGCTCAGCTGTTCTTTGGCTCTCAGCTTAGCTGCCTTCTTGGAGAGTCTGTAGTGATTCCTCCCCACCTGTGTTTACAAAAGAAGTAAATTAGGATCAATCAATGCGTTTAATATTAACATGAAGGAAGAAAGAAGAGGGAACAGATCAGAATAGGAAAGGAAATCATTAAAGAATATCTGAATAACTTACATATATTTAATTCGCTAAGGCCAGATGAATTCACCCTAGGGCATTGAAGGAACAGGTCAAAGTAATCTTAGAGTGATTGCACACATCTTTGGGTAGGGTGATCATACGTTCCATTTTTAAAGGGACAGTCACTTATTCTAGCCCTATCCCAGGTGTCCCAACTCCCCTCCTCCCCCCCCCCAAAATTGGCTTTTTGTGGGTGTCAGTGTGACACCAGCAGGAGGTACAGCCGTACTGGGGGGTTAGCCAGCCTTACCAGGCTGTGAGAAGCAGCTGGAGTGAGATCAGAGCAGAGGCAGGCCGGGTCCGATACTGGAGAAGATGGGGCAGTGGAGCATCAGGGGTGAGCTGTGTTCTGCCCTGATATCGTTTGCCCCTGGTAACGGGGACGGATTAGAGTGTTGCACATAGCTGGGAAGAGGCTTCCCTGCTCTCATCCTGATTCAGATAATGTACTGTCAGGTTCTAGCTAAGCTTTGCAGAGTGCAGCGTGGCTGGTGAGGTAGAGAGCAAGTGCAGCTCTCTGCAGAATGCAGAGGGAAGCAGGGAGCAGCGAGTAGCCACCGAACCGGAGGCCAGCAGCCTCACAGTAAGTATCTTTTAATTTTTCTTGATATTTTCTCATTTTTTTTACAAGAATCCGGTCCATTTCTTGTTTCCCAGAACAAATCAAGAAATGAGAGTCTTGTCGAATAATGAGAAAATACTGAGAACAAGTTTCAGCCTGGGCAGCAACACTGACGTCACACTAGGATGCGTGGCACCAAGGAGGGCGCAGGCGTGACTGCGACTGAGAGGGTCAGCTTGGAGGGGGAGGCTAAATATCGATTCTGCTGAAGCTGGGCTTCTGATTAATGTTAATTTTAATTTGTACATGGAAATTGTTTTATGAACTGATTTTTAAAATGCCAAGATACATTTGGCTGCATTTCACAATACATGTTAAACATTCAATTCAAGTATATGATTATTTCATTAAATACTTGACTGTATATTTTAGAACTATACACTTGAGAGAAAAATACATGATACACACAAAGGAAAATTATGTCCCTTTTTCAGCATAAGGAAATATGGTCACTCTTTCTTTGAGTGATCACAGGTGAGATCCTAAAGGACCAGAGAAGTACGAACACAATTTTCAAGAAAGGGAATAAGGAGAACCTGGGGAACTATGGATTAGTTATCTTAACTTAAATATCTTGTACGATACTAGAAGAAATCATAAAACAATCAGTTGGTGAACATTAGACAGAAGTAGGTGATTGAGAAGTGGCCAACATGGATTTGTTAGAACAAATTGTGCCAAACCAGCTTTTTCTCCTTCTTTGAAAACGTGATTGGGCCAGTGATGCAGTTGATAGAGTACATTTTGTCTTTAGAAAGGCTTTTGACACAATTCTGTAAACATACTTATAAGCAAACTAAATTAATGTCGGGAACTATTATAGGCAGGTACCCACTTGATTGATGTAATAAAGGGATTGGTTATAAATTGTTTTCTGGTCAAACTTGGAGGAGATAAAAAATTGAGTCTAAGACTTTTCTTTGCAAATGCACTCTGTATGTGAATGAAGTACCTCATGGGAAAAGTAATTCACCAATATATTGAAAAAAGAGAAATATTGCAGTACTTATGAAATGAAAAAAATTCAGGACGACAAGCAAAAAAATATATAAAATTTTGATATGCCAAAACTTTTCTATTGGAAACATTTTTGAAAACAGAAAAAAAAAATGCAACAGTTTTCCTCCCAGCAAAACCAGCCTTCCTACTGAGGATAAGATTTTCTTGCCTCCCAGCTCTTGAACTAACTTTAAGCTTTCTTTGCTTTCATTTAGTGAGTCCTGATACAGCACAGTATTTAAAGGACATGATTAACTCTACAATTAATGCAACTTACATGCATGCTTAAAATTAAGGATATAGTTCAGCGCTTTGCTGAATCAGAGTACTGGAAAGGAAATAGCCCCTTGTTAATTGTTAGGAGAACATACTCCTTGTTCTGTTAAAGTGAAGCGTTCATGAACAAGAGGCTTTGGAAATTATTATTCTTTATATTTACTTTTGAACAGTTGCTTTTTTCATGGTCAAGGTTGAAGTTACAGATAGAGAAATAAGTCTTAGAAGTTCCTGAACTTGCAGAAGGGTGTGAGGTTCTCTTCAAAGTACTCCAGCATCTCTAATCAATATTTATTTTCTTAAACAACATGAAGAGATTGAAAAGACAGGTGTATTACGTGTTACAAGTCAGCATTATAGGTAGAAGTTAACCAAATGTCTTCTGGTATTCTCTGTTGAATTGCTGGACAAATGAATGGGCCACCATTTTACAAACAAATGCTGAATTATTTCCCCTGTGTTTATTTTCTGCCTGTGAAGGGTAAGTTTCAGTAACCCTTTTCTCATCAGTTAAGCCATGTAAAAGGTTAATAGGCAGCACATTTCTCTTCCTAATAGCATACGAGTGAGTGAGTGTTACACATAGGGTACTTTCAGACATGACGCTAACCATCCTTTAACCACCCTTGGTGGTTATTTATGCATGTTGCAGGGCTGCATAGGGCACCAATACAGCCCTGCAACATGCATAAATAACCACCAAGGGTGGTTAAAGGGTGGTTAGCGTCATGTCTGAAAGTACCCATAGTATATCTTTTGAGAACAGATGTCTATCATGCTTATGGCCCTCTCTGAGCTTTTAGAAAATTCAATAAAAGAAAAGCAAAGGCAGTTGATTAGCCAAGCTACTAGTGAATTATCCCTGAATTTGTTGCAATTTGTGTTTTAAGAATCTCACTCTCTGAGATTATTTTCTTCAATCAGGGATTGTTTTGAGAGCACATTTAAAACAGGAGCATTTGGTGGCAGAGCATCTGTTGCACATTGCCTTTAAATTGCTCAAAAGCATAGAATAATATTGGACACTGAAAGGGGGATCTCAAGGGTCTTCTAGTTTACCCCATGAACGGAGGTAGGATCCTCTTAAACTACTCTTAAACCAGCCCTCTAGGATGTTTATCCAGCTGCTTCTTAAAAACCTCACAAGCAGCAGCTTCTGCAACTTTTCTAGGCAACTTGTTCCATTGCCCACCTATACTTACAGATAGGAAGTTTTCCCTAATATTTAACTGAAATATACCTTTCTGCAACTTGAGTTCAATCCTCTGTGACAATGGAAAACTATTGTTCTTCACCTTCTTTATGGCAGCCTTAGGAATATTTGAAAACCTACTGTGATGTTTTCCCCTCCCTGTAACAGTCTTTTTTCTGAGACTAGGCTAAACATAACCAGTTCCTTCAAACTTTCCACATATGCCTTGCACTCCGAACCTTCTATCAACTTTATTGCTCTCCTCAGCATGTTCCCTCATTTAGCTGCACCTCTGAAAGATGGTTCCCTGAACTAGATGCAAGATTGACTGATGTCTGCAGTTTTATACAAGGACTAAAGGGCCCATTGCCAAAACCATGACATTAGACAAAAAGGAAATTTGAGTTATTAGTTTTCTTTGATGCAGTTACTTTCTGCTTTGAGAATACTGCTAAGCATTCCATGAATATTGCCAAACCAGGCAGGAGTAGAATTTTGGGGGTGTTGGGTTTTGTACGTATTTTTTACATTTTAAAAATGTATATCTTTTTATATGTTGTTACCCGCCCTGAGCCTTCAGCAAAGACTGGGATATAAATTGAAATCAAATATCTAGAAAGATCCCCTCCCCCCCCCACACACACTTTGTCACTTTGAAAAAGAGTACACTTCAAATCTCATGTTCATTTTAAATTTTTTTTTAAAAAATCCCAGGTTTCTCTGTTGGGTCTCAGTTCACTCCCCCTTGATGCTTCAAACTACTTGGCTGTGCTGCACCATCTCATCATGCTGTGGGGCTCTGCTGTGGCTCAGTGGTGCAGACAGTCTGGTAGCAAGATTTAATCCTTCACACGTTATGAAAAACGTGTGAGATGGAATAGCACAATTGTTAAACCTGGGTTTTCAGGTGATTTTTTTAAACCCAAGGGCCAATATTTCATATTGCAGAGAGCCTCAAGACACTTTATTTTGATCGTGGCTTCCCCCAATCCCAGGGACAGGGCAGTGTGGCTTCACCCAACTTTCCCCCCTGATATCGGAGCGCTAGATCCCAGGCAGTCCAACAAGTTTGGACAGTGGCAATAGCAGCTCAGGGTACATTGCTCCTGCTAGCACGAGGAGGCTTTGGCAGCAGCAGTGGAAATGGCAATTTGGCTTCTCTTGCTCATGAGGGAGCTACATGGACATGCCCCCAGGTAGCCACTTTTAGCAAGAGCCATAATACAGGTACCCGAGAGCTGCATGAGACTCCCAAGTCACCGTTTATCCATCTCTGGACTAGACATACATTGCATCCACGGCATTTTGCAACCTAACACTTTCACACTTTTTTTTTTTTTAAAGCAGGTGAGGTCCCCAACATAGTGCCTTGTGTAAACAAACATAACCTCTGTTTTTTCAGGTTGTGTCTTGATCTGGCTCCCCTCTGCTTCATTTTCAGTTCATGAGAAATCATTCTAGAACTTTCTTACATGTTCCTCATCCGCCTGTTCACAAGAGTGATTGGTACCAACCGCCACGTCTTAGGAGGTCTAATATCTTTGTCTGGTGCTGCACCTGCACATTAGTTTTCCTGTTCTTTCATGAGAGGTCCAGCACCCTTCACCTTACTTTGATTTGACTTAAAATAGTTTCCCATTTTCTTCACTGGAGTCTAAACTTCAGCACCATAACTGATAACAGGCAAGATATAGTTGTTGTATAGCTTCTTCCTAAGAAAAATGGCATCCTTCCTGTGAGGAATTGTTTCAATCTGTTAAATGCTGGCCAGCCCAATGTAATTCTTCTTCCAGTTTTGGCATCTTGGTCATTGATGGTAGATTTCAGGCACATTGCTTCACCCAGGGAAGTCAGTGGCAAAACTCCCATTGACTATAGCGGTGGAGGATTATGCCCCAACTCTTCCATTTACTCAGTTACATTGTCTTGAATTTGGGTATTGTATGGATGTTAACAGATGAGACGTTGCCCCGCATTTGCCCTGGAGTCACCTGCTTATCGGAAGTGTGGCCACGAGATGTTTGCCCTGGGGCAGCTCAACATGCCATCAAGGCAGGGAATGTTGAGCATGCCATGTGGGGTAACCTGGTCCAACCCAGGGTAACGGGCGCCCATGGAGTCAGGTCTCATTTGTTAGGTTCCCCCACAGCCCTGGGCCTGCCAGCACCATACAGGCACAGATAGCATGCCTCTCTCAGCTGACCAGGAAAGGGGAGTGTAGAAGTTCCTGCACTCAGTTAAGAGTGGTGCGTTAGTAGTGGCTCCAGTAGAAAAGGGGGTCACGGCCAGGGAAGGCTTCTTCCCTGGCTGAGAATCCCCCTTTCCATGCCTGTGGCTCTCCTTTCGTGGTGGGAAAGGAGAGAAGTGGTGATAAAAACCAGCCCTTGGTCCCTCTTGAGGAGCTTTGCAGATCCTGCAATCCCTCCTCCATTCAGGAAAGAAACTGAGGGGATAGCAGGATCAGCGGGGATTCTCTGGAGTGTGGAAAGGAGATCAGTATGAATGGAAAGGGGAGTTTCATCCAGGGAAGAAACCTTTGATCAGTGAGGTCCTGATCCTTTGCAGCCAAGGGCTTGATCCTGAGTGGGTTGACCTGCTCTCCTGGGCCGGACTTTGTAACCTCCTTCCCATTGGAGCCAGCACTAGCATGTCCCCTTAGCCAGCAGAGTGAGGAGGAAGAGGGAGAGGAGTGTGAGTAACTGCAGCATCCCTGGAAGTTGCCTGACAGTTGTGGGGTGTGGGTGCACCAACAGTCTTGCTGTTCCTGGACCACTCAGGGCCAACGAGATCACTGGAGTGGCTACCCAGCTGTCAAGTGGCCCCATGAGGTGCAGGGGGGCTGAGTCTGCTAGTGCCATCTGTGGGGCTGGCACAAGCCCACAAACTTCAGGAAGGGCTCCCAATGCTGCCCATGGGAGTGGTAGCGGTGTGGGGGGTCTGGCTGCCTCCCTTCCCGTGTGTTAATGCTCATAATGTATTTGCCAGTTATGTTGGACATGCATTCTTGCTATTCACACACAGAACACTAATGCTGAATGTGATATTGGAGACTATGGTCCTTTCCAAATGGGCCAGCAGTATGGGGGGGATAGGTGGAGGTTGCGGTAGGTGGGCCGTTCGTGGGTGGCCCATCGCACGGACACCCATCCACCCCCACCCATCTCCACACATGGAGCATCTGCCATTGACGCCCGTTGTTCCGTGCGTGGGTGATGGGTGGAGTGTGGGAGCGCACCCCCCCAAACCTGCTGCGACGATCACACAGAGGACCCACCCACCTGTAAATGTGGGCAGAGGTGGGGGGCGGGGGGGGGGAGGGATGCATCTGTGGAAAAAGGGCCTCTATTTGGTGCAGAAACTAATGGTATGTTCAAGATAGTAGGACCAGCACAACAGGAAGCAGCAATTTGAGAGAATTCACAACCCACTATAGGGTTATCTTATAAAACATTCAGTTATAGGTGTATAATGGGAGTGGAGGAGAGTATTTGTTTTAGTGAGGATGTCTAATCCTTTAATGATGAGCATGTTTCTAATTCAGTCTCGGCTATCTTGCCTTTAAGCATTTACTGAAAAGAATCTGTCAAGCAAATTGTCTGCAGTCATGCAAGCTTCATTGTGTGCTGTGAAATTCAGTTCACTTGGGATTCTTGCCTGGTCCCCAAAGCTATTTATTAGGCTAGAATTGAGCAGTGGTACTGCCAACATCACAAGAAAAGGAGAAAATAAATGCAAACCTGCAAGCCTGCTCTTATTCTAAAATCATGAATAATGTTGACATTGCAGTTTAAAATTGTAAAAAGTTAAGTCACATGATGCTCATTCTGCAGGGGCTTAGCAATACAATATTCTCTATTGGAGACCTTCAGCAGCTTGGAATAATTTTCTAAAGGTATTCACAGTCCTCTCTCTTTTTTATAAAGCATCTTTACTCTAGCCAGAGTTATCGGCTCTGAAATACCAAAGCTTTTCCCACAGTGAACAAACTGGATAGAAAGATACTGGATCCCTTGAAACTGTGCCCAGCTAGCCTGTAATACATTTGACTTGGTTTTGCCTGTGGTGTGAGAAAATGTGGAGAGGTAGGGGAAGGGAGGAAACTATTAAAGGTACAGCTTTGGGTGTTTTTAAACGAGCAAGGCTTGGGAAGGTTCTGTGACCATTGAGTTAGAGTTACCATATCTCCTCCTTAAAAGAGGACGCTCATGAAATATACATGTTGCAGGGTTACACTGGAACCAATGCAGTGGTTCCATTGCAGCCGTGCAACGTGTATTTTTCATAGCATCCTCTTTTAAGGGGGAGGTATGGTAACCTTATTGAGGTGGAGTGTGTGGGGAGGGATTCCAACGGACTGCTCCCAGTGTGGCTACTGCCATACACTCCCCCTGACACGTACCATGCGGGAGAGGGGAGCATGCTTGATTGGCCTTTGCAACCGACATGTTCCTGGAATGAGCACT
Source organism: Sphenodon punctatus (assembly GCA_003113815.1). Classification (NCBI taxonomy): domain Eukaryota; kingdom Metazoa; phylum Chordata; class Lepidosauria; order Sphenodontia; family Sphenodontidae; genus Sphenodon; species Sphenodon punctatus. Next base: position 3,414,364 of record QEPC01006240.1, read on the forward strand.
GGGGAATTCGGGCTCCCCAATGCACCCAGACAGTTCTCGTGACTTGCAAAAGCTATGACCCCACCCTTGGTGCCTATAAGTGGCAGACTGACCTGCTGGCATGGCTGGCTGTCCCAGTTCATACGGGCAGGGGCTACAGGGCTGTTTGATGCCATAGACCTTTTTGGCTTGCCCGGGACAGAGGATGCTAAGTGGCTCACAGGAGTGTACATCCCCCCCACTCCACCTTCAGATGGACGTTTGGATGACTGGTACCTGGGTGGCCAGGTGGGGTAGCATGTCATTTAAATGAACCATCTATTTTGCACAAGCAGGGATTGGAAACACTTTTTTTCAGGGTGTAATTGTACCATTTTGTTCCCCACCAGTGCTACTGGAAAATCGGAGTCAGTGGCACAAAATTACTTTTACTTAGGATTACTTACCATTCCTCCCCTTTAAAAAGAGGACGCTTATGAAAAATACATATTGGAACATCCTGGAACCAATGCAGCCCTCCATCATGTATTTTTCTTTAATTCTCTGGTACAGAACATAAAAACCCAGTTCAGCTGCCTGAATTTCACCAGATGCTGTTAGCAAGAGTGAGCTGTGTAAAGGTTATTATTATTATTATTATTATTAATAACATTTATATAGCGCCAGTCGTGTGACCTGGTGCTGTACAGAACATAGAACAAGACGCGGTCCCTGCTTGTAGCTTACAATCTAAAAGACAAAGGGGGGGAGACAGGGAGAGGGGACAGTGAGAGAGACAGGGGAGAAGACAAACGAACATTAAAGCAGATGCGAAGTCTCAGATGTGTATGCTTGGCTTTGTTACAAAGAGGTTAGTGGCAGCAGTCTGCGGAGGAGGGCCGACAGTAAGAGTAAGGGGAACGACTAGCAGGCATTGGGAAAGGCAGCAAGGAAAAGGTGGGTCTTGAGGAGGGATTTGAAGGAGCGGAGGGAGGACGCAAGGCGGATGTGGGTAGGGAGTGAGTTCCAGGCATGGGGGGCAGTGAGGGAGAAGGGTCGGAGGCAGTTAGGTGAGCAGGAGAAACGAGGGAGAGTGAGGGAGGGGACAACAGAAGAGTGGAAAGCGCGTGCAGGAGTGTGTAGGGAGATTAGGTCCGAGAGGTAAGGGGGAGCTTGGCCGTGGAGCAATTTGAACGTGAAAACCAGGAGTTTAAACAGGACACGTTCAGGAAGGGGGAGCCAGTGAAGAGAGAAGAGGAGAGGCTGCACATGGTTGAAGCGACGGGCAGAGTAAATGACCTTGGCAGCGGAGTTTTGGATTGCGATAAGGGGGGACAGGTGAGAGCGAGGGAGGCCAGCAAGGAGGAGGTTGCAGTAATCGAGGCGAGAGATAACCATGGCATGAACAAGGGTTTTGGCCGAGGAGGTAGAGAGAAAGGGGCGGATCCGAGCAATGTTATGGAGGGCGAATCGGCAGGATTTGGCAACAGAGTCAATGTAAGGTTTAAAAGAGAGGTGCGTGTCAAAGATGAAGCCCAAGCTACGGGCTTGGAGAACAGGATGGATGGTGACTCCATCGATGCAGATGGGCAGGTTAGAGGGAGAGGAAGAGGAGGGAGGAAAAATGAGGAGTTCGGTCTTGGCCATGTTGAGCTTGAGTTGACGTCGGGACATCCAGGCGGAGATATCAGAGAGGCAGTTGACGAGGCGTGAGTGGACAGAAGAGGAGAGAGAGGGGGTAGAAAGATAGAGTTGGGTGTCATCAGCGTAGAGATGATATTGGAATCCGTGGGAGGCAATAATTTTGCCAAGGGACAGGGTGTAAATAGAGAAGAGGAGAGGGCCAAGGACAGAGCCTTGGGGGACCCCAACCGAAAGGGGGAGGGAGGAGGAGTTTGACTCGGGGAGCGAGACTTTAAAGGAGCGGTCAGAGAGGTAGGAGGAGAACCAGTCAAGGACAGAGCCACGGAAGCCCAAAGAGTAAAGCGAGTCCAATAGGAGCGAGTGGTCGACAGTGTCAAAGGCAGCAGAGAGGTCAAGGAGGACAAGAATGGAGTAGTGGTGCTTAGATTTAGCGACAAGTAGATCATTGGTGATCTTGGCCAGGGCAGTTTCAGTAGAGTGGAGGGGGCGGAAGCCGGATTGGAGAGGGTCCAGGGAGGAGTTGGCAGAGAGGAGGTCCGGGCAGCGGGAGTAGACAACACATTCCAGAAGCTTTGAGGCAAAGGGAAGGAGGGAGACTGGCCGGTAACTAGAGGGATCAGATGGGTCCAGGGTGGGCTTTTTGAGGATGGGGGAGACAGTGGCATGCTTTCTTTTAAACCCCACCCTCTTCCTACGTGATCTCATGTTGGTAGATTACATGAACTGAGAGTGAATGTGATACAACTGGAGACTGAAAGGTTGTTTTGAGTTTGTCTGTGCTGCATGTCTTTTCTGTCTCTCCTTCTCTTCCCTCTCCTCTCCCCTGAAAATAGACAGCCATAGGGAGCAAAGATGAATGCACTAGCTTGGCTGGTGATCCCTAAGTCGATTAAGGAAAAGATGGTAGCCCATGTGGAAGGGAAGGGAAAAGGTGGTTGAAAGATCTCAGAGTAGAATAGGTGCTGAACAAAAACCAACCTAGGAGAACTAGTGTGACCTTAAGAGAGCCAGTTTAGCCTACTAGATATGGTGCTTCATGTAGACCTGAGAGACTGAGGTTCAAATTCTGGTGTAGCCATAAACTCACTGAGTGGACCTGGGCAAGCCATTATCTTTCAGTCCTGTGTTACTAAATGGGATGCTTTCCCATGTTCCCCTCCCCTTCCTTGTCTGTCCTAGCTTGTGGGCCCCTTGGGGCAGGGATCTGTTTCTAATTACAACTGTTCAGCACCAGGTGCATTGCTGGTATTGTAAGCAATAACTGGGAACCAAGCTGAGTTTGCTTTGCTCTTACTGCTGCTCCTGCTCGGTGTCCCTGGAGGATCTCCTTCCCAACCGGGAAGAGAAATAATTTTTGTTTTAAAAGTTTTCCTTTAAAGGGAAGCACCATTTTTTCCCCTTCTTAAAAGATTCAGTAACTGCCATTTGTGCTGTCACTGTGACTTGCAGATACTAGTCACCACTGCCACAAGAAGCAATGTGGATGCTGCAAATGCTCATTCCTTACTTTCTGAGGTGACCAGCAGAACTATAGGGATTAACTACCACTTCTGCAAGAGCCTCTTTCCCACTGGGATAAGAAATAGCAGCAGAAGGGGGAAGGAAGATTAGCAGCAGGGGGAAAGGCTACCCCAAGAGCCCTTTGTTATTTATTATTATTATTATTATTATTAACAAACATTTATATAGCGCCAGCAGTGTACCTGGCACTTTACAAAGTAATAAAATAGACATGGTCCCTGCCCCTAGGGCTTACAATCTGAGAGACAGGAGCTGGGGGAGAGACTTAGGAAGGGGAACAGAGGGAGAGACAAGGGGTCTAACATTCATGAAGATGCGAGGTCTCAAGTGCACGTACTTGACTTGATTATGATGAGAATGACAGCAGGCAGTTCCATGTTGCAAGGATAAGGGTAAACCGATCGTAGGTATAGGAATAGTGGCTCAGCAGGATAAAGAGTCAGACAGAGCAGAGCGAAAGAGGTGAGTTTTAAGGAGAGATTTGAAGGTATGAAGGGAGGGGGCAAGGCGGATGTGGACAGGGAGGGAGTTCCAGGCATGGGGGGCAGCAAGTGAGAAGGGACGAAGGCGCTTAGGGGAGCAGGGAAGGCGTGGAAGGGTGAGAGAAGGGACAGAGGAGGAGCGAAGTGCACGGGCTGGAGTATGGAGGGCGATAAGTGCAGAGAGGTAGGGGGGAGCAAGGTTGTGAAGAGCTTTATAGGTGAAGACTAGGAGCTTGTGCAGGATTCGTTCAGGAAGGGGAAGCCAGTGAAGCGAAGAGAGGAGGGGCTGCACATGGTCGAAGTGACTGGCGAGGTAGATGACCCTGGCAGCAGAGTTTTGGACAGAGATGAGGGGAGAAAGGTGAGACCGGGAAAGGCCAGTGAGAAGGAGGTTACAGTAATCGAGGCGCGAGATGACCAGAGCATGAACAAGAGTTGTTTCCTTGCTTATTTTGCCTAGGTGTTTAAGGGGGATGTGATGGACAAGCTTGACCCCTAGGTTTGATGTAAATACTAACAGTATTTTTTTCTGCCATTTATTATTTGTGCTGCTGGTATTGTTCTATAAATCCCCAAACAGACTGGGCCCTGCATATTTGAAAGACCCCATCTCCACCCCACTCCCCATGCTTCATCATGACCTTTAGGCCCTTAGCAAAAGGTACGTTCTCTCCGTGCCCCAAGTCCATATGGCAAGGGCACACAGAGAGGCACCGTTCTCAGTGGCTGCTCCACAACTCTGGAATTTCTTTTGCTGGAACTTGAGCATTTTCTAGAGGGGATGCAAGACCTTCTTATTTGGCAGGCAGATATCAAGTTTGTGGGGAGCTGATTTTTAGGGGATTTTTTAATGTTATACTTATTTTCATATGTTGTTTCCTGTTCTGAACTTTTATGATACAAATCTAAGCAAATAACTTTTAGGGGGAATTAAAAATCAGGTAGATGTGTTATAGACATTTTTGTTATACCTGTGAGTTAGAATGCAGGCTCTTCAAGGAAAGGAGCTTGTCTATTTCCATGTGGGAAAAGCAGACTTATGAAAAGTTGTATTAAGTATGAAAATTGACAGTACAATCCCGTCACTGTTAAAGTAAATAGGAATGTTGCCAATGATTTCAGTGGGTGCCCTCAATGGCATTGTCTGGAAATGGATACTAGTCCGTTAAGAGGGTCACAGCAAGGAGAGAGAAATTGAGTGCATTGGTACATTTTTCAAGAAGTGACCTAGGCTAGCACTCAGCAAGCTACTTTCACTGGGGTTTGTGCTCCAAATCACTCAGATCATTGGTGAATGTGAAAATGTGTTAGGATTCCAGCATAGATTTAAAATTGGCTTCAGTGGGACTACCGACATTGCATAATGTAATACAGTGGTAAGTCTTTGCAGAACTGAGACTGAAACATTTACCTCTTTCTGCAGGTGAAGGAACAATTTTGAAAATCTAAGGATGCAGCTGACTTTTTTATTGTTAGGATTAAATGTGGAATAAGGTCTCAATCCTGTAAATCCATTGACTTTCCTGGTACTACTCACATATTGGATATTAAGCAGTTGCTTGTGTTCTATTGGATCAGGGCTCTGGTTTTCATTATCTTTACCTTCTCAAGTAATTTATCGTTGTGCGAGCTGCCAGAGATGTGGACTCAGGATCTACTGCATGAAGTGGGAAGCAAGAAGAACTGAGAAGAGAAGAATTGAGCCATAAACTTGTCCTGATTATTTATTAACCTCATTTGGAAATCACTGGGGGAAACAACCTTTTTTAATTCAACTAACTGACAAACATTACAATATAAGAATATTGTAAGGGCACAGAAAACCAAAGAGATGAGGGAATTCCACACAGAATTCAGCGAAGAGCAGAGGACAGAAATTACTGTAGTCTCATCTGCAAGACGCCAGCCAACTTTATATGCCCCAGTTGCTTGTTATCTACCTGTTTCTTCCCTCCCTGGCCATAGAAAACCCATATTATATACTCCATTTAAATGGCCTATTAGCAGTGCCTCCCACCCACCCTTATTTCAACATCTGTGTAACCATGCATCAGTCCCAATTAAACCAAACTGCAGGACATGCCGTTTCATTCAGTACACTTTTAGCAGGCCCATTCATTTAAGACTGTTCATCTGTTAGGAAATAAATGAGGTGGCGTGCCGCAATTTACCTCAAACGGGATGGAACGTTGCCAATAAACATGCCAAAGTATGTGGGTACAACTCTATTTTATTGGATAGACACTTAACATCTGGACATGGCAGTGTTGTCAGTTACAAACCCCAGTAACCCAAGATATCTTACGTGTCAGAGGCACAATCCGAGACGCAGGCTGTTTCAGAGGAGAAGGGGAGGGGCCCAGCAGGCAGCTGGGCAGTCTCTCTGGATCTTTGTGAGCGTTGTTTAGGGTCCAAGGCCCACGAGGCTTACTGCAAAGCTAGTAGCCCCAAGCGCCAAGGACAAGGACAGGGGTCTGGGCGTTCCTTTTTATAGTTTTATTTATTATGAATACATGTTTCAGGGTCCCCTCTTTTGATTATGCGAGGGCAGAAATAAGCGGACTTCATCTCTTTACTATTTGGAGCACAGTCATTAAAACTGCTTTCACTTTTGGGCAGTTTTTTCCTTCTCCACTGCTTAATTGCCGGTCTGACCCTTTGAGGTTATCTATCTCTTTCAAGCCTTCTTTATTAGAGATAGTGGCCATCTGGGGTAGTTGGTACGGCCTTGGATAATACTGAGTATTACAGTTATTAGTACTATCATTTTATTAATTTAATTCTGTAAGGATGTGGTTAGTTATAAGTGCATATATGTGTCCAGTAAATATAAAAGTAAATATAAAATGTAAAATATAAAAAGATGTTCAGTAAAAAGAAAGGTTACTACATATGAGCCTCTTTGTATACTGACTGTGTTCAGTAAAAACAAGTGTCAATACATGTGAGCCTTTTCTATGCTGGCTGTGTTGCCTCCATGACAGATCCAATATTTTTAATAAGTCACGCATCCTGCCCTGTGTGACCTCCCATGCAACGTCTCTTTAATAAGCAGGGTGTAACCTAGGGGACCAAGCCATTTACACCCCAGATGTTGCCGGGCATGAAGGTGACCAGTGGTACCCCGTTCTCAAGTCACCCTCATGGATCCAATTCACAAGGGCCATGTGGGAGTCAAGGCAATCTGGGGTACGAAAGTTTGCCCCAATTAACCCTTGTTGGTTCCAATACAGTGTACATGGGGAAATGAGCCTGTCGAGGGGATCTGTAACACGAAAGGTAAAGTAAGGCACAGCACAGCAGCAACAGTGCAATGAGACCATCACCAGGCTCAGTTCAGGTGTCCTGCCTTAAAGCACTATTTCAGAACACACAGAGGTCCAGATGCATGGCTGCATATGCATGGACAGAATAGAGCAGGTTTGAGAGTAACCTTGCACTGTTTTCCTGCAGGCCCTGCACTAAATTTCTCATGTAACACTTCAAATTCCCATAAGACTGTTGTTTACTTAACTGTTGAATGTCCTGCTAACTCAAATCCATATAAAACCCCAAGTAAGGTCCCCAACACCTCCCAACCATTCCTCTCAACTCCTTGTCTTAAATATGTGCATTTCCCACTTGTATTATTCAAAACTGCCCACCCATGTAATGTCATAATGGGATTCCCTTTATGTTCCAAGTGTATGGTGTAATGTTTTATTGCTACCCCTTAATTTTTAATGTATATGGTTTCCTGAAATTCTTTGCATCTCTTTCCCCCACTCCATACCTTATTTCCACCATAATCAGGTACCTGAACAGACTAAAGTAATAAATTCAGTTGAACAACCACAATTATAAATCCTTTTCCCATTTCCAACAACATACAAATGTCCCTTGAACGTGTCCCCATTCAAATGTGTACCCTACCAAGCAGTGTTCAATTGTTTGTTCCTGTTCATCAAGTCAGGAGTGGAAGTGTCATTATTTTTATTATGCTGCAAGGGAGTCCATGTCCATGAACCTTTTACTTCTGCTAGGGCAGGTTGATATGGGAAGGCAACAGTTTTTTTTTTTTTTTTTTAAATTTGAAACTCCAAAGCCTCTCGATCTCCCTTTGGTATTACTGTATTTTAGTGGTGGGACTACCGGATGATCCGGTATCTGGTACTGCCGGTTTTTGGGTGTACCGGCAGTATCAGATTACCCCGGTAATCGGGGGAACTTACCGGATTCCCCCTGTGCCAGATTTTTTTACATTGCGGCCATTCAAATGAATAGCCGCAATGTAAAAAAAAACAGAAAAAAAGCAAAAACTTCCCCCTTCCACCTGCACAGCCTGGACGGGGGAGGGAGACACCCCCCACCCACCCTGCCCAGCCTGTATTTTTTAAAAAAATTTTTTTCCCCTAAGTCCCTGGGCTCCGGGTTTCCACTGGTGACCTAAAGCCCGCACCAGCAGCAGGTAAGTGTACCGGTACTGTTGATCCCTGGGGCGCGGGGTGGTTTAACACCCACCCCCACCCCAGGGATCACCCTACCTCGCCCACCCAGGGATCACCCTACCTTGCCTTCAGCTCCGGGCGGCGGCGGTCCAGAGGCCAGCTTCAGCTCTGCTGTGGCTGCCAGCTTCAGCATGTTAGTGACGCGTACTAGGCCTTCCAGGGAACTTCCAGTATTAATCCGGTATGCCGGTATTTTGAAATCCGGGAACCGGTAAATCTGGTGCCCGGTATTTGTCCAGATGTCCCACCCCTACTGTATTTCATCTAGAACTGGGATGTTGTTTCTTTTATTTAAATCCATACCTGTAGTCAAAATTCCATAGGCTTTTGTAACAACCATGCACAGGATCCAAATCACTGGCAGCAGGATGGCACTGGATTAAAAGAAAATCTGCAACAAGTCAGGTTCTCTCTCTCTCGCTTTCCTTTCTTGTTTTCTTTTCCCGGTTGCTCCATAAAATGCTTAGGAGAAAAAGAACTCTGTAAACAAAAAAACCCAAACAGAACAAAACAAACATCGGGACACAAGTGGCGATGAAGAAGTTAACTAAGAACCTGCCTTCCAATGTTTATGGGTCATTTTGCCACTTATGTGCCTTATTTCACATTACATAAACAAACACAAAATCAAATCAAAAACAGAACAAAAACAAAAAAAATCCCTGCAGTTAACTGGGCCTTCTTAGGCCGTTTTTAGAAGAACGCGGTGGTGCCCGTGCTTGTTTTCAAAAGAGCTGGCAGTTCATTCTACACGTGACGCTGCCGCCGAATACGCGGGCGATGCGCATCCATTTCTGGCCGCATATGACCAGCCTTGATCGCCGACCCGGTCAGTTCGCGGCCGAAAATGGATGCGCATTGCCCGCGCATGCGCGTATTCGGCGGCAGCATCACGTGTAGAACAGACTGCCGGCTCTTTTGAAAAACAAGCGTGGCCGCCGCTGCGCTCGTCTGAAAACGGCCTGTGAACTTCTTTCCTGTTTAAAGAACTTCTTTCCAAAACTTCTTTCCTGCTTAAAGAAAGAGAGACAGACCTGGCCTGTATAATTACCTGAAAAGGAATTGGTTGGTTATGCACAGTTCCCTATATTTGCTTCCTTGGATAGCTTCTCAAATCACTGGAATTCCATATAAGAAGAAGAATGTAGCCTACACTTCCTCCCCCCACTTAGCACTGGAAAGTAGGGGTGGGACATCAGGGCAATTACCGTTACCGGTTTTACCGGTTACCGGATTCAAAAAACCCGGATTACCGGATTTGTACCAGTTTACCAGTACCGGATTTGTTCCATTGATTTCAATGGGGAACTGTCCCTATTGAAATCAATGGAAAAAA
>QEPC01006240.1:3429556-3440528 GCA_003113815.1 Sphenodon punctatus
GCGCAGCCTGGACTCGGGGAGGGTTTTTTTGTTTTAAAACAGTTTGGCTGGGGCTTTAAATTTTTTTACATTGCAGCCATTTTTAAATGGCTGCAATGTAAAAAACCGGCACACAGAAATCCGGTACCGGGGGCCGGATTACCGGGCCGAATCCGATAATGCCGGTACGCCCGATACCGGCATTATCGGATACCGGTAGATCCGGAATTCCCATCCCTACTGGCTAATGTCTGCAGCTCATCAATTAAGTTGTTTGCAGCACCTCCAGGAGTACAGGTCTGTCAGCACCATAGAGCTGTGGGTGAAAATCCCATAACGTCCAAGGAGCAACTGGTTCCTGCCTCCTCTCTTCTCTTGTTCTCGCTGGCACTGCCAGTGGGAGCTGCCTGAAGCTCATGAAAGACATGCCAGGGGCTGCCCATTTATTAGGCTGGAGACGCCAAACTTTAGAGTTGGAGCTGATTTATTATTATTATTACAACTGGCCTTCACCATAGCGTAAAACCGAAAGAAAATATTTTACAGAGAATATATAGTAATACTAGTAATAATCAATGTAAAATACAGTAATAAAACACATCAAAACTAATTCAGTAAAATAAAAACTTGAATCCATAAACAAGCAGTAAAAACAGGGGTCTTGATAATGGAGTTTTAAATTTAGATAACTTTGTTTTTATAATTATGCTTGTAAGATGAATAAGGAACTTGAGAAGGAACTGCTCTGTCTCTGATCTCTCCTTCGAACACCATCCCATCTCTGACCATTTCCTTGCTTCCTTCAACCTCTCCCACTCCTCTCCCCCATCTCTCCATCCCTTCTGCGATCTGCAGGCCATTGTGCCCCATAACTTCACCTCCTCCCTCTCTCCTCAGTCCTCTCCTCCTCCTCCTCCCCTGATTCTGCTATCTCCGCCTTCAACTCTTCTCTCGCCTCCACCCTGGACTCCATTGCCCCCCTCTCCTCCCGCCCCACTCGCTCCCGCAACCCTCGCCCTTGGCTCACCCCCACCATTCGTCATTTCTGCTCCTGCACCCAGGCTGCAGAATGCCTTTGGTGCAAATCCCACTACCACGCTGACTTCCTCTACTTCAAATTCTGCCTCTCATCGCTCAAATTTGCTATCGCCCTCGCTAGACAGCAGTACTATGCCTCCCGCATTGAGTCCTGCTCTCGGGACCCTCGCCACCTCTTTTCCACCTTTGACTCCCTTGTCAAACCCCCTTGTCCTCCTCCGCCCTCTTCTCTCTCCTCTCAGGCTCTTGCTCTCTTTTTGACATCTAAGATTGACAAGATCCGCCTGGATATCTCTTCCAAGTTCTCTCCCCCTGCTACTCCCCCCACCCCACCTCTCTGCTGTCCTCCTTCCCTCCCACCTCCCTTGAGGAAATCTCCTCCCTGCTCTCCTCCTCCAACCCCTCCACTTGCCCCCTGGACACCATTCCTTCCCGCCTCCTGACCTCCATTGCTCCCACCGTCGCCCCTCTCCTCCTGAACGTCATCAACCTCTCCCTCTCTACCGGCTCCATCCCCTCTGCCTTTAAACACGCCACTGTCTCCCCCATCCTCAAAAAGTCCACTCTGAATCCCTCTGAACCCTCTAATTACCGTCCTGTCTCGCTCCTCCCTTTTGCTTCCAAGCTCCTCGAACGGGTTGTCTACTCCCGTTGCCTCGACCTCCTCTCTGCCAACTTGACCTCCCTTGACCCCCTCCAATCTGGCTTCCGCCCCCTTCACTCCACCGAAACCGCTCTTGCTAAGATCACCAACGATCTTCTTGTAGCTATATCCAACCGCCTTTATTCTTGTCCTCCTTGATCTCTCTGCTGCCTTCGAGACTGTTGACCACTCGCTCCTGCTTGAATCACTCCAATCCCTGGGATTCCAGGACTCTGTCCTTGACTGGTTCTCCTCCTACCTCTCTGACCACTCCTTCAGTGTATCTCTTCCTATCTCCTCCCCCTCCTCCTCAGTCACGGTTCACCAAGGCTCCGTCCTTGGCCCGCTCCTCTTCTGTATCTACACCCAATCCCTAGGCAAACTCATTGCCTCCCATGGCTTCCAATACCACGTATACGCTGACGACACTCAACTCTCTCTCTTCACTCCATCCCTCTCCCCCTCTGTTCAACCTCATCTCACCAACTGTCTCTCCGATATCTCTGCCTGGATGTCTCAATGCCAACTCAAACTGAACATGGCGAAAACTGAACTCCTGATATTCCCTTCCAGTCCTTCCTCTCCCCTGTCAATTGCCATTGACAGGGTCTCCATCCTCCCTGTACCCCAAGCTCGCAGCTTGGGCTTCATCTTTGACTTGCACCTTACCAGCAAACCCTACATGGACACCGTTGCCAAATTCTGCCACTACTCCCTCCATTGCCAAAACTCTCATTCATGCCCTAGTCATCTCACATCTTGACTATTGTAACATCCTCCTCGCTGGTCTTCCCCGCTCCCACCTTGCTTCCCATTCCCCAGTGTCTCACAGTCCCAATGCTCCCTCCCTCACAGCCCCCCCATATTCCCCAGTGTCTCCCAATCATCCCTCCACCCCATTCTCTGGACTCACTCACCTAGCAGCGGAAAGGAATCGCGGCAGTGGTATTTTGAAGTCTTACTCTCCTTCACCACCCCCCGGCCACACAAGGGACTGGGGGTCAGCAGCACACTAGTGTGCACTGTGCAGGTACGCAGCAGAGGAGGCGGAAAAAACCCTGCATCTCCAGCCAGCCAACACAAAGTAGTGCCACTCCCTCCAAAGCCTGCTGCCACACAGCCTCATGTTGTGCACATGCAGCCGAGTCCAACTGCTGCTGCGCACCTGGGTCCTGGGCGTTTGGCTCAGCTGTCCAGGCATAATTTAAAACCGCAGCCCATAGGGCTCTGTTTAACACTGCCCCCTCTGATCAACAATTAGAATGGCCTGCTCTGGTGTTGCAGTATGGGCTGGGAAAGAAGATGCCCATACTGCAAGCAGCACCATTTTGACCCTACAGGCTTGCCTTCAGCTGCTTGATTGGAGGACCCCACCTCCCTAGTGGCTTGGGGCTCTTCCTCCCTCCCACCCACCCACAAGTTGAGCCTTCTTAGGTCCCACCCCTGCTCCCCCTCCCGGACCCGACAATAAGCCAAAGAAAACGAGGAGCCGAGCCACAAGCTCATGTGCACAGCATCCCAGACCCGGAAGTGCGGCTTCAAGCTGTGTGGTGTGGTGAGCACTGCTGCTCCCGAGTCGGGGACTGGAATTGGATGGCTGGCATGCACAGTCAATTAAATTCTTTGAAAAGTTTGAATCTTCAGTTTATGCTGTCGGATGATTGGGGGTGGGGAGAACTCGGCCAGGAGGGGCAGTGCCCTGGATACCGTACAGTGTGCACTCCACCTGTGCAATGTACATGAGGAGAGGAAGAGAGCTTGCATAGGCCACCCTTAAGCAAAAGCTGTGCAAATGATGTTACATTCACACAAAATCTACTCCTGCGTAAATTATTCTTGAGTAGCTTCCTCAGGGATAAAGTTATTTTATCTGGCTGTTTCTACCCAGGGCTAAACTACCCCTGTAACCATGTAATCAGATATGCGCAGATGCACAAATATGTGTGTGGCAAATATTTAGTTTGGGGTAAACAATGTTTAGGATAACGTAGGCTAAGTTACTCCTGGGTAAAAGTTACTATATGTGAACATTTCATGTTTCTGCGCCTATTCCATAACATGGGGCTGAGGTAATTAACCCCTCAGTAGAAGCAGCTGGATAAGATATCGGTGTGTGCAATTTATTTTGTTTAGTTACTGAAACAAACTGAGCCCCACCACTTTAGTAAGGACACAAAAATGAATGAATGAAGCAAATGACATTTGTTTCCTTTCATTTGTTTTTGGTTTTGTATAAAAAAATAAATAAAAAGAAATTAAAAAAAATAATCACTGTGCATGTGCAAAATGGCCACTGGACCATTCTGTGCATATGCACCCTTTCCCAAAAAGGCAGGAAAAAGACGGCAGGTCTGAGCATGCACAAAACTGCCACTACACATAAGTGCAGATTGGCCACCATTTTGGAAAAGGCACACATGCACAGAACAGTCCGGCAGCCTTTTCAATTAAAAATATATATATATTTTAAAAAATCACTGCACATGCACAAATAGGCCACCGGACCATTCTGCGCATACGCACCCTTTCCCAAAATGGCAGCGATGCAGTCACTGGCATTTTGGAAAAGGGTGCACATGTGCAGAACTGTCCAATGGCCAGTTTGCACATGCACTGATTTTTTAAAAATGTATTTTTAATACTTTTTAAAATGAAGAACATTATGAAAATGAATGGGTTTCCAAGAACCGCCCCCCCAGATTGTTTTTGTTAAATGAAAACTAAAATGTGCGCACGTGCACGCACACACACACAATAAAATAAATAAACTGCTCTGGGATAATTTACCAGGAGGTAAATATTGTGTGTATGTGCCCTGTGCGAAGGGGACAGAAGGAAAAGACACATGGTCCAGTTTCCCTCATCACTCCAACTAGCTTTGGGTGCTACAGGTACACAGATCTTACTGTAAATGACACATTTGTTCCATAGATTATTCATAATGCACACTCTCCTCATGTATTTCAGTTTGCTGCTACACATGGATAGATTTCTCACCCATTGCCAAGACCTAGCATATAATATGACATTGGGTGAAAGCAGACATGACGCTTACCACCCTTGGTGGTTATTTATGCATGTTGCAGGGCTGTATTGGTGCCCTATGCAGCCCTGAAACATGCATAAATAACCACCAAGGGTGGTAAGCGTCATGTCTGTTTTCACCCATTGTCTGCCAATTACATCATGCCTCATATATTTTAGCACTTTCTTCATTTGCTCAATAATATAGTTTCTCAAATCAGGTTACCTCTTCCCAGGTTCTCCTGGTGTAAATAATCATGTGACAACAGACAGCTAGTAGGACTCTTAACTACTAGGTCTGTAAAGGGCTTCCTCATTTGTCTATCTATCTATTTTTTTTCTTCCATGTTGATTATATTCTCACTTTACATTCTCACCTACTCTCATTTGTCAGTATTGTTGTGTTGGCAATTTTGCTGACTTGAGACACTAATGACAAATGTAAGAATAATTCGCTTGGATATATATGGTAATAAGATTCTGATTGATTGAGGAGATAAAGTTCAGAAAAAATCTGCTAGAAAATTGTAGCTGTCAACTAGCTAGACAGCCATAGAATATCTTCTAACTCAGCAAACTGATGACTGAGTGTTTAGTAGTGCTAGAGTGAAATCTTCCTTATAGGAGATGCATGTCTAGTATTGGATTTACTACTTCTTGGGAGCCAGTGCCTTCAAGAATTTCAGGGCTCCTTGGAGCAAGCCCCTCTTTGTGGGTACTGCCCCCTCTCAGGGTAGTGGCAAGCTTCTCTTGCTCTCATTAAGTTCCTCTACTAAGTCTCTGTGGGCCAGTCCCAGTCCCTCCTGTAGCCCACCAACCCCTTCAGCCCAGACAATTCCCACTCTAAGCCAGGTTAAGAGGGAGCTAGCCCAGCTCCCAACTCCAGTCTCTGCTTCCTCCTAGCAGCTGCTTCCTCCACTGTTCCCTTCTCTGAGTCAGAGCCCTCTCGCAGCTTTTGCCTTCTCTCAGTCTCTCCCTCCTTTTCCTTCTCTGAGGCAGACCGGTCTTTTAGCTCGTCTCCTCACAGTCTCTCCATCACTGAGCTCTGGCTCAGTCTTTAGCTCTAGGGCAGGCTCTGGCCAAATCCCGCTCAGTTGAAGTAGATCAGGGACTATCCTCCATCTTGTGCAGCTCCTGGATGTCTTCTAGCACCTGCAGCCCTGCAAGTGCTAGCTCCCTTAAAACGGCCATCATTTGGCTACTACTGTGCCCTGCTACACAGCCAGTGAGTAACCAGGAAGTATAAGATTGCAGAGAAGATAGAAGAAGTGTGGTATTGTGTTGGTATTACCTCTTGGGCTTTGAAATAGATGGCAAAGCAGTAAACAGGATCATGGCAAGCAGAAAGCTGGTGAATCAAGAAATGAAATGTTGATTGAGACATTACTGAGGAGTTCTTGATTCAACCAAGATGGTATCGGGAACTAGGATTGATAGGAATTCCTGTCTTTGCAAAATCTTGTTTCAGCCCTACTACAGACACTTTTACATTTCTCATGTGTTTATTTTCTGTGTCTGTTCACATGACTAATCTTGCTGGTATGAGTGTTTGTAGGAAATGAATTTTTCATTTTGTAAATTTGAATAGTCAGATAAAAGACATTTTAAAATGGCTGTCTGTGCATTCACATAGAAAACTGATGCTAGCAGTTAATGTTGTCCAAAAGAAATGAGAAACAATACTATGTGACTTAATTAACCAGAACTAAACACAAGTTTTGAATTTCACAGAAAACAAGCAAAGCCCATACCATGTTGATGAATTTTTTTGCCTGTTATACCAACAGAAAAAGATGTGAAATATCAGGTTATGGATTTGCTAAGATGTACGGTTAAAACTTTTGCTTCTGAGCATTTAAAATTACATTAGTGCAAGTAAGGAGCAGTGCCTTTGGGAGGATGAATCTAAAACTGCCATCATAAGCTCTTTTTGTGACATGTTTGTCACCTGCAGTCTCCACTGCTACAGGCAACCCAGTGCTCACAGTCTCCAACAGGACGCAGAGATGCTGTCCACCAGTCAGAACGGCACCAGGTCAAAGTTGGTGCCAGATGCACAGGTGTCATCCATCAGCCAGGATGGCACTAGGCTACACTTAGCACTCACATACCACACTGTGTGTTATAGCCTCAGCCAATAAGAAGCCTTCCTGGGATCAAAGGGGAAGGAGCAGGACGCTCTTAGAACTTTCTCTTTCCCTATGTAAGGGAAGGCAGCCAGGCCATCTTCAGCTTGTCAACTGTGTGGTTCTCCTGCTCTGACATATTGTTCCAGCTCCTGAGTGCCTGCTTCTGTCTCCATTCCTGCATCTTGCTCCAATCCCTGGTTCCCTTTTCTAGCTTCAGTCTCTGCATTCAGCTCTCACTCAAGGTATCCTTCTCTAGCGTCTGCTTTCACACTCTGCTCCAGCTTTTGGCTTCCCTCTCTGGCCTCGGCTCCCTGCATCCTGCCCCTGTGCATTGACCTTTTCCTCAGACTGTCTCTTGGAAATGGACTCTGGCTTATGACTAAGTGCTTGGACTTCTCTTCCTGCCTTGGTGAGTGCCTAACTGCAACGTGGGCCACACCCGGCCACACTCCTGACAGTGTTGTGGCTGTCATAGGATGTTCAGAATAATTGCAATTGGTCTGAGGGAAGGAGAACACTCTGAATCATTCCAAGTGCTTTGAAGGGAAAGGTCACAATCATGTCACAAAGTTCATCAAGTATGAATTTGACTGTAGTTTTGGCCTTCATGTAATTGTTTTTCCTATTTCAGACTTATCAAATTTCCCTTGCTGCTTAAGTAACCAGACTAAGGCCGCTTTTAGACGTGCAGCTGTGATCAGGCGCGGGACCGGCAAAACAGCCGCGGCGCTGTTTTAGACGAACCGGAAGCGGAAGATGTGCGCGTGATCCGGGGCCGCGCATCCTTTGCTGACCGCGATCGAACCACCCTGATCTCTCTGGGATGATATACGCGGCCGGAAAAGAATGCGCGGCGCTGGATCACGCGCACAACTTCCGCTTCCGGTTCGTCTAAAACAGCGCCGCGGCTGTTTCGCCGCTCCCGCACCTGATCCACGTCTAAAAGCGGCCTAAGCTTTGGTTATCAGCAAGTAGTACAATAACTGGTGGTACTGTCAAATGGTAGTAAAGTGTACTCTCGCATCACTCAGTGAAGATACACTTTGCTAACGGAGATTGCTCACTATGCATCAAAGGGTTGACAGTTACTCACCTGAGTAGTCCCATTGACTCAAGGTGCTGAAACTTTGAGTGAGGCAGATACAGGGCTGGAGACTGGGTGGAGAGATACTGGTGTTGAAGGAGAGGACGGGGGAAAGCAGGTAAGAAACAGAGGAGCCAAGAGACACTTGTCGACGCACCCCAATAAGACTCGGAAGCAGATCTTGGTATAAATGCTGGCCGCACTCATTTATTCAAATCATTTATCGTAACGGTCGGTGGGAAATTGCACCACGCAATTTGGGTCCAGTATGCCAAGTTCTAACACAACTTATTAACACAGGTCCTGCCCAGACGTGCCATCCGTTAACAGTCTATTAAACCAACTTCCCCACCTTTGACGTCCTCCTGGCCAAAGGTGGGTAACCACCCATCTCTGGGCGCGAGTAAGGAGTGATGAGTCCACCAGGCCCGAGGACAGCACATGTCCCTGCAGACCGTGCTGTACCATCACTCCCAGGGTGATGACCCCAGTGCATGCTGTACCCCGCATTACACTGTGTGTCGTCTCCCCATCTCTTAGGGAGATGACTCTTAATCTCTATTAACCTACCTATTAATCCTATCATGGCATTCTGGACCCCTGCCAAATGCGACAATAAAATGCCCAAATCCATTCCAATTGTCCTTACCAAATTCAGTTCCTTTATTCATTCGGGTCAAATTACCTTATTTATTCGTTGTTAACAAAATCCAAATAATATGCCAAATAGTACTTTTCTTCCAATTAAAGTGTCCAAATTTTACCAACCTATTTAGCCTACTCCCGCACTGTGGAGGAGGTGAAAAACACGGCCCTGAATTTGAAGGGCTTCCGCCAAAAATTCCTCCTCGATCCCCTAATGTCAATCGTTTAATACCCACAGTGCTGGAGGGGAGGTGGGAGGGGCTGACTCTTCACCTTGGTCCCAGCACTGCTGCTTCGCGCGGCTACAGGAGATCCACCCCCTCTAATGAGGGCGGTACCTCCAAGTCCAACGAGGCGCGTGCATGCGCCGCCTCGCTTCAGGACGGTTGCTGCAGCAACCTACACACAAACAGCAGGAAAGGCTTCCTAACAAGCCTTCCCGCAGCGGCCTCCATTTTGCCTCCCCCGTCTTTCCCGATACCGGGGGGGACACAACAAATGCCCCGTCGCCGCCATTTAGGCGGCGAAGGGGACTTGTCGATGCACCCCAAAAAGACTCAGAAGCAAATCTTGGTATAAATGCTGGCCGCACTCATTTATTCAAATCAGTTATCGTAACGGTCGGTGGGAAATTGCACCACGCAATTTGGGTCCAGTATGCCAAGTTTATTTATTTATTTTTATTTATTTTATTTTACAAATTTATATCCCGCCCCCTCCTGCAATGCAGCTCGGGGGGGCATAAGTTCTAACACAACTTATTAACACAGGTCCTGCCCGGACGTGCCATCCGTTAACAGTCCATTAAACCAACTTCCCCACCTTTGACGTCCTCCTGACCAAAGGTGGGTAACCACCCATCTCTGGGCGCGAGTAAGGAGTGATGAGTCCACCAGGCCCGAGGACAGCACATGTCCCTGCAGACCGTGCTGTACCATCACTCCCAGGGTGATGACCCCAGTGCATGCTGTACCCCGCATTACACTGTGTGTCGTCTCCCCATCTCTTAGGGAGATGACTCTTAATCCCTATTAACCTACCTATTAATCCTATCATGGCATTCTGGACCCCTGCCACCAAAGGGGTGGTCACTCCGAACCACCCCGACACCCACCACCTAGATAGCCAACAGATTCTCCAAATGTCCTGCTACTGCAGCTAAGTACATCTCATTCCCCTTGTCGGACAGATGCACTCCATCCTTCCTGTACAATTCAGGACTTGTGTGTCTAATTCCCGTATGTCTGATGGTGGATCCTCCTAACCCTGCTAACCATTTAACAACTTCCTTATTAATATTCCGCCTGGCCTTATCTATTCGCCCCGGATTACGTGCCCGATCCCATCTAAGTCTGGGAATCCATTCTACCCACACTAAGCAAGTTCCCCCAAACCATTCCCATATCTTTAACAGGTCTTGTTTGATATTAATCACTAGGTCCACCCCTTTTCTCACTCATAGGTCATTTTCTCCGAGATGTATAACTAATATATCTGGGGCCAAGAAACCCCTTGATCCCTGCAATGTTGGCAGTAGCTGGTTCCATTTGAGTCCACTCCTACCCAACCATCTAATGCGGGCATCGTTGGCCAGGCCCAAATTCACTCCCCACACAGATGTTGCTGCTGCTGCTTTTGCCCACCGAACGAGGCTGTGGCCGATGATCCAGATAGTTCGGCGTGCAATCCCTGTTGGTTTGCCCCCTAACAGGAGACAAGACAAAACAATTCGTTAGACTTGGTAAGGGCGTACATATTTTTTGTATGCCCCCGATCGCCATATCCCCACTGCCTTGATTGCCATTTCAGGTAGTCCTGCAGCAGCCGCCATGGTTGCTGCCCCAATCCGAAAGGAATGAAACCCAAATTCTAGGGGGGGAAACCCAATTTTCTTCAATGTAACTCTAAGTATAGCTGTGACCTGATAGCAGGTAACCACTGCCCCATCGCAATGAATAAACAAGTCCCCTTGGATTTTTGTCCGTAAGCTTAGATACCGCTATGTTTGCTCCACGGGGCAAATGGCTCGCTGGCCCACTTCAAAAAGTTCTACTGTTTGGCCATGGCGTTTTTGATCAGTTTTCGAGTATCTAAGACGAATCCGGAGTCGTTCTACATCCACCTGCAAATCCTCTATTCCCAAGGCCCTTCCAGACGTATCCCTGGAAGATCTACACACCAGTTCGCTAATTCTAAAACCACCAAAATACATGATGACATAGATTGCTGTGAATAGCTGCACTTCATATGCATTGCAGCATACTTCATGGAGGACCTCAATTATCTGCAGAAGGACTGGGGTTGTTATTGGAGACCGTTTCCTCTGGTGTGTTATCTGTGATCTAGCCCAAGACTCCATCATGTGTTTCAGGAAAAAAACGTTATCAGGAGGCGGAAAACCTTTCAGCCTACTGACAAAGGTAAGTGCTG
>QEPC01006240.1:3464546-3475374 GCA_003113815.1 Sphenodon punctatus
GGGAGGGGGAGGGATATTTCATTGGTTTCAATGGGGACACAGCGCCCCATTGAAACCAATGAATTAAATCCGGTACCGGTATACCGGATTTAATCCGGGAATCCGGTTTTCCTAGAACCGGTAACCGGTAAATCCGGTAGCCGGTATTGGGCCCGGGGTCCCACCCCTACTTATTACTACTGCATTATAATGAGAAAGGGAGGAAGGAGTTCAACTTTTGAGAAGTCTGGGGCAGGTGTCTGCTGGCACTTCTGCCTCTGGTGGCAGACCACAACAGAAATAATACTGAAAATAAAATCGTCGTTATTTCTCGAAATCAATACCAATACCAATAACAACACCAATAATGAAAAATTAAATTTTGTTAATAACGTTAATGAAAATTACAGTTTTTAATAACAAAAAATGAAAACAAAAAAAATGACATGGTTCCTTGGTGCACACCCCTAGTGAATACTCCACTTTGGTGGAATGGTGTAATGCTCCAATCTGCATTATAGGCAGCCTGCCCCCCCGCCCCCCGGGCTCATGGGCCCTGGTGCAGTCATGCTTCGGCCGTTTTCAAACGAGATGCACCCATGCATGTCCACCCATGGGACACGTGTGGGAGTGTTTTGTTTGAAAGTGGAGGTTTGTGGCTGTGCACTCTTGTGACACATGCATTGCCACCTACCACCACCCATCCCCCACACATGGAGCAACTGGCAAAAAGGCGGATTGTTCTGTGGGTGGAGATGGGTGTGCGACCATCTGCTCCCTCCTCCCATGCACACACCCCAAAGTGGTGCTCCACCTGCCGCACACGGACTGCCGCTTCAGTGGCGGTTTGTCTATAAATGGCCTTCCTGTCCCTATTTTAGCTACACCCATTGTATGCACACTCTTCTTGTGGAATGACTCATCTCCTTTGACCCTAGAAGCAGAAATAGTTTATTTTTCCATGGGTGAAATTTCCTTAATAATTTGATGTTTCTCCTTCCAATCGCTTCTCTAATGCAACAGCCTGTAGTGGGTAGGGGATCAAACAGAGTAGGGAATGCATATTTTTCCTTTGGAAGGGGCATTCTGCATCATGGGACCCTGGGGAATAGTCAGTATGTGTGTATATCTGTCAAGAGGCCCTAGTTTTTTGGTGCTACTGCTGGAACTCATGCTGCAATACCATGTAGTTGCAGCTTAACTGGAAAGGCAGTGAATTCTGTGTGGCACCATTCGCATCAGCCACTTTTGAACCCTGCCCCAACAGCAATCTCTCCCTTTGATCCCTGCATTCTCTAGGTGACCCAGATGGGTTCTGCAAAGTACAATTTAGCATGGTGATTTTTTCCCTGGGTGAAATTTCCCTGTGACATTTTTATTGATTACTTCGCAGAGTCAGAGCTGGGGCTTATGGAAGCCCAGCCTTGTTCTTTTTTGGGGGGAGGGGGGAATTGGTTTCAGTCATTGTCACCCACTGATGTGGAAGAGGTACTGGGGGCTGTGTGAGCCACAAGTTGTGAATTAGATCCATGCATGTCCTGGCTGGTGAAAGCCAGCTGGGAGATGCTGGGGCTGCTGCTGGCTGGGGAGATCAATGCCTCCCTTCGGGAGGGCATAGTGCTGAGATGCCTCAAGGCTGTTATTGTTCAGCATCTGCTTAAGAAGCCCTCCTTGGACATCGATTTCCCTGCCAGCTATCGGCCTGTCTCTAATTTTCCCTTTTTAGGGAAGTTTTCCTTTTTAGGAAAGGTTACTGAATGAGCGGTGGCTCATCAGCTTCAGGCACATCTGGATGCTATCAGATTCCTGGACCCTTTGCAGTCTTGTTTCCATCCTGGGCATGGCACGGAGACAGCACTTGTGGCCTTGATCGATGACCTTTGCCTGGAGTTAGACTGGGGAAATTCTACTCTGTTGGTCTTATTCGATCTTTCAGCGGCTTTTGATACCGTTGATCATAAGGTGTTGTTGACTCACCTGCAGGACCTGGCTGGAGTGGGAGGGGCTTTTCTTTAGTGGTTCCGTCCTTTCCTGGCTGAGAGGTCTCAGCAGGTGGTGCTGGGTGATTGCTCATCATCTCCTTGGGATCTCCCATGTGTGGTCCCATAGGCTTCCATCCTGTCCCTAGTCTAGCTACACCCATTGTACGGACACGCTTTTTGCGGAATCACGCATCTCCTTTGATAAATTTTAAAATGAGCAGGTATTAGAACAAGAACTGAGCCATGTAAACTTAGGCATACATACAACTGTGATTGTAAGAACCATCTAACTCATGAAATTTACTTTTAGTTCAGAAGGGTCTTAGGAGAAATGAAAATGAGGAGAATAAACACATACAGTTGCTCATCTGAGACTCTGCTAGCTTGTGAACTGTAATTCAAGCGACACCAAATAACTTTTGCCAAATTCAGAATTACCTTTATAAATGGGGGTAAACAATGACTCTCTCACAATGGACTGTCCCAGATCCTGGGTGGTTAAAACTGTAAGAGAGAAGTATAAAAAGATCCAGTCTCACAATGCTTAAAGCAATAGCTGCTGTCTCTGGGTATTTTCAGATGTGACGGGGCGGCATTCGCCCTGCCACAGAATCACCCAAATGATTCCCCGCCGGAATCCTGCTGTCACGGCCAGCAGACTTGCTGGCTGATTCTGGCGGGGAATCTGAGTGTGTGTGTGTCGGGGCTGCACAGCGTAACATGTGGCTGCACAGCCCCGCTCCCCCCACGCTCCTCCAGCCGCAGTACCACCAGGAGATGGGCGGACACTGCGGCCAATGCGGCCACAGAGCCCCCCCCCCCAGGGCATTGACCACGGCCTGGAATCAGCGGTGCTGATTCCGAACCATGGTCAGGGGACAGACATGATGCCCCCGTTGATCACGGGTGGGAATCGCTTTGACCACGCAAATGGCCCTCCTCTGGGCAGGAGGGCCATTTGCATGGTCAAAGCAATTCCCGCCCGTGATTCATGGGGGTGAACATCTGGCGGGAATCACGGTTGGCCCCAACAGACGTTATGAGCTCACGGTCCCCATATGGGAATTGACTGTGGTTCACCGTGATCTCGTAACGTCTGAAAATACCCACTGTCTGGGAGCAAATATCAAATTAATTCATGTTAATAAGAACTGAGACCTGTTCAAGAACATTCTAATAGATGCCCAGAAAGCCACTATCCCTTAAACACAGAAAGATGGAAGAGCATAAATCAGTAATTTAAAAATGGAGGCAACTGCTCCGGGAAGATAAAATGAATCAATCAATGGATAATGGAGATAAAGACAAAAAGAAAGGATTAAAAAAACTTATTGGGCCAAAAAGACTCTTAATTTGGAACAGGTCAATTACTAGATGCAGATGGTAGAAAAGACAGATGTGTTCAATAGATATTACTAGTCTGTGTTGGGAAGAAGCAGGAGGAAGTAGCAATCCCATATGATGATGTGGATGAAGCTGAAATTTCATTATCCAGAACTGTGGAGCATCAAAAAAGTCACAGAATGGGGATCACTAAATCCAGTCCCCTGCCCATACCTAAACCATCTGACATATGCTCATCCAGTCTCTTCTTAAAAGCCTCCAAAGATGGAGAAACTACAGCTTTTAACCTATCATCCAGGATATTGGCAGTACCTCCCAATTTTGTGTTATCTGCAAATTCCACAAGTATAATCTCTAATAGGGGTGTGCATGTAGTTTTCGTTATATCAGTAATGAAAATGAAATTTGTCATTTTCATTATCATTATTGCAATAACAAAAATGACAAAAATAATAACAAAATCAATAGCAATAACGAAAGCTGGTATTGATTTTGTCATTGCCTAGCAGCCTGACAGGTATTTTTTGGAGGGAAATGTGGCGAGGGGAGGAGGGAACAGACATCTTGGAGCCAGAAACAGTGTCGAACTCTTGAACTGGGCCTGTGATGGGAGGGGAAGGACCTGATAGATGTAATCGCTGGCCAGTGATAAAGCGCAAGCAGGTCCCAGGCAGTTGAATGGCACCCTGTGATTGCTCAATGCCTCCTGCCTCCCAGAACCAATTAGGGGATCTCTGGGGGAGGGCACTGCAACCCTTTATACTGCAGGGCTGGGCTGCTTAACTCTGGTTCTGTGTTAGATATTGTTCAGGGTGCATTTGCAGAATCTGCTGTTGCTTGAACTAAAAATCCTCCCATATATATCCTTACCACCTTACCTTTCCAGTCCTTATTCCTTATCCTTACATTTTACCTTCCCTGCCTGTCTCCCCCTGTACACACACACATATAGAGAGAGATAGAGGTAGTATGGTTTAGATATATTTATTAGATGACAGATATAGGATAGAGATAGTAGCTATAACTTTGAGTTTTCCTTTTTCCTTCCCCTGTCTGTCTCCCCCTGTCCATATTATCTTTACAGTGGTAGCTGTAAAGATACTTAAATGTACAACCACTGTTCCATTGTAATCAGGGTTCTGGTGAAGGCCCGTATTTGATGAACCGCTAGACATAGTAATATGAATTTGTGTCAGTGGGTGTAAGTTGTGAGGAACATTATACGTACAAAGTTTGAAGCAGATTGATCAAGTAAGTCCAAAGTTATGAGCATTTTGAGGTTACCTTGTTAGGGTGAAAATTGAAATGTTCTCAGAATTTTCCGGCTTCCGTATCTCCTACCCGTGGAGGGGTTGATCCCTCAAAATTTACAGACATGGAGCTGGAGATAAATGACATGATCCTGTGCGGTATGGTAGTGGTTGGTGCTTGGAAAACCGAGTTATTGATGATTGAAAAATCTGTTTTGTTTCTCCGCACATGCTCAGTATGTACAGAGTTTTCAGCTTTGTGCTTCACTTATGTCACCAGCTGATTATTTAAGCACCTGGTGACATCACAAAGGCTTTCTGCTTCAGACAGCTGAAGCTCTGAGCAGTCAGCAATAAGTATGCTTTGGTGGGACGATCCTGAGCACAAGGGAAATGGTATTAGGAGGTATGCATAGTATGGGTGGTATGAGGAGCAGGGATTGCTGAGGGGAGGGATTTGGTTGGGGGGTACTGAGGGGAGAGGTCTGGTGAGAGGAGCAGGGAATGCTTTTAGGTGTGTGGAGCAAGGGCTACTGAGGGGTGGGGTGCAGGATCAGGGGGTGCTTGGAGGGGTGGGGATCACCGAAGGGAGGGGTACCTGTCAGCAGCCACATAACTGTAGACACTTAAAGTGTGATAACTGTGATTTGGTGGGACAACGAGGAAAAAGGTGGTATGAGGAGCAGGAATTGCTGACGGGAGGGGTTCGGTTAGGGGACTGAGGTTTGTGCTTCACAGAGCTGGTTGTGGGAGCAGGGGATGCTGTTAGGTGTGGGGATTAAGGGGTATTAAGGGGTGGGGTGCAGGATGAGGGGGTGCTTGGAGGGGTGGGGATCGCTGAAGGGAGTGGTTTGGTTGAGGAACAAGGGGGTGCTGAGTGGAGGGGTTTGGCTGGTGGAGCAGGGGGGCCTGGGAAGTGTGGGGTCCTTCTTGTGAACAAAGAACTGATGTTTATTATTACTGATGAGGCTTGCGTTGAATGACAAATGTAAGGCTATAATAAATGCCCTTTATACAAAACTATTATAACTATTGTTCATTTCCACTAATGTGTACTTCTAATACATCTGCGCGGTTCGCAGATGAAATGTACTTGCCACACTTGGCTCAAATTTGAAAGATACATTACAGTAACGGTAAACACACGGTGGAGCAGGGGAGCCTGGGAAGTGTGGGGTCCTTGTTGTGTCCTTGTTGTGGGGGCAGCATCTGAGAGACAATGGGGAGGTGTGGGGGGAGGAGGAGACAAAAAAGGTGTAGGGGGTTCCCCACTACAGCAACACCTAAAAGTTGCTGACTGATGATTGAAAAAACAGCTCTGATGCTCACTGAGGCTTTGACCTTCACTGATGCCAGCTGCTGATCAGTTTAGCAGATGGTGACATCACAAAGGCTTTCACCTTCACACAGCTCAACCTGTCAGCAGCCACATAACTGTAGACACTTAAAGTGTGATAACTGTGATTTGGTGGGACAACCCAGAGGACGCACAAGGGAAAAACCTACCTCATACGGGTTACGCACTGGGTACGTACCCCGGGGGGATTCACGTGGTATGAGGACCAGGGATTGCTGGTGGGAGGGGTTCGGTTAGGGGACTGAGGTCTGAGGGGAGAGGTCTGGGTGGCTTTCATCTAACAGGCAGGGTTACTGAGGGGTGGGGTACTGAGGTGTGAGGTACTGAGGGGTACTTAGGGGTGGGGTGCAAGAATGGGGGGTGGTTTGAGGGGTGGGGTTTCTTTGGGGGCCGGTGGGAGGAGGAGCCAAAATAAATGGGGAGGTGTAGGGGGGGAGAGGAGATGTGGGGGGAGGAGGAGCCAAGAAAAAATGGGGAAGTGTAGGGGGGGTCCCCTACACCAACACCAAAAAATCATATAGAAAAACATCCCATGCATGGATACCCACTGTCTGTGTGGGGGGAGCGCTCGTGTAAACTGAGTGCGTGGCAGTATACACTGCCCACCCTATCTACACACAGGGCACTCTGGCCAGGGCACCCCACTGTCTTTGTCCCCTGCAGGTCCCCACTTGCCACCCGCCAACACATTCCCTGTTCTATTTATTCTTAAGGAGGTACATGTATTGATTACATACCTATAAAGAAAACAATTGATAGGGAAAATAGACTACTGATAAGAATTCTTGCTCCACAGTTGGAAATTATGATACTTTACCAAAGAAAGTAATCCATTTCCCTTTTGCCAGACACACAGAGTCAGATGCCTTCAAAGAAACAGCAGCTCCGGAAAGCACACAAACAAAGAAGACTACAGGAGCAAAGCAACTGCCCCTCCGCTTTTGCTGCGGTGGGGTTTTGGCGGTGCCCCCGCTTCTAGAGAGGAAGGAGGCGGGGACGAGTAAGGTGCCCGAGGTCGGCGCCAGGGATCAGGGGGCAGGGGAACGGTCGCCTCGGCAACGAAGGAGGGGCGTAGTCAAGTACTCATACATAGTGCGCTGAGCATTTTATTTATTTATTTATTTATTTTATTTAATAAATTTATACCCCACCCCTCCTGCAAAGCAGCCCGGGGCAGCTTCCAACAATTAAAATACAATAAAAGCAATTTAAAACATTTATAACAATAATAATGAAATATTAAAACAGGGCTAATATCATAAATATATAATAGATAACAAATAATTTGACATGGGGGGGCCCGGGGCCTGGCTTCATTATGATAAGGTGTTTCGGCGCAGGGCTGCCAACAACCCCCGGCTCAGATGGGATGTGCACGCACACGATATCTAGCTGGAGTGTATCAGCAGTGCTCGATATGCTCCTCGATCAGACAGTGGGCACGTTCTCTCCCAGGTAGGGGGTGGTCAGCCGGGGGATCAGGGACAAGGTGGCAGGTCAAGACAGCCCCCAGGGAGCCCGACCTGCTGGAATTACAATGACGGGGATAAATGTTTTCGATCCCCCTGCAAATTTAAGCATGTGTGCACACAGTGCACAGGCGACCATGCTGCTTCCGGGTGCAGCAAATTCTGGCAGTACGGAAACAGGAACAGCGGGCGGGCTGGCACCGGGTGGGGCTTGCCCGGCCAGGGTGGCGCCCCCCAGGCAGTGGGAAAGGGCGCCAACCTCGGTACGCCATGATGCCCTGTGGGAGGCGACCTGCAACTACCCGGACCAGGCCACTGTCAATTACGTAATTGAAGAATTCCGAAGTGGTTTTAGGATACCAACGTGTGGCCCCCGCTATCATTTGGGGGCCAGGAACTTGAAATCGGTGTTGGGAAATGAACAGCTAGTTCAGCAGAAAATTACAAAAGAGGTCCAAGAGGGGAGAATTCAGGGTCCCTTTGATGCCTTGCCTATGCCCACCCTTTGGATATCCCCATTGGGAATAGTACCAAAGGCGGCCCTGGGTAAGTTTCGCATGATCCACCACTTGTCCCATCCAAAAGGGGAATCGGTGAATGATGCGATCTCAGCGGAGTTTTGTACGGTTAAGTATGCATCATTCGACTCAGTTGTCGAAATGGTCCGTTCCCGTGGGAGGGGCGCCCTCCTCGCGAAGTGTGACATTAAATCTGACTTAAGGCTACTGCCCATGCACCCAGATGACTTCAAGCTTTTGGGCATGGAGTTCAGGGGCAAATTCTACTTCGACAAGGCCATGTTGATGGGATGTTCCATCTCATGCACGGCCTTTGAGAAGTTTAGCACGATCCTTGAGTGGATCACGCGTCATCATGCGGGATGGAGCCGGATCACACATTACTTGGACGATTTCCTCTTCGCGGGGAAGGCGGGGACCACGGAATGCGCCCGAGCAATGGGCACCTTCCAGGAGGTCACCAAGGAATTGGGGGTGCTGCTGGCACCAGAAAAGATGGAGGGCCAAGCAACCAGGCTAACGTACTGCTGGACATGGTACTGTCCCTGTCTCGTTTACCCGAAGAAAAGATACGGGTCCTCTGAGAATTGATAGTGGTGGTTTGGGGATCCGCTAAAATAATGATTAGACAACTCCAATCCCTCGCGGGTAGTTTGAACTTTGCTTGCTGTGTGATTGCCCTGTATGCACGCATAGGTGGCGACCGGCCCCCACATCACCACATCAGGCTGATGAAGGAGATGCGAGAGGATCTGGCCACCTGGGAAGCCTTCCTCGAAGGGTATAATGGAGTCAGTTTTTGGCAGCAGCGGCTCCTACTGGAGGCTGAGCTGCAAATACATTCCGATGCAGCAGGGGGTCATGGTTTTGGGGTTTACTTCTGGGGCAACTGGTGTGCGGCAGCGTGGCCGGCAGACTGGGAGGAGTGGGGTTTAACAAGGGACCTGACATTCTTGGAGTTTTTCCCAATAGTAGTGGCTATAGTATTGTGGAAGAAGGAATTCGCCAACAGGAGGGTCTTGTTCTGGTGTGATAACATGGCAGTTGTACATGTTATCAACAAGTTGTCATCAAAATCAGAAAGGGTCATGCGGCTGGTCCGGGTTTTTGTACTTAGGTGGCTGAAAGCAAACATCTTGTTTATAGCCAAGCATGTGCCCGGTATTAATGACGGCATAGCCGATGCCCTTTCTCGGTTCCAGGCAGACCTTTTTTGTATGCTGGCCCCGTACGCCAACAAGGACCCCGACCCATTCCTGAGCAACATGTGGAACCTTGGATCGTAGAGTTATATCAGGCGGTACAGAGTTCCCTTGCCCCCAGAACCAGGTGGGCGTATGAGACGGCATTTACCAAGTTTCAAAACTTCAGGCGGCTGAACAGTTGGGCTGTAGGTTTTCCCATCCCCGAGATGCAGGTTATCTGGTTTGCAATGGAGCTTCGAGGAAAAGGTTTGGCCCCGGGAACGATAGCAGGAAAAGTGGCGGTCATCATCTTTTCTAGTTGGCTGATGGGACATCTTCCCCCTGACAACAGCTTCTTCATGAGCCGTCTCAGGGAGAGCTGGTCCAGGAGCACTCCCCCCATGTAAGACAAGCGAGCCCCCATCACACCCCAGCTGCTCCCCCGGCTAACCTGGGCGTTGCACTGAGTCTGTTATTCCCAGTCAGACAGAGAGCTTTTTGGAGCGGTTTTTCAGGTGGCCCTATTTGGGACCTTCCGAATTAGTGAATTAGTCCCTGGATCTCGGGCTGACAGGTCGGGCGGGGCTTTGCAGCTGGGGGATGTGGGATGGCAGGGAGAGGCCCTTACGTTGCACCTTCACAGATCAAAGACTGATCAAAGGGGAAAGGGTAAGGTGATCAGGTTGTACCCATCGGGGGATGCACAGATCTGCCCAGTCCGGGCAATGAAGGACTATTTAGCATCTCGCCTGCAAGGGGCGAGGTCACTGTTCGTGCATGCAGATGGGGCGCCCTTGATGCGCTATCAGCTTGGGGCAGTTTTGGCCATGTGTGTGAGGGAAGCAGGCCTTGATCCAGGCTGTTACAGCGCACACTCATTCAGGATCGGGGCAGCGTCTACAGCTGCGAGCATTGGGTTCACTGGCCACCAGATACAGCAGATAGGCCGGTGGCGATTGGCAGCATATCGCACGTACATAAGGGAAGCTGAGGTACAAATGGGGGGTCAACATGCGGCCTCACAAGCCGAGGAGAGAACTGGATTTGCACACCACTGATGTGTAATTTCCCTTTCAGACATGGCAGCCCCTCCCGGACGGACGGTGGTTTGGATCGTCGACCACAGTATCGTGCACTGGGCAGGGAAGATGGCCACGTGCAGCGGGTGGGGTACCCAGCTGGGCCTTAGCAAGCAGGCAGAGATAGTATGGTTGGAAAAACATGGAATGTTATGGGAGCAGCTTCTCCTGGCTCTGACCGCGGCAAGTGAGAAATTCCCTAGGTCAGGAGTGATGGTAATATACTTGGGGGAGAACAATTTGCCCAGAGCAATGGGACTGTGGCTGATGAAAAGGGCTAAATGCGACCTGAAAATAGTGCATGAACGGTTTCCTCAGTGCATTTTGTTGTGGTCAGAGATGCTGCAGAGGTGGGTATGGACCAACGCCAACAACCCGGGGAAGGTAGACAGGGCTAGAAAGAGAGCTAATGGGGAAATTGGGTCTTGGTTAACTGCGAAGGTGTCAGTGGTATGGGAAGGACGGTTGCGTCGAGGAGAAGAGGGAATGGGTAGGAGAGGACGTTCACTACACGTGGCGTGTGACACGGGCAACCCGGGTCCCACCTCCTCGGCAAGAAGGAGCCTGGGAGAATGCCCGTCAGGATAGTGTGTGGGCCGTTGTTCCCTGGGCTTACGCACCTGGAACTTAGGCCCCTATCATCATAGGGCGCCGAAGAGTGAAGAC
>QEPC01006240.1:3475474-3486407 GCA_003113815.1 Sphenodon punctatus
CAAAGCAGTATACACTGCAAATGGATGCTATTGTGGTAGCTGCAAACAATGTAGCACTGCTTGCTAATCAACACCATATCAATATTAACACTATCAATACTCGGAAACAGATGGATAACATGAGCACACAGTACAACAACAAGGGAAATAAATGAAAAGCAGTCATGGCCTTGTACAGATTTATGCATTCGATCAATGACATCTTTAGAAATAATTGCCAACTTTATTAAACAATTTTACAAAGCAAATATAATCACCAAGAAAAAGATACTAATGAATATTGACAGCTTCTCAGTGCCCCGATATAACCAAAGGCCTGGCTATTCTTTGGAATGTATGGGCAATAAATAATGTAGAAGTGTGCTACGTCATTTAACAATGATAGCTACACATAACAATGGAACTAGGACATTTGTAATTAAACTATATTCGTTGCGAGCATTGCTCATACTACAGAAAACATTTAAAGACACTGTAGCCAAAGAAACATACAGTACAATTAAAGATTACATTGATTGCAATGTAAAGCCGAAAATAAAAGGAAGAACCCAATTTACAACTACAACACCAACATACGAGGACACATGGAATGAAATACACAACGAAAACAAAATATTTGACAAATATAAGAGAGAAATTAGACAATTTGAAAAAGCAAAGTACACAACATTGGACAAAATATGTATATGCTGTGACCGATTATTCTACCCTCAACAAGTAAGAAAAGTAGATATTGATATAAATACACATGAAAATGATGTATTCTGCCAAATAGTTGCAAACCACGTACTAAGACAAAAAACATTCAGTGCACTAACAGTTATTGTCTGCAAATACTGTTGGTCATTTCTGAAATACAGGATTATGCCTGCACGGTGTATGGATTGAATGCTCAAGAAGTCCCATATGTACTGAAGACACTGAATATTTATGAGAAAATAATGATTCAATTTGTTAAACCCTTCCAAACTATTATTATTATACTGAATACTACTTCAGGGACACTAAAGCAAACTCAACTGGTACATGGTGTTAGAGGAAGGGTAGTATACTTACCATTACCTCTTAAAGAAAACTTAGCAACAACTGCCAACAATTCAAATTTTGAAGATAGTCTCATAATCTTACTAAATGGGGTAGCAACAAAAGACAAGAAAATATGGCAACATGTTATAGACATTAATAAAATACAGCAAGCACTTGCCTTCTTAAAAATAAACAACCCATACTATTCATTAGTGGACACAGACTTCCAAATCCACATACTAGAAGTCTGCGTAAAGAATGGCAAATGCCCTAGTTTAGAGAAATTGGTTCCAACAGAAGCCAATTTATATGAACATTATACCATACACCCACTATATGGAAATGAACCAATTGCAGACAGCATTGATTTGTATCAAATGAAACCAATACATGACATTCCAATAAATATCTGGGAAAGAAGACT
The DNA here is from genome assembly GCA_003113815.1 of Sphenodon punctatus. NCBI lineage: Eukaryota > Metazoa > Chordata > Lepidosauria > Sphenodontia > Sphenodontidae > Sphenodon > Sphenodon punctatus. Next base: position 3,476,925 of record QEPC01006240.1, read on the forward strand.
TAAAGCGAAGTGCTTTCCGGATTTGTTCCCCTCAGGAATAGGAACATTCCATGACAAGAGACAGAATACCATCTCTAAGAGTGAATACCGTAATTCAAGACTACAATGTCAGGATTCTCGATTCAGACTTAGTTTGCAATATCTTTTCCACCTGTTTTGGGAAAGTGAACTAAGTGCTCTCTCTACCAGTATAGCACACACGTTTAAATTGACAAATCAGTTGGGTGAGGTGATGGCACAAATTATGTTAGATATGCTTACAAGTAGACATTCACAAATTCAAACAAATTTAGAAAACATTTTAGCAACAATTTTGCTGAACCAAAGAATACTGGTATAGATGCCAAGGTGAACTAAAAAGTATGCTACGTAACCTAGGACCACCAACTTGGTTCATTACTTTAAGTTGTGCTGAATACAGCTGGGATGAGTTACATGAAATGCTGCAAAAGCTTAACAGAACAAATGCCAATGTTAATAAACTAACTCCAGGAGAACTATGTGCATTAGATCCGGTGACTGTCTCAAGACATTTCCATCACTGTTTCAAAAGCATACTAAAAATCATTCTGCAGAAAAAAAACACCCACCCCTTGGAAAAGTAGTAGACTACTTCTGGAGAGTAGAATACCAGTCACGTGGGGCTCCTCACATCCACATGCTACTGTGAATATAGAATGCACCCAAATTTGGTACTAATTCTAATGAAGTGATAGCAAAATTCATTGAAACTTATGCCATTTGCTCATTACCCAAAAAAGATATTTCACCTATATTACATGATTTAGTGAAAACATTTCAAATACATAAATGTAGCAGGTATTGCAAAAGAACCGTTAAACAAAATGGCCAATATTATAATCAATGTCGTTTTGGTTTCCCAAGAAAGGTATGCCAAGAAACAGAAATAAATGACCTATTCACAGCAATTTGCCAAAGACTACAATTAAAAAGCATGAACCGAGTATACAGTCGTCAAAGGAAAGCAAAAGAGGCATACATAAATGATTATCATCCTTTTCTACTTCTACTTTGGGAAGCAAACATTGATCTCCACTTTGTTGCTGACAACACACTTGCACTGGCTCGTTACATAACAGCGTATATAACAAAACATGAAGGATCAGGACTCCATTGTGTTTGGGATGAAATTGATGAAAATCAAAGTCTGTCATCAAAACTATGGAACTTCGGTTTAAAAACAGAGAATGCGGTGCATATGAAACTGCAGATAGACTAAGCGGAACAAGCCTGTACGGGAAGTCAAAAGCAATAAATTATGTACCCATAAATTTCAAACAAAACCGCAAACATGTTCTAAGATCAAAAGCGGAAATAGAAGATTTAGCATCCCATACTCCACACAGTCAAAACATTCTAAAACCAAATTTAATTGATGCCTATTATCCTAACCGATCAAAACATCTTGAAAATACCACTCTGTTTGAAGTTGCACAGTGGTACCAGTTTTGAAAAAGGAGTTACAGAAAATGTAGCCATGTAACGGTACAAAGTAAGTAGCGAAAATGAAAGAAAAACCCATTTCTAATAAACCATCCAGTTCTATCACTTAAAAATCCTGCACAACGAGAGCTGTACTTTTTTACACTCTTGATGCTCTTTAAGCCATGGAGACATGAAGATACACTTCTTGGAGAATTCAAGTCATATGAGGAAAGCTACAATAACTTCAAAATAAATATGGCTAATCCGGCTTTTACACATTACAAAGCAGTACTGGAAAGAGAGGAAGCAAACTATGAAAAAGTACAACATGAAGTAACATCTACTACTTACAACTGTGAACAAAGAAATGAAGAACCAGAACCTCTATTTGGGAATCCTGTAGAACAATCAGTCACTAATTATGCAATGGAAGACATTTGTGCAGCAATGCAATTGTCATACCAGACAAGACACAACCTTACACATATTGTAAGCCAGCTGAATGTGGATCAGAAATGAGTATATGACTTTGTAACTAATACAATCAATCATGCAATGTTACATGAGGACAAAAAATGCACATGTAGTAATCACAAACCTCTTAACATGTTCATCAGTGGACCAGCAGGAACAGGAAAAAGCTTCCTAATCAGTGCCACAGCAAGTTACATACAAGATAAAACAAAGGACCCCAACTCATGCTCAATTGCTGCACCAACTGGGTTAGCAGCCTACAATATTGGCAGAGTAACACTACATCGATAACTGATGCTTCCTGTACAACATGGCAAACATATGGAATATCGTAAGCTTAGCGAAGACAATAGAAAACTACTACAAAATGTTTTGAAGCCTGTAAAATTACTTATAATAGATGAGGTAAATATGGTATCGAACCTCATGCTGTCATTCATTCATTTAAGATTGCAAGAAATAATGAAAAATGGAAGCCACTACCTTTTGGGGGGCAAAAACATTATTCTGCTAGGTGACTTACTGCAATTAACTCCTGTTAAAGGGAAACCTGCATTCAAAGCATTAAGTACATCGGATACAAGACATACAGTTGGAAGCACTGGCCACACTAATTTATGGCAATACTTCATATATGATGAACTAGAGACAATTATGAGACAATCAAAAGACACTGAATACCGTGATCTGCTGAACAACTTACGAATTGGCCAACTAACAAGCAACCAGATAGAACAATTGCTACAGTGTGTTATAAAAAAAAAACAACCCGGAAACCATGGATAAAGCAGCAGACATATTATAAAGTTTAACTGAAAATGAAAAACCACCAGTGTGCCTCCTGCCAACTATTAAAGCATGTGATCACTTCAATAACTACATGATTTCAATGCAAAAAAACCCAATAATAAATATCCCAGCTCTTGATACAGTGGATAGCATACATTACACTGCAAAAGCAACGGAGGAGGTCAAATAAAAAACCTGGCAAGTTTAACAAATGATGTGTCAAGAACAGCAGGATTAGAAACAATACTCAAGATTTGTCAAAACTGTAGGGTAATGCTACGACATAACCTAAGCATTGATGAAGGACTAGTCAATGGAGCAATGGGTAACATTGTTGAAGTACAGCACAATATCACAAATAACCACATAGAATATATACATATTAAATTTGACAAAATAGATACAATACAGAAAATAGGAAGAACACAGGTAAAGATCTCTTTAATGAGAGATCTCTATATAATTAGAAAGCAGATTCCAATATCGGTAACATATGCTATCTCAATACATAAAGCACAAGGGATAAGTCTAGATACTGTACTGGCTGATATTGAATGGTCAATCGGTATTTAAAGAGGGAATGAGTTATGTAGCACTATCGAGAGTAAGAACATTAGAAGGCCTGAACTTAATAGACTTTGACCAACATAAAGGTACAGCAGATGTATCATGCATTACTGAGTACAACAGATTAAGAGGTAAGTATAAACCAAATAAGCCAAGCATCCCTATGCCAAAAACAACAGGACAAAAAAACCAAAATCAAATAAAAACAAACAAGAGAAAGACATTAGTGTCCATACTGATGAAGGCGTTACTGTTAAAAAACAAAAAAAACCTTCTCACATTGAAAGAAATGTATATTTGCCCAAACCATTTGAAAACAGAAGCACAGTGAACTGCTACTCAAATGTAGCAGCACAACTTCTGTTGACTATTACACTATTTGTACAGTTACTACTTCAGTCCACCTCTAACAATTCCCTAGTTTTATCAATACAAACTATAATCAGAGACTACGCATCTGAATCTGCAACAGTACAAACAAGTAATCCATTACGCTTAGTTGTGGATATGTTCACACTGCATCCAACATTTTCACTACCACAACAATAAGATGTAACAGAATTTATCCTAACAATTCTAAACAACATAGACATTAGCCACGTAGTACTACAAAACCTATTCTCAGTTTCATATAGAAACTTGTACAAATGTTTACGGTGCCTATATGTGCAGGAAGAACACATCCAACAGGAGTGATTTCTTTACTCACATGCACCACCACAACTATGCTGCACATTCAATGAATGAATCTCATCTGAACTGTACAATGACATGTGCACACAGTGCAATGGCAATGCAAAATGAACAGTACAAATTACACATTCACCAAAATACCTATTAATAGTCGTATGTGCATAGTACAATGCATCATTACAAAAAAGGGATTTCAAAATCAAAGCATTCAACTCAAGATTAATTAATATCAACAATTACATGTACAAAACCAAAGCAGTCATATACCACATAGGTCAAACAGTAACATCAGGCCATTATATAATATGGATCAAACATTCAAATGGATGGATTGAATGTAATGACAAATTAATTACAATTTTAAAAAAAAATACCAATTTTTTTACAGAATGCTTATGTACTGATACTTGAAAAACAGAATGAGTAACATGAGTTACTCTGGGTTAACTCATCTGGGTATCTGGGTTAATTACCATATGTAAATAGGAGTAATCTCATTAAGAGATGGGGAGACCAGCCCTAAGACTTTGCATGATATGGCATGTCAGGAGGTGGTTTCCCTGGGGAAGGTGACCTGGGACGGAGGATGGACATTATATGGCCCCCACCCCATGGACTATGTCCCCTTTGGTCGTGCCGCTTGCGCTGGTCAAAGGGGAGACGTTGTGTGTGGAGAAGAAGGCGTTGTGGATACGCCAAGCTAAGTTAATGGTTACCACCCATACCAACAGTGCTATGGGTGGTATGGACCCTGATCGCAATAGGCGATGTCACCCCTCACCTATTCTGGTTAATTTGTTATTTCAATTAATAAAGGGTGCGCCCATTGTAAATCCATACCATGTGTCTTGTCTCGTTATTGGGTGCGTCGACAATGCTTATGTAATGATAGTTCAACAACACAAAGACAATAAAGAAAGACGATAATCAACACAGACGATAAACACATTTTTTTGGTCATTTCTATGTGTCTGTCTTCACTGGGAAACAACAAAACAACGAGTGAACTACAAAACAAAACTACTAAATCTCTTACACAATACTTACGTACTAATACGTGGAAAACATAATGAGTAACACATAACACAAATGGTATGAGGCAGAGGAGGTAACAGTGCTATGGGTGGTATGAGCAGCAGGGATTGATGAGGGCAGGGGTTTGGTTGGGGGATACCGAGGGGACAGGTCTGCTGGCCGGAGCAGGGGATGCTGTTAGGTGTGGAGATAAACTGTTTGTCATCATGTCAAACCCTCTGACCAATGACATACAATGAGAACAAAACTTAAGTCAACAACCATCATAACAAAAAACTAAACAAACAACAAGGAAAAAAACCACAAGAAATTAACAACAAAAAACTTACCAGTTTAACAAACACTTAAATGCACAAGATATAAAACCCCAAAACCAGGGAAATTAAAACACACTTACACCTACAACACATATAGCAAAACGCATGTACATGACCATAATATATCTACTACCTTACAATCCATAGCTTCATTACTTAACAACAAGTAACCATGGTCACTTATCTATTTTTTACATTTAAAATTATTAACATAATTTTGCTATATTTACTGTGCTTCGCAGGGATTACACTATGTTTGGATGTGTTCCCTATTTGTTCAGTACACGGTATTCAGTTCTACAGGAGTTAATCAAGTACTTTCAGGTGATTGGGAAGTACCTTGGGAAGGGTTCTCTGCTCATTCTGTAAATTGTATGCAATTTCAGTACGTATCCAGTTTGTCTCACTACTGAGATGATGGCACCTTGGAAAGGGTTCCCTGCAAAGCACAGTAAATGCACTTTGTTGTGTGTTTGTGTTGTCTAATTATGTTAATAATTTTAAATGTACAAAATAGATAAGTGACCATGGTTATTTGTTGTTAAGTAATGAAGCTATGGATTGTAAGGTAGTAAATATATTATGGTTATGTACATGCGTTTTGCTATATGTGTTGTAGGTGTAATTGTGTTTTAATTCCCTGTTTTTGGGGTTTTATGTCTTGTGCATTTAAGTGTTTGTTAAACTGGTAAGTTTTTTGTTGTTAATATTATATAAATATAGATATTAATTGTATATATATAGATTCAATATTTAGATACTAGACTGTTTCATTATATATATTAGGATTATAGGATAGGAATATTTTGTATTATACATAGGCTAGGTTTATCTTAGATTATGTATATATTACAGATTATATATATATATATAATTATATATTATATTTTATAAATAAAACTAGATATTGTGTGTATACCAATACCAATAACGATACCAAAAACAAAATCTTTGTTTGAAATTGGTACCAATACTGATAATGACAACAATAATGAAAAATGACATTTTGTTAACAATAACAAAAACTACACATTTTTGTAACGAAAACGATAACGAAAAATGAAAAACGACATGGGACCCTGGTGCACACCCCTAATCTCTAACCTTTCATCCAAGTGATTAACAAAAGTGTTGAGTAGCACCAGGCCCAAATCAGACCCCCTGTGGAACTTCTCTTGAGACTACCTCAGAGTCTGAAATTGATCCATAATTATTACTCATTGCATGCAAACATTCAACCAGTTATTTTCTTTGTAACCTAAGGTTGGTGTTCACTGCACCAAAAATTCAAAATTCTGCAGCCAAGAAAGCCTAATTCTGAAGTTCACTGTGATAAGAATATGCACAAGTTCTTTATTTGCATAATCATGCAAATTTTACTCATGCCAATTACATGTCCTGGCATGTAGCTACAATAGATTCTAGCTATAAAAGACACACAAACCCCACAAGCCTGGCTCCCTAACAGTGAGGGCGCTTGAACACTGAAACTCCTTGCAATGGGCAGTCGACTCGAGAGGAGGTGGCCTCAAGTCTTTAAACAGAGATTTCTAACAATATGCCTTAATCCAGCTTGGATAAATTCCATGGTCTTTGTTCACAATAAATCAGATTAGATGACTTTCTAAGACTTTGAAAAGTTCAGAATCAAGATGCAATTTATTTGTATTTCCTTTTAAGAAGGGAACAGTTCTAATTACAGACACAACGTACGGTGCCCTGCAGAACTACATTGATTTATCCTACTGAGGCATCTGGTCCAATGGGTATAAACAGATGGAAAGCAGCTCTAGATTTGCCCATGGATGGCCCGGCACTCCTGGGTTTACCAATCTGTGGGAAAGGCGCCTGCCAGATGTGCAACATGGAGCAGGCTAGGGCTGCTCTGGGGCAGGTCAGCACGGTTTGCTCCCTCTGCAAGATGCAGGAGCACACCACACAAAACAGGCAGGCCAAACCCGAGACAATAGCCAAACACAACACTTTCTGCCCATCCGTTGGGTGGACCCACGGAGCACCTCTGCAAGCCATCCGTCCGTTACCACATTGCCACATACAGCACCACGAAGTCATGGACAGCCACCTAAGTATTGCTAGAGCAACCCATGGCTCTATGGTGGGGAGGCGGGTGCATGCTGAGGTGGACCATGGCCAGGGGACACTGCTGGTTTATCTGATGTGGCCTCTGATGTGATAAATGGCAACCGTGGGAGTGGACTGATGGAGTAGCTCCAGGCTCCGGCAGGCTCCCTGTCTGTCTCTGTCTGAAAATACCCAATGTGTTTAGCCTTATGTATCCTTTTGTAGGCAGAGTCACATCTGGAGATGCCAAAAGTGTATCATTCACAAATGAAGCCTAACAGTTCAAAATTTCATAGAACATCAGTAATCAAACTTGGTAAGGGCGGTTTCAGCCTATGTTTAATGCCCGGTTTACAGCATATGTTTGGATTTTGTCAAAGAGAAAAGATCAATTAAACCTGGTATTTGAAGTAAATTTGTACTTGGTGTAAGAAAAGGTGCCAAAATAGTGCTTGTATCTTCAAAAACTCTTCCAAAGCCATGATATTTTAAAAATACATTTCCCCTTTCCATACTTTCTGGCTGTGAGAAAAAAAACAAAAAAACAAAACTCTAAATGAAATATTTTTCTTTCTTTACACTTGTTGCCTGGACACTTTCTTTCAGAGGTGTATTTTCTGTGGTACTTCTCTTATGGATCACCCTGATACCACATGGCAGATCTGTCTAGATAGCCTGGAAAAATACTACCAGGAAGTAAACCAGAAGTCAAACTGTGGTTCTGTCCTTTGAGTCTGTGATGTCTGAAACCGTACCCCATTTCTCTCCTCTATCTGCATCTCCCCTGGATTATGTTAACACCAGGTGCTCTTCCTAGAGCAGTACAACATAATCTACCCTTTATTTTTTAATATGATTGCATACTCTTCCTCAGAGAACACACCTTATAAACAACAGCTGAGCATAAGCTATTTTAAAAATTTGACTAAAAGTACAGGGTACATAGTGAGTAGTCGGTTTTATAATGTCAGATGATGAAACCCAGAGCATAAAAATGTCTGGCCTTCACATATGACTTCTGTCTCCATACCTGAAGTAGCTGCTTGCTTTAAATGCCCTGCCTAAGGCAGGCTGTGCATTTGAATGACAGAAGTGCCATTCTGCATAGATTTAATTTCAGTGTGTGAGCGAACAGGACAGGTCTTGCATTGCGCTGAGCATGCTGGTCCCAACTGAACAAAACACGGAAGGACATGCTTTACTTTAAGTATACGAAGGGGCATTGTGGAAAAAGGAGATGCAGCTGCTCCCTCCTAGCCCCTCTTTTTTTTACCCACTTTGGGTAGGGGGAAGGGCCAGACTGAAAAGGCTTCTCTGCCCCTTTCTGAAGTGGACACCCCCCGTTTCCGAACACCACAACATTGTGCTCAGAAAGGGGCACGGCCACAGCTACTGCTACTTATAATTTCTATAATGCTACAGCCTATATTTTTCAGCTCTTAACAAAAATGCCAGGCACCATCAGTGTTCAGGTTCTTTCCTACCTGCTGAGGGCTCTTGTTCAAAACTCCTGACAATTTTCTTTGTGCTACTAGATTACCAAATTATTTTTCCAATCAAATGTTAAAAACTGGAGGGCCAGACTCACATACATAAACGAATATGGAACAGCATGCTTGTGACAAGAGCCGAAAGGAATCTCAAGGCTCATCAACTCCAACTCCATTTCAACGCAGTATATTCTTTGCCTACAGCAGCACAGACAGATGCTGGCCCAGCTGGGTTTTGAAAACATTCAAGAAACAAGATTCTACAACCTCCCTGGCCAATGTATTCCTTGTCCAACAGCTCTTGCAGTTAGGAAGTTTTTCCTAATATTTAACTGAAATCTACATTGCTACACTTTTAAACCCATTTTCTCTCATTCCCGCTCCCTCTTGCACAAAAATGTCTAAGCCCTTTGGTGTTGTATTTATTATTATTATTATTATTATTATTAAACATTTATAAAGCGCCAGTAGTAACCTGGCGCTGTACAGAACATACAATCAGATGCGGTCCCTACCTGTGGCTTACAATCTAAAAGACAAGGAGGGGGAGACAAGGAGAGGGGACAGCGGGAGAGACATGGGAGAAGACA
>QEPC01006240.1:3501262-3583807 GCA_003113815.1 Sphenodon punctatus
TAGAACGCGTTACAGTAATCCAGCCTCGAGGTGATGAAGGCATGAATGACAGTGGCGAGGTCGGAGTCTGAGAGATACGGCCGAAGCTGTTTTAGTGTTTGGAGTAGGCCTGTGTACTTATTAGATAATCAATTTAGTTAATAGCATTTAGAATAGTTAATAGCAGTTAGATTTAGTGTAGATAGATAGATATATAATATTAGATAAGACATTTAAATTAAAAAACCAAACATATAAAAACATTATTTTGGAGGGAGAAATGGAGAAGCAAAGGAGAGGCCGGTCTGCTGCCCGTAGGGGAGGCAATGGGGCACGTGCCAGAGGCGGGAGGGGCCATGCAAGGGGAGTGGCAGCAGGCAGCAGCAGTAGCCAGAGGCAGAGCACATCACACACACACACTCAGCAGGCCTGCTTTAGGGCAACAGGCTTCAGCGACTCAGCGTCGCCTCCTGGCAGTGCCCTCCTCCACTGCCACGCAGGGCACTGGAAGGCCTGCAGGACTTGAGGCTGCGTCTGTCTCTGCTGCTGGTGGTGCTGGAGCAGGTGCTGGTGCTGCTTCCAATGTTCCTCCAGGGCCACCAATGTCCCCCACTGTCGAGGCGATCCCCAGCAGTTCAGAGCTGATGGATCCCACCCCGGCTGCTAGAGGCAGGGCCCGATCCCCGGGCAATCTCAGTAGAGAGAGGAGTAGCAGCAGCAGCAGCAGCACTAGCAGCTACAGAGGGGGGCACAGGGAGAGTGCCAGCAGCATGGTGGGTACAGGCAGTCTAGCTTCAGGGTCCCAGTACTCCCCTTCACGGGACATCATCGTGATCGCGGACAGTGAGGAAGAGGCAGACACTAGTGTTGCAGAGGAGATGTCTGTAGCTGAGGCGATGTCTGACCCTCCTCCCAGAGCTGTGTCCCCAGTGCCACAAACTTCTCCCCCTCCCAGCAGCACTGGCAGCAGTGCGTCCGCCGGGGCGGGCAAGAAGGCAGGAGGGGAAAAAGAATCCTCAGTCTGGGATCATTTTAAACAGGTGTGGGCAGATGAGCCCAGAGAGGTGCAGTCAGTGCACAGTGTGCAATAAGGTGGTGAAGCGTGGGCAAGTGCTCACCAACCTTGGCACAACTGCAATGCCAAGGCACCTCAAGGCATGCCACAGTGCTCTGTTGCTCAGCAGGAATGCAGGAGAAGTGGATGCCAGCGGGTTTTCGACTGCAGCGGCCAGTCGCCTGGCTCCTTCAGCGGGCCAGCATCCTGCACTAACTGCTGCCGCCTCTAGCAGCAGGAGCAATATGGGGGCAGAACACCAGCAGGAGCCTCCCCAGCAGCGCCATCAGTCCACCATGGAGGAGATGGGGTGGGGGGATCTGACCAGGCCATTGTCAGGGCGCCGTAGCACTGGCTTCCAAGGGAAAGCCAAGCGCCTGTTGGCAGAAATGATTGCTCTGGATGTTCGGCCCTTCTCAATTGTGGAGGACAAGGGCTTCCAGTGGCTGATTGGGTTCCTGGCCCCCAACTTTAAGATGCCTTCCCGCTCCACACTGAGTCAGACCGTGGTGCAACAGCTATACAGGGCTTTGAAGGAGCGGGTGAGGGAGCTTCTGGCAGGGGCTGGGGGGCCACAATCCACTTCACCACTGACCTGTGGTCCACCAGAAATGCCCAGCACGCTTACCTGGCAGTGACTGCACATTGGTGGCAAGACCCAGAGGCAGCACTTGGCAGTGGCAGGAGGGGACCTGAAGCAGGGTATACGTGGACCCTGCTTCAGGCACAAGTCATGGACAGCTCTCACACCTCAAGGAATCTCGAGGAAGCCCTGGCCACTATGGTGAGGGAGTGGGTCATGCCAGGTGCCTTCACCAAGGGGTGTGTGGTCACGGACAACATGGCCAATTTACTCAAGGCAGTCCGTGACCGGGGCTTCACAAGCATCCTTTGTGGTGAAGGATGCTCTGGGCTTGGGGGAGAAGGGGATTGGGCCAGGCACCCTTAGCTCCCTGGTTGAGCGGGGGAGGAAGCTTGTGGGCTTCTTCAACTGCAGCGTGAAGGGCAGCGAGCTCCTCCGGGAGAAGAAGGCCAAGCAAGGGTCCCCGGTGCACACACTGCTTCAGGATGTCTTCACTAGGTGGAATTCCACCTTCCTGATGCTCGATCGGCTTCTTGAACAGAAAGCCGCCCTGCATCAGGTGGAACTGGAGACAGACATTGAGGCACCTCCAGGGTACAACAGGGAGGAATGGAGATTATCACTCACACAATATTTGTCCTGAGACCATTCCTGGCCATCACGGAGACCTTGAGCAGCTCCATCGCCACCCTCAGACAGGTGACCCCGCTGGTCCATAGTCTCCGCAGCAGCCTGGATGAGATTCTGGGGGGTGGCGGTGGGATCATGGCCCTCAGGGCAGGAGGATGTCAGATGAGGCGATTGACCTTGCATGGAAGCTGAAGGCGGGACTGAGTGCATGCTTTGACAAGCTCCTGCACTAGGAGGAATATGTCCTGGCAACCATGCTGGACCCCAGGATCAAGGGCAGCATGGCACATGAAACAGCACTCTATAGCCTCCGGAAGGATGTGCTGGTGCAGAAGGTCCAGCAGGCAGAGCGGGCCATGCAGCAGGACGCCCCTAGGGATGGTGGGAGTGGGAACAGCGACCCCTTCCAGCCATCTGGGTCTATCCCTGTCCCCAGCCCTAGGGGTGGCAGCAGCACCCAGGGCTGGTGCAAGGGTACTGGGCGCCCTAGGCGAAACTTCAGCCTTGCCCCCCACCCCCATGATAACATTAAAAAATGAACATTTTGTATTGGTATGAATATAAAACCTGTATTTACATATATATATTTTACACAGGACAGGAGAACAATATAATATGGATTGATTGTGCATTCTCATTGTTCTTTATTGAAACAATTCTGGGTGAGCAGATCAACAACAACATCAATAGCTTACTATACTGGCTAATATCAATATGGTCTTAAAAAATAAATAAATATGGAATAATTTTCCATACACTGGGTGAGCACAACAACAACAAAAACCTTACTATACTGACCAATATGGTCTTCAAAATAAATATGGAATAAGAATTAATATGCCATTGGGGTGCAGCACAGGGCTGAGGGCTGGCCACCCCGGACTCTGGCAGCTCGTAGCCTTGAGAGACGGCAAAGTTCAGGGCCCCTTCCATGTCCCGATGCCACCTGGAGAGTGCCTGGTGGTATATTTGCAGGCGGTCCATCTCGGCGGAGACATACTGGCCGTACTCCTCCACCTTCTGCCTCTCTACCTGGACCACCTGCAACTGTGCCACCAGGTGGTTCTCCATGGTGGCTGCAGACTGCTGGACCTTGGCCACGAAGTCCCGGGTGGGCCGCTGTAACTGGGCCCTAAATGCCTTGGCCTCTTCATTCTCCCGTGGCTCGGGGGTCTCCACATCAGGACTGGGGGTGGGTGGGTGCGTACATGCCTTTGCTTCTGGGTTGCCTTTCCCCCCTTCTTCTGCCGCTGAGGCTCCACGACCACGGCCACACCAGACTTCTCCACCTGCTACCTCACTCTGAGGCCATGGGTGCGCTTGATGTAGCTGATGAGCCCTGATGTGGTCCCCTCCTCCTTCTGCTGGTGGAATCTTTTATGGCAGATCTAAAAAGAGCAGAAAAAGATAGGAACATAAGAAGTGCCATACCAATGGTCTGTCAAGCCCTGCCTATATTCGGTCTCCACAAGTGGGTGAATTGGGTGGCCAATGTGCAATCTCTCTCTGCAGGGGACTTCCGTTCCTAACAGGACAAGTCATAGGACAATTAATTCCCTGTTGTTCCAGTCCTTGTGCCATACCTTGCATGTGGCGATTCCGTCGCCCTTGTCGAAAAACCTCCAGACATCCGACTGCCGGCGCCGAATGTCTGGGGGTGTCACTGGCAGTGGCGAGTCTGGCGACATCTGCCAGGGGGTCCTCCTCCTTGGCCTGGTCCTGGTAGCAGTGCTGGGGCCGGCATCCAATTCCTCTCTGAAATGGGAACACATTAAGAACACCAAAGTAATATCATGCATTTATGATGATNCAGCATCCTGCACTAACTGCTGCCGCCTCTAGCAGCAGGAGCAATATGGGGGCAGAACACCAGCAGGAGCCTCCCCAGCAGCGCCATCAGTCCACCATGGAGGAGATGGGGTGGGGGGATCTGACCAGGCCATTGTCAGGGCGCCGTAGCACTGGCTTCCAAGGGAAAGCCAAGCGCCTGTTGGCAGAAATGATTGCTCTGGATGTTCGGCCCTTCTCAATTGTGGAGGACAAGGGCTTCCAGTGGCTGATTGGGTTCCTGGCCCCCAACTTTAAGATGCCTTCCCGCTCCACACTGAGTCAGACCGTGGTGCAACAGCTATACAGGGCTTTGAAGGAGCGGGTGAGGGAGCTTCTGGCAGGGGCTGGGGGGCCACAATCCACTTCACCACTGACCTGTGGTCCACCAGAAATGCCCAGCACGCTTACCTGGCAGTGACTGCACATTGGTGGCAAGACCCAGCGGCAGCACTTGGCAGTGGCAGGAGGGGACCTGAAGCAGGGTATACGTGGACCCTGCTTCAGGCACAAGTCATGGACAGCTCTCACACCTCAAGGAATCTCGAGGAAGCCCTGGCCACTATGGTGAGGGAGTGGGTCATGCCAGGTGCCTTCACCAAGGGGTGTGTGGTCACGGACAACATGGCCAATTTACTCAAGGCAGTCCGTGACCGGGGCTTCACAAGCATCCTTTGTGGTGAAGGATGCTCTGGGCTTGGGGGAGAAGGGGATTGGGCCAGGCACCCTTAGCTCCCTGGTTGAGCGGGGGAGGAAGCTTGTGGGCTTCTTCAACTGCAGCGTGAAGGGCAGCGAGCTCCTCCGGGAGAAGAAGGCCAAGCAAGGGTCCCCGGTGCACACACTGCTTCAGGATGTCTTCACTAGGTGGAATTCCACCTTCCTGATGCTCGATCGGCTTCTTGAACAGAAAGCCGCCCTGCATCAGGTGGAACTGGAGACAGACATTGAGGCACCTCCAGGGTACAACAGGGAGGAATGGAGATTATCACTCACACAATATTTGTCCTGAGACCATTCCTGGCCATCACGGAGACCTTGAGCAGCTCCATCGCCACCCTCAGACAGGTGACCCCGCTGGTCCATAGTCTCCGCAGCAGCCTGGATGAGATTCTGGGGGGTGGCGGTGGGATCATGGCCCTCAGGGCAGGAGGATGTCAGATGAGGCGATTGACCTTGCATGGAAGCTGAAGGCGGGACTGAGTGCATGCTTTGACAAGCTCCTGCACTAGGAGGAATATGTCCTGGCAACCATGCTGGACCCCAGGATCAAGGGCAGCATGGCACATGAAACAGCACTCTATAGCCTCCGGAAGGATGTGCTGGTGCAGAAGGTCCAGCAGGCAGAGCGGGCCATGCAGCAGGACGCCCCTAGGGATGGTGGGAGTGGGAACAGCGACCCCTTCCAGCCATCTGGGTCTATCCCTGTCCCCAGCCCTAGGGGTGGCAGCAGCACCCAGGGCTGGTGCAAGGGTACTGGGCGCCCTAGGCGAAACTTCAGCCTTGCCCCCCACCCCCATGATAACATTAAAAAATGAACATTTTGTATTGGTATGAATATAAAACCTGTATTTACATATATATATTTTACACAGGACAGGAGAACAATATAATATGGATTGATTGTGCATTCTCATTGTTCTTTATTGAAACAATTCTGGGTGAGCAGATCAACAACAACATCAATAGCTTACTATACTGGCTAATATCAATATGGTCTTAAAAAATAAATAAATATGGAATAATTTTCCATACACTGGGTGAGCACAACAACAACAAAAACCTTACTATACTGACCAATATGGTCTTCAAAATAAATATGGAATAAGAATTAATATGCCATTGGGGTGCAGCACAGGGCTGAGGGCTGGCCACCCCGGACTCTGGCAGCTCGTAGCCTTGAGAGACGGCAAAGTTCAGGGCCCCTTCCATGTCCCGATGCCACCTGGAGAGTGCCTGGTGGTATATTTGCAGGCGGTCCATCTCGGCGGAGACATACTGGCCGTACTCCTCCACCTTCTGCCTCTCTACCTGGACCACCTGCAACTGTGCCACCAGGTGGTTCTCCATGGTGGCTGCAGACTGCTGGACCTTGGCCACGAAGTCCCGGGTGGGCCGCTGTAACTGGGCCCTAAATGCCTTGGCCTCTTCATTCTCCCGTGGCTCGGGGGTCTCCACATCAGGACTGGGGGTGGGTGGGTGCGTACATGCCTTTGCTTCTGGGTTGCCTTTCCCCCCTTCTTCTGCCGCTGAGGCTCCACGACCACGGCCACACCAGACTTCTCCACCTGCTACCTCACTCTGAGGCCATGGGTGCGCTTGATGTAGCTGATGAGCCCTGATGTGGTCCCCTCCTCCTTCTGCTGGTGGAATCTTTTATGGCAGATCTAAAAAGAGCAGAAAAAGATAGGAACATAAGAAGTGCCATACCAATGGTCTGTCAAGCCCTGCCTATATTCGGTCTCCACAAGTGGGTGAATTGGGTGGCCAATGTGCAATCTCTCTCTGCAGGGGACTTCCGTTCCTAACAGGACAAGTCATAGGACAATTAATTCCCTGTTGTTCCAGTCCTTGTGCCATACCTTGCATGTGGCGATTCCGTCGCCCTTGTCGAAAAACCTCCAGACATCCGACTGCCGGCGCCGAATGTCTGGGGGTGTCACTGGCAGTGGCGAGTCTGGCGACATCTGCCAGGGGGTCCTCCTCCTTGGCCTGGTCCTGGTAGCAGTGCTGGGGCCGGCATCCAATTCCTCTCTGAAATGGGAACACATTAAGAACACCAAAGTAATATCATGCATTTATGATGATGATGCCTCTAGACAAGTCCTTCCTCCTTGGGATGCTAGCAACTAGACAGCACGTGCAAATCCTGCCCTCCCGGGGATGCTAGGGAATGCTAGGGATTGCAAATAGGAAGGCCGTGGCTAGCACGTGCAAATTCTGCCCTCCTTGGGGTGCTAGAGATGGTGACAGACGGGAGATGTGACCCTGGCTGGAAAGACCTTGCCCTTATTTGGAGGTGCGTAGGGAATGGGATGGCAACTGGAGAGTAGAGACACTTGCTAGCCTCGCACATGTTTGGGTGGGGGGTGCTGCTCGTGCCAGAGCCCCCTACACTACAGTACCCTCTCTCTTTGTGGCAGACATCCGCTGTCACCCGCTGATGCCCACTGTTTGTGCCTGAATGATGCCCACCACCCACGCACCCACCCGCACGCCGTTGAGCTCGCTCTACCAGATAGAGCCTTTCTTGTCCTCAGAGTAAAAATAAAGTTTACAAACCTGGCAGCACCTCCTGAGCCTGCCGCTTGCTCCTCAGCTGAGGAGCCGGACACCACCACCTGAGGTGGTGTAGGGGCAGTGCCAGCGACCTTGACTTCTTCCTTCTCCTAAAGTGGTAAGTTGACCCCCAGCCACCGAATAAGAACTGCAGCCTTCTTCATTTTTAAAAAAACAATCGCCCACAGCTAAAACAGTCACCCACAACACACACCAAGACTCACCAACCACAACCACAACCACAACAACACAGCCAAACCCAACCCAAACACAGCCAAAACACACAAACCGAACAGCCACCGAGCCAAACACACACTCACTCACCACACAGCTCCGCACGCACTCGAATTTCCGGTTTCCGGTGCGATTACCGCTTCACGTGCTCTCGTGATAATTTTTTCCAAATGGCCGAACCCGAACCGAACGGCCGAACCCGAACCTGGCGAATGAACCAAATGGCCAAACTGAACAGCCGAACCGAACAGCTGAACCCAAACCACGATCTGTTTGCCCATTCCTACAGACTGTAGCCTCAGGATAGGGATTGTGTGTAAGAGAGTGGGTGGTTCTGAATCCAGCTGCAATTAAGAGTGAGTATGGCCAACCCTGCATTATGAGGTTTATAAAATGGAAGTTTGCACATTCATGCAAAAGACAGCACACCTGTAAAGTGTCTTGTGGCTCTCAGCCATATAAAGATTTTGGTACACAGTTCTTGGACTTGCTAATTTTGACCATCTCTGATCTATGGTAGGGATGTGTGAACAGAATGAGGTTTGGATGTTCGGCCATTTGGTCCAAGAACTTAGTTTGGGTTTGTGGGTTCGGTCTCGCGGAGTTCGGACCCCCACGAACGTTCGGAAAGTTTGGCCACGGCAGAGGCTTGGGGTGCTCCAGGGATGCCCGTGGGGGCATGGCAGGCCATCGGAGACAGAGCAGCAGCAGCAAAAGAGACCGGGAAGGCTTGGGGATGGCACCCCGGGTTACCTGGGCAGGCAGGCTCAGCGCTTGGCCCCTGGGGGTGCCCATGGTGCCATGGCTGGCCGTCTGAGACCCAGCAGCAGCAGCAGCAGCCGCAGCAGCAGCAGCAGAGGCCAAGGAAGGCTTGGGACTTGGTGGCTGGCCTGGCACCCCTACTTGGCTGGGCATTGGAGGATGCCAGGCATCGGTGGAGAAACGGCAGACATTGGATTGCCTGGTAGCAGAACCCATGGCACAGCAGCAGCAGCAGGCACTGGATTGCCGGGGCACAAAACCCATGGCACAGCAGAGGCAGCAGAAGCGGACATTGGATTGCTGGGGCACAGAACCCATGGCACAGCAGAGGCAGCAAAAGTGGACATTGAATTTCCAGGGGACAGAACCCATGGCATGCCGTGGAATGATGGCTCCCCTTGACTGTAACGTAGGCCCCAGTACCCTGATGGTGGGTCCTGGGGCTTGAGTGGCTGCTTCTTAATGTGGTGGAATGACAGCTCCCCATGAGCGAAATGACAGCACCAGAACCCTGATGGTGGGTCCTGGGGCTGGAGTGGCAGCTTCTGGATGACATGGAATGATGGCTTCCCTTGATTGTAACGTAGGCCCCAGAACCCTGATGGTGGGTCCTGGGGCTGGAGTGGCTGGCTGTTTCTTGTTGCGATGGAATGACAGCTCCCCGTGAGCAGAATGATGGTCCCAGAACCCTGACAGTGGGTCCTGGGACTATAGTGGAAGCTTCTGGATGAAGTGGAATGACAGCCCTCCCTGCCTGTAACGTAGGCCCCAGAACCCTGATGGTGGGTCCTGGGGCTGGAGCGACTGGCTGTTTCTTGATGCGGTGGAATGGCGGGTCCCTATAAGCGGAATGATGGCCCCAGAACCATGACAGTGGGTTTTGGGACTAGAGTGGCAGCTTCTGGATGAAGTGGAACGACAGCCCTCCCTGCCTGTAACATAGGCCCCAGAACCCTGATGGTGGGTTCTGGGGCTGGAGTGGCTGCTTCTTGAAGCTGGGTATAACACCTAAATCTATCTAATCTAATCTAAATAAATGAAACTCTGGAGGTAAATGTGTAGAAATGGGTGAAATAGGAGGAGGATGGCAATGGATTGTGCAGAACACAAACTGCTGGGAGAGGGAGAGTTCTGAAAATGCCTGCTGACAGGATCAGTGGCTAGCTCAGAACGATATGAAAGGGGGGGGAGGGCAATTACTTTTGCTACTTGCTGCACCGTCCTTACCGCAAGCCGCATTGGCTCTGTGAAGCCGAGCCCGTGGCCAATTGCAGACTGCCAAGCCAGTGGCCTGAGGAAAAGAGGGATGGTGATCTGGCAGACTGGCTGCTAGTCCAAGCCTCTCCACCCCTCCTCAGTTGACCCCCCGCCCCCGGGCCTACCAGCCAAGTTTTTCCTGCCCGAATGCGCTCGAACTCATCCAAAAGTGGACGAACTGTTCAGGGGTTTTGGCGTTTGCTTCAGATATTCAGTTTGGCCATCTGAACTGGCTGAGTTCGGGCAGAACTCCGAACGTCTGAACCGCGTTGGCACATCCCTAATCTATGGTCTCTTTTAAAAAATTGACACCTTCATGCTCTGCCACTTTCATGAGTGCTGAAACCATTTAAAACTTTCATTTCTTTAACTTATTTTCGGCAGCCCTACCGCTTTACAGTGTGATCCTAACAGGTTAAACAGTGTCTGACTTGCTCAATATTTGGATGGCTGGTCACCAATGCCCTGGAGGAAGGAGCATTGGTTGGTTCAGCAGATGGCACTCTTCCATCTGAATCAGTATCACACTGCTGCCCCACCTTGATCTCTGTGTGTTATTGTATTGTTAGAGTTACTATTTTTCAGGGGAGATAGAAAACTAAGGTTCTGAATGTTTGTAATTATTAAAGAAGGAAAAAAACCATTACTCATTTTGCAAAAATGGGCCTGTTAACATCAATGCTCTGATTAAAATACAGTTTGGGTAACAATAATCTGCCTATCTTAAATTCTCCTACCATTTCAACTGGATTTAATGTTTACCCCTTGAATATTGTCACTTTGCATGGACAACTAACTGCAGAGGTTCACTACAAATCTGGCCACAGTTGCTTCGTTCAATGAGCAAAACCAGTATGCTGTTCTGTTAGCGAAGCTAGCTATTGTGATAGCACCATAAATCTGGCTCCAGTTTTTGTCTCTTCTAAGACCCCTTTCTGCAGCTCTTAAAGTGAAGAGAAGGGGCCATAAAGACAGGCTAACTTCAGATTTTTCTTGCTCCCAGAATGAAATATGACCTTTATTCAAGACAGTGGCAATACCTCTAGTGACTTCAGTGGGGTTAGGGTTTCTCCCCCAGCCTCCTTTGAGCCCTATTCCATCTTCTACAGTGGTAGCAGCAGAGTAAAAGGGATTGTGGGGACTGCAGAGTGGAAGTGTATTCCATCAATTCCAGGCTACAAAATTGGTTCCTGGAGCCACAGACAGCTGTGCGCAATTTAATCACACTTCAGGCTGTCAAATTGCTAAACCTATCACCAGTCAGATCCAAGAACAGGACACCACGGATGTGAAATGGAGCTACCTTTGCCCCTCCATCTCTGATTTTGTGCTGAAATTTAGATGAACTAATTCATAGGCTAGCTTGTATTGGACCAACTTATGTTGGTGAGAATATGCAATCTTTTGAGTGACATCTATCTGAAAACTTGCATATTCTTACCAATAGAAGATGGTCCAATAACAATATTATTTGAACTATTTTCTCTACATCCCTTAATTTGTGACCAGCACAGCAACCACATTCTCTGAGCTGAGAGTAACTCAGCTGGGCCAGAGAGAGAACAGAGGGTGGTTGCTACATTAGTCCAAAATGTAAGAGATGAAACAAAATAGTTGAGTATCTTTTATTGGACCAACCACTGTTGGTGAGAATGTAAAACTCTTCAGGAAGGGCTTGTGTGCCCTGAAAGCTTGCTTGCTCTTTTCAACAGTAGTTGGTCCAATGAAAATATATCTGAATTACTTTAACCCAATCTCAGCTGGACCAGACGTTCTGGTCCTTACTTCTGTCAGACTAGCTGTAACTGGTATTTATACAGGTTCCTGGGGATTGGAACAGCAATCGCCACTGTCACCCATGACTTCATCACCTCGAGGTTGGATTACTGCAACGTGTTCTACGTGGGGCTGCCCTAGAAGCTGGTCCGGAGGCTGCAGCTGGTGCAGAATGCTGCGGCCTGTCTTCTTACGGGGGTGGGTCGCTGGGAGCACATTACACCTGTGCTCCGGGCTCTGCACTGGCTTCCTATAAAGCACTGTGCCAGGTTCAAGGTGCTGGTTTTAACCTTTAAAGCCCTTCACGGCCTGCGCCCTACTTATCTGCGGGACCGCCTCACTCCCCATGTGTCCGTGCGACCCTTGAGATCGTCCGTGGGAGCCTTTTTGGAAGTTCCCCGGGCGAGGTGGGTGGCCACTGATGTTAGATCTTTTTTGGTGGCTGCCCCTGTGCTGCGGTACTAGCTCCTGGAGGAGGCTCAGCTAGTTCCCACTCTCCTGTCATTTCGGCGTTTATGTAAGACCTGGTTGTTCCGCCAGACTTTTGGCGAGGGCGGGGGGAGGGTCTTTTTTCCTCTGTATTGTATATTTTTAACGGTTTTAAATTGTTTTATTGTTTTTTATACTGTTGTTCGCTGCCCCGGGCTGCCATGTGGATAGGAGGGGTGGGATATACATTTTATATAAATAAATAAATAAAATAAAAATATTGCTGGTACAGTTGTGCCAATTAGCACATCCCTAATGTACTGCTGTGAGTAATTTCTAAAATCTACCCTGTTGCTACAAGATGCCACTACTGAGCAGTTAGAGGAAATGTAACTTGTTTTTGGTAATGAATCATTCTTTATTGCCATAATAAACATATTATAGTATTTTAGATAATGAACTGAATGTGATCCACAGTGTTGCTCAGTTATTCATAGCTAAGCAGCTATGATACTGGCGTTTGATACCATTGACCATGAGATGTTGGTGACTTGTCTGCAGGTCCGTGCTGGGGTGGGTGGAATTGTTCTTGAATGGTTCCACTCTTTCCTTGCTGGGAGAACTCAGCGGGTGGTACTTGGGGTGTGTTCGTCAGGACCTCACGTGTGGAGTCCCTCAGGGTTCTATTCTGTCCCTTCTCCTGTTCAACGTGTACATGCAGTGTTTGGGTGAGATTATTAGGGATGGGCAAATGGAACTGACTTTGGAAATTCGGTTTGGTTCGGAAATTCGGTTCGGTTGGCCGAACTAGAGTTCGGTCTGAACTCCGAACTTCCGAAAAAAGTTCAGAAATTTAAACCCCATTGAACTAAATGGAATATTATCTTTTAGGGATGGATGAACAGAGCCGAGTTCGGAAATTCGGTTCGGTTCAAAAATCGAGTTCGGTTCAGAAGTTCGGTTCGGTCGACTGAACTGGTTGAGTTCGGTCTGAACTTTGAACTTCCGAACTGCGTTCGCCCATCCCTAGAGATTATGAGAGGGTTTAGAGTACATTTTCATCAGTGCACTGATGATACACAACTCTACCTTTCTTTTTCAGCTGACCCAGGCCTGGCAGTCTCGGTGCTCATCCGGTGTTTGGTGGCTGCATGGGACTGGATGAGGGTGAGCCATCTGAAGCTGAATTCTGAAAAGACAGAGGTGATACTGGTGAGTGGGGCTGAAGGAGTGGTAACCCCTGTCATTGATGGGGTTTGCCCTCCTTTGGTTACTCAGGTTCATAGTCTGAGGGTGCTCCTCGATCTGCAGCTCCACCTGGATTTCCAAGTGGCGACTGTGGTGAGGAGCGCCTTTTGCCAGTTACATCTGGTGCAATGGCTTAGACTGTATGTCTTGGACTCTGACCTGGCCACCATCATCCATGCTTTCATCACCTCTAGACTGGACTATTGCAACACACTCTATGTGGGGGCTACCCTTGATGATGGTTTGGAGGCTGCAGCTGGTGCAGAATGCNAGATGAACTAATTCATAGGCTAGCTTGTATTGGACCAACTTATGTTGGTGAGAATATGCAATCTTTTGAGTGACATCTATCTGAAAACTTGCATATTCTTACCAATAGAAGATGGTCCAATAACAATATTATTTGAACTATTTTCTCTACATCCCTTAATTTGTGACCAGCACAGCAACCACATTCTCTGAGCTGAGAGTAACTCAGCTGGGCCAGAGAGAGAACAGAGGGTGGTTGCTACATTAGTCCAAAATGTAAGAGATGAAACAAAATAGTTGAGTATCTTTTATTGGACCAACCACTGTTGGTGAGAATGTAAAACTCTTCAGGAAGGGCTTGTGTGCCCTGAAAGCTTGCTTGCTCTTTTCAACAGTAGTTGGTCCAATGAAAATATATCTGAATTACTTTAACCCAATCTCAGCTGGACCAGACGTTCTGGTCCTTACTTCTGTCAGACTAGCTGTAACTGGTATTTATACAGGTTCCTGGGGATTGGAACAGCAATCGCCACTGTCACCCATGACTTCATCACCTCGAGGTTGGATTACTGCAACGTGTTCTACGTGGGGCTGCCCGAGAAGCTGGTCCGGAGGCTGCAGCTGGTGCAGAATGCTGCGGCCTGTCTTCTTACGGGGGTGGGTCGCAGGGAGCACATGACACCAGTGCTCCGGGCTCTGCACTGGCTTCCTATAAAGCACTGAGCCAGGTTCAAGGTGCTGGTTTTAACCTTTAAAGCCCTTCACGGCCTGCGCCCTACTTATCTGCGGGACCGCCTCACTCCCCATGTGTCCGTGCGACCCTTGAGATCGTCCGTGGGAGCCTTTTTGGAAGTTCCCCGGGCGAGGTGGGTGGCCACTGATGTTAGATCTTTTTTGGTGGCTGCCCCTGTGCTGCGGAACTAGCTCCTGGAGGAGGCTCAGCTAGTTCCCACTCTCCTGTCATTTCGGCGTTTATGTAAGACCTGGTTGTTCCGCCAGACTTTTGGCGAGGGCGGGGGGAGGGTCTTTTTTCCTCTGTATTGTATATTTTTAACGGTTTTAAATTGTTTTATTGTTTTTTATACTGTTGTTCGCTGCCCCGGGCTGCCATGTGGATAGGAGGGGTGGGATATACATTTTATATAAATAAATAAATAAAATAAAAATATTGCTGGTACAGTTGTGCCAATTAGCACATCCCTAATGTACTGCTGTGAGTAATTTCTAAAATCTACCCTGTTGCTACAAGATGCCACTACTGAGCAGTTAGAGGAAATGTAACTTGTTTTTGGTAATGAATCATTCTTTATTGCCATAATAAACATATTATAGTATTTTAGATAATGAACTGAATGTGATCCACAGTGTTGCTCAGTTATTCATAGCTAAGCAGCTATGATACTGGCGTTTGATACCATTGACCATGAGATGTTGGTGACTTGTCTGCAGGTCCGTGCTGGGGTGGGTGGAATTGTTCTTGAATGGTTCCACTCTTTCCTTGCTGGGAGAACTCAGCGGGTGGTACTTGGGGTGTGTTCGTCAGGACCTCACGTGTGGAGTCCCTCAGGGTTCTATTCTGTCCCTTCTCCTGTTCAACGTGTACATGCAGTGTTTGGGTGAGATTATTAGGGATGGGCAAATGGAACTGACTTTGGAAATTCGGTTTGGTTCGGAAATTCGGTTCGGTTGGCCGAACTAGAGTTCGGTCTGAACTCCGAACTTCCGAAAAAAGTTCAGAAATTTAAACCCCATTGAACTAAATGGAATATTATCTTTTAGGGATGGATGAACAGAGCCGAGTTCGGAAATTCGGTTCGGTTCAAAAATCGAGTTCGGTTCAGAAGTTCGGTTCGGTCGACTGAACTGGTTGAGTTCGGTCTGAACTTTGAACTTCCGAACTGCGTTCGCCCATCCCTAGAGATTATGAGAGGGTTTAGAGTACATTTTCATCAGTGCACTGATGATACACAACTCTACCTTTCTTTTTCAGCTGACCCAGGCCTGGCAGTCTCGGTGCTCATCCGGTGTTTGGTGGCTGCATGGGACTGGATGAGGGTGAGCCATCTGAAGCTGAATTCTGAAAAGACAGAGGTGATACTGGTGAGTGGGGCTGAAGGAGTGGTAACCCCTGTCATTGATGGGGTTTGCCCTCCTTTGGTTACTCAGGTTCATAGTCTGAGGGTGCTCCTCGATCTGCAGCTCCACCTGGATTTCCAAGTGGCGACTGTGGTGAGGAGCGCCTTTTGCCAGTTACATCTGGTGCAATGGCTTAGACTGTATGTCTTGGACTCTGACCTGGCCACCATCATCCATGCTTTCATCACCTCTAGACTGGACTATTGCAACACACTCTATGTGGGGGCTACCCTTGATGATGGTTTGGAGGCTGCAGCTGGTGCAGAATGCAGCGGCCTGTTTTCTTACAGGGACGGGCCGCCGCGAGCACATTACATCAGTGCTCTGCTCTCTGCACTGGCTGCCTATTGTCTTCTTGGCCCAATTTAAGGTGTTGGTTTTGACTTATAGAGCCCTTTACGGTCTGAGCCTAGCCTACCTGCGGGACCGCCTCATGCCCCAGGCCTTGGTGTGGCCCCTGTGGTCGACCAGGGGAGCCCAACTTGAGGTCCCCTGGGTGTCCCGGGTGGCGACGATGGGGAGGGCATTCTCGGTGGCTGCACCTAGACTGTGGAATTCCCTTCCGATGGAGGCCCGCCTAGCCCCAGATCTCCCTTCTTTCCGAAGACAGTGTAAAACCTGGCTGTTCCACCAGGGCTTTGGTGTGGGAGACAGGTAAGGGTGGGAGGGAGGGTTGGGGGGAGGATTCTTATTTCCATGCTTTTATTGAGTTTTTATGTAATTTTATATTCAATATATATTTAATATTATATATCTTTATAGTTTTGATTGTGAGCCGGCCCAAGTTGTGTAAGCAGGAGGGTGTGGGATATAAGAGTATTAAATAAATAAATAAATGTGGGTGTTCTGCACTGGCCCTGCAACGCTAAAGGAAAAGCTTCTGCTTGGGTTGTTCCTTATTGCCATTCATTGTTGGTTTGTACTTTTAAATGTTGTCTCGGACACTGAGAGCGTTGCATGGGTAGATGTTCTTTATAATGTATCATTGAAATTGATTTGATAAATAATAGCTACATTGTCTACACCAAACCTTGCATATGCAGTCTATCAAACCATGCACTTCTTATTTATTTTTTTTATCATGAAATGCACTTATTTTCTAGACCAGTACCAAGCCTGAATGGAAAGTCAATAGATTAATTCACATTGTACCCGTGCCTATTTTCAACAAGAGTATGTATCAGTCATGCATTCAAATCATTATTAAAAAAATGAATAGGTTCTCATGATGCACTGAAATGCGACTTCAGTAAGACAAATCAAGGATCCATTTTAATATTTCTCAGAAATATAAAGTAATTAATGCCAAAATTCAACCTCTCATATTTGCTCTTTATTGACCTTTGTGCTAGCATGGTTGATAAACTGCATTAGGACTTGAATTAAACACAACAATTACTCCTCAACTCGGGACTGGTGCCTCTTAAAAACATCTGGAACAAGTATCTGAACAAATGGGCAAACCCATTGAATAGACCCTCCCCAGATTGAAAATGACAGTTAGGCAATAATCAGTACCTATTTATGCTCTGAAAGGTATCTGTTTTGGTTAGGTTATTTCAGTATTTTGTTCATTTCAGTAACTCAGCAACATAATTTCAGCAATATTAGCATGATTGTGCGTGCAATTGCCAAATCCGATGCAACTAGGATACTGAAATGGTCAAAACACCAAAATAACCCAATGGAATACTAGGAAAAACAGATATGCAAGTATTCGGCAAAGGATATTATTTGGGTACTCAAAAGGCTGCCCAAACATGTGAATAATATCTGCAAATAATAAATCCACTACCCATTTCAGCTTTACTTTTAATCCTTAGATTGCTGCTTAATATTCTAGCTAAGCCCAAGTGCACTGCACCACTTGCACTGTTGCTCACTGAATTATTGGTGTTTCTATTTTGACATTTTCATCTATAGCAAAAGCCATCTTTTAAGATAGAGCCTACTTGCTGGGCTGCTTAATTTTCGAGCTATAACCAGGCAGAGTGTACTTGCTGTGCAGTTAACGGCTCCTTGTAACTAAAGTTTCAACACTGGGCATTTTTACACACACCTTAAAGTTCCGGATTTTTCAATCTTCTGGGTTTACAAGTCCACAAGTAAGTTCCAGATGCATTTTTCACACAGCTGGATGTTTAAGATCTGGGTGAGTGATTTAGNCACTGCCCCGACGCAGCCTAAAGTAGCCGCAGCTGTAGACGTGACAGGCTGCCATGGAAACCAAGTGACCACAGCTGCCTGGAGCAAAGCAGTTTACCAGGAGAACCTTTTACACATAAAAGTTCTGGGAGACGTTCTATGCAGAAGTTCAAAGAGCTGGATGTTTAAGATCTGGGTGAGTGATTTAGACACACAGAAAGTTCAGGATGTAACAGCAAACATCCAGCAGAAATGTGTGTGTAAAAGCACTCCTTGTCAACTGCCAGAAGGGTTCAATGAGAGTTGACTGCTCACCACTTCACAGGATCAGGTTCTTTAATCAATGGCCCCTTTTAAATGAGATGCACCCACCCATGCCCATCCAGTGGACATGGATGGGTATGTCTTGCGTAAAAGCAGCGGAGGTGGGGGACATGTGTGCACGTTCCCACAAAACACCCACCTCCACCCATCGCCCCCGCATGGAGCAACCAGTGAAAACGCAGGTTACTCCATGCGGAGGAGGGGTGGGGGATGGGTGTGCACACATCCGCACCACCCCGCACCACCCATGCAGCATCGTGACCATGGACCGCCTCCCTCCCCCAGCGTCGGCCTGTTTAAAAAGAAAGCCAATGTCTACAATTCCTATCATTGACCTCAATTGGATGTATGGTGACTCAGCACTTCTGAATATCAGACAAGGCAAAAGAGTCTGGTTCCTCCCCTCAAACCTACCCATGGTCCCACCATGGTGCCTTCCTTCTTTCTGTGCATACTGTTTGCATCCAGTGCTGCTATGTCCCGATGATTTTCCTGATGCTCCTCTGCAGTTTCCAGGCCACTTGTCAACACAGTAAACAATAACAAACATAATTAGATAACAATAAACAGAAGCCTTTATTGTGTATCTGTGTAAATGCAAAGACCCCTCCTCCCCTGATGCATCAACTTATTCTCCTTTATAAACATGGTTTCTCGGTCCTCTGTACCATCCAGCAGCACCTCTTGTGGCTCCTCAGATAAAGGCTGGTTCTCTATCTCAAGGAGGCAGAGCTGGGGAGTCATGGTGTCCATGTCCTTGAAGTCGGGTGCTGGCTCTAGGGTGGGGATGGGCAGGGAGGGATCTCATACCGTGGTCACGGTTTCTGTGGGGGGAGCAGGAGCAGTTGCCGAGGGTGTGGGCAGTGTGGGAGGTGCATCAACCCACTTCTGGTCCTTGGCAAAGGTGTAACCAAACAGTTTTGATGCCATGATAGCGCCATCAACACACAGGAACTGGTCCAGCAGGTCATAGAAGGAGGATGTTTGCCTCCCACAGCCGGACGTAAAGTTGTTGTCCCGGATCTCCTTGTAGTCCTTCTGGAGATCCTTGGCCTGCTGCCAGCACTGGTTCATGTCCCTTTGTTATCAGTTCACAAACTTGTATTGTAAATTCTGCTTCCCCCACCAAGGCCTTGGTTTCTTCCTTGCTCCAGGGATGGATTGGTAGGCAGGGAGTGCCTGAGAAGGTGCAGTTGAGGTAGCGGTGCTGAAGGTTGCCTGGCTGTCATTCTGAGTCATGGCCATAGTGATGCTAAGGCTATTGAAGTTGCTCCTGAGATGGTAACTGCTTTGGAAGAGACAGCATTGGGCATGTGATGCAAACCAGGATGAGCTGGGACAATGTATGTTTGAATTTGACATATGTTGTGTTTTTAAGGCACCAGTGAGAGTAAAAACAAAAAGAGGGGCTGGAAGCGCTCACTCCTGAGAACACCTTAAGCTTTTGGCCCGCAACTCTGTGGTGCTGGCGGGCCTGGACACAAGGAGGCTGCACGCAACCTAATTGATAGGATGCAGTCATGTGGGCGCACATTAGCACAGATTTGTTTGCACAGTGGGACTGTGATGTCCCTGGAGTATGCTGTGAATGGGTGGTGAGTGGCGACCATGTGGTGGGTGAAGGCTGGCATCTGGTGAAAACCTAATAAATGGGTGGTGAACAGAACATCTACTGAACATCTGGTGTGGACTATTGTCTCGTTTGTTTTTACCATAAGGCTTTAGAAGCAGGAATGTTGTCATCTTCTTGCATGTACACCTGTAGCACTGAAAAAATAAACAAGCAATAATAATACAGCTCAGCATTCCTTTGAATCTCTGGCCAAGATAATGGACAACATTAGCACATCAGGTATGATGGAGGATCAGCAAGATCATCTTGCTGTACAATGGGTATTTTTAGACAGATGTGGAGGCAGCCTGCCCCAGAGCTACTCTGGGGATGGAGCCCTGTCTGCCCACTTCCAGCCCTGTCTGGGTCCACTTTAGATGGATCCAGCAGGTTCCCCATGCCATGGTCTGCCTGTGTGGTGCCCCCACATCATAGAGTTGTGAGCAATCATTCAGTGCTCTAGACTGGCATCCACTACTCTATGCAGTTGCTGGGGCAACAGCCGGCCAGGAGTGGAGCTGCAGTGTGGCTCTGCTGAGTAGATGGACAGTAGCTCCACTTCGGGCTGGCTCCACTTCGGGCAGGTCCACTTCATCCCAGGTTTGGCCATCCCCCCGGATGTTCTGGAGTGCTGTCAGCAGGGTTGCCCTGGACCAGGCACAGCCTGCTTCACTTCAGTATCTGTCGGGCCACCTTCAGGCAGACAGGCCAGCCCAGGGGTGAAGCGGATTGGCGCTGCTGCCCCTTGGAGCTGCTGTCCGTCTGTTTTTTACACCCAATGAGGTGTGTGAATGATTTTAGATGCTATGGGGAGTTATGAAGAGCACTCAGACTGAGCTCTTCCTGTCCCCAAATCTACACCTTCACAGATCAGCTGCTTTAACAACGTGATAAACGGTGACATTTAATAAACAACATGGTGGGGATCATTAAATCTGCAACTGTTTCCAGCACCTTGTCAGAGAGTTAGCGAGCTAGCAAGAACATTAGGAATATTTAAGCCCTGCCTTATTGAATAAGGAACCATCTGGAAATTCATTATTTATCTGTCAAGTGATACATCTGCAGCACAATGAAGAATACATATTCCAAAGTATGACACAAAAAGATTAGCCTTGCTTCACCAAAGGCTATTGGTCCACATAAAGAGTCAGCAGGCTCTGATGCTGGAAGCTTGCTTGCTGAGTAAAAAGCTTATAGTTAGGGAAGGACTTTATTAATCTCGGTGAGGTGCCAGCCAACAAACAAATCACAGAAATGTCAGTCCTTCAAAGGCAGAGCTTGTATGTAGATGAATGGAAGCCATGGGCAGCAGACTCGCATATCCCTTCACATCGTGGGGTGCCTTTGTGACTTGCTTGCTTATGCGTAGACAGACACTATGGGACAATAATGAATTACACACAACTCCTCTGGCAAACAACGAATCATAATTAATCATGAGTCACAATTAGCAATGTCTCAGCTAATTAGCTTCTACTGAGCTAAAAATGTTCAATGAATAAATTTGTAAAGGCATTTGGAGAATCCTTCCTAATCAGATCCCAGGTATGCAAAGGGTATAGCTGCCCAGAGAATGATAACCAGAAGGTTTATAAGGCATATTATTAACATCTTTGGATTTGGAGATAATTTGGAAATTGTTTCCCTCATCTGTTTGTTACTTCTACCTGTTGTCTTGTGTCAACAATAGGAATTCAGCAGCACAGTCCCAGGAACATGACAAGAGAAGTGTGCTCAGGCAGATATTCCAGCCCACCTGGACCCCAGCCCCTGCCAGAACAAGCCTGGCTCAAGTTCAAGAGCTTGGGCTTTTACTTAGCCCAAATGTAGCCCTGCCCCCACCAGAGCACTGTGATGTAGCCCAAGCCCCGGGGAAGTGCTTGCTGTAACATCAGAAAGGGGAGGGCTCGTGCCATATGTAAACTGTCTCCTTGTTCTGTCTTTCTCAGATAGCCATCCCAGTTCATCCTGAACCAAATGGGTTGGGTGAAAATGGCACCCGTCCTAATGACCCAACACTTTCACCCAACGGATTCAGGTTGGGCTGTATAACAGCTCTATGCAAAAGGTGCTGAGTAGATGTATAGCTGAGGAGGGAAGAGGGAATCTGGGCCAGGCTCCTACCATTTTGTAAATCCCTGGACTTAGCCAATGGCTTCAGTAGCCCCTTTCTCCTTTATGAGCCCAACATTGGGTAGGAACTCCCTTGGGTGAGCTCGCCACAATTCCCCCCCCCCCCCCAATACTGTGCACGATTCCAGCAGCCCATTTCTGTCAGGGTTCACCACATGCGGTAGACGTTCCTAAAGGGAGAGGAGCATAGGGAAGAGAGCCTTGCTGGACTTTCCCCAGCTACTGTCTGGACTGAAGGTTTGACTCCAGTAAGTCATCCTGTCCTCTGGGATATCTGTTCTCCTTCTATCTAATGTGGAATACCCTTCCCTGAAGGGTTTCAAGAAAAGACTAAACAGGCATTTGTCAGGGATGCTTTAGTTATGGGGTATCCTGCCACAGAGCAGGGGGCTAGACTAGATGACTCTTCAGGTCACTCCCAGCCAGGGCCGGTGCTACCATTAGGCTGCTCAGGCAGCCGCCTAGGGCACCAACGTGAAGGAGGCTCCCGGGCAGCTCTTTTGCTCCTGATCAAGCTGCCCCGCTGTCACCATCGGTGATAAGCTCTGCGTTTGATGGCCCTCTTCAACTTTGGGGGTGGTGCCCCCGAGGTGGCTCGACCTCTGATCGAGCTTCCGCTGCCATCTTTCCTGCTCCTGATCTAGCTGTTGCTGCCACTTCTCCTGCAAGCTGCCACTTCTCCTGCCTCTCCCGTCCCTGATCCAGCTGCCACCGCTGGTAAACTTGGGGCCAGGAAGCAGGCGGGGGCGCGGCTACCAACCCCTCAGTGCCTGAGAGCAGGCTGTGCATGTGAGTGTTGTGCACTAACTGTGTGCACATGGGGGTTGTGCGTAATATGTGTGTGGGTTGCACGTGAGGTGCACAATATGTGCACAGGTTACACAAGGGGCGCATGCGCAGGGATTTGCCTAAGGCAACAAAAGTCTTTGCACCGGTTCTGCTTCGAGCTCTCCAGTTCTATGATTCTGTAAGAAACTGTAGTTCAAGCTGGCAGCAATTTGTCTTGGGAATGTGATATGGAAAGTTTCAGGATAGAAACCCTATTGATGCTTCATGATAGGAAGGAAAGGGTTCGTTAGAGAGGCTGATAGGGCTGATTTTACTCTTTTGCTTTTTATAAGCCATACAAAACCCCGTACCATCCAACACATCCCCCTCCCCCTCCCACGCACTCTTGTGCTCCAAGACTATTACTGGAAACTCAGAAGTAAGGGAATTCCATATTCATGGCCGCGACCTTTTCTGTTGCTTCACTGCATTACTTAGCAGCATGCAGTTGTCGCCACCCCCACCCCCCCCGACTCAGAGCTGGAAGGAACCCCAAGGGCTTTCTAGCTCAGGTCCCTGCCATTAAGCAGCAGCTAGAGTACCCACACAATCCCCGAGAGATAGCTGCCTAACCTATTTTTAAAGGTCTCCGGTGATGGGAGCTCCACAATCTGCCTTGGTAAATGATTCCACTGCTTAACTGCCCTGGTAGATAGAAAATTCTTCCTAATGTTTAGCCTAAAACCTTTCTCCTTTAATCTAAACCCATTAATTCTAGACCTATATCCACAGTGACTTGAGAAAACAGCTAGGCACCATTTTGCTTATAGCAATCTTTTCCATATTGAATACTGAAATCATGCCTCCCCTGTTAATCTTCTTTTTTTCTTGGCAAAACATTCCCACTTCTTTTAATTTCTTCTGGGAAGTTTTGAGTTTTAGCTGTTTGTAAAGTGTTCTGGATTTGAGAGGTATAGCCAAGTTTATGTATGCTGCTTTTTCTGTGAGGGAGGATATCAGGATGCAGCTGAAGTCTGATAATTAATTCCAAACCAGTCTATTCAGCATAAGTAAAGACTGACCTGCTTAATCAGCAGACCATCCAATTTGTCTAGGCATTATAAAGAAGATATGTCCAAACCATCCAACCAAAGTCCATTTTAGACCTAAAACTAATTTCCCCAAGCAAATACAAAGGCATTACATCCTTGAAACAGTGATGCAATGGCGAAATGAGAGGAATAGCATTGGTGAAGGACGACCAGATTCACAAATAACACAAGGTTAGTCCAAAGGAAAAAAAGATAGAAAAGTAGTTGAGAATATTTCAATTTATTTTTCAATAGAAGGGTAAAAAAATGAAAAAGCTGGACAAGCTATTTCCAAACTCTTTGATTATCAAGTGATGTACAAAATCACAGCAGTTTCAGTCAAGCCATCCTTCTAATTTTCTTTTGCAATGAGAAGTGGCCAATTCTCTTTCACTCTCATTTACCAGTCTAGACAGCTCCTCAGGCTAGGGGCAGAACCAGTCAGAGCTTTTGGAAAAGGGCAGCCCGTCCGATTAAAGGCACCTGCTGTGTGTTGAAATCATTTACATCATCCTGGGTGCATGGCTAGTTTGACAGATGTTTATGCTGCTGCATGTTTTCATGGTTACCTGATAGTCCGCATAGTTCCCTTCCCACAAACTGTTGACCAGGAGTCATCCCTTGATGCAAAGGATCCCCACAGAATCTTGGGCAACCATAGACAGAAATGGGGCAGTGGACTTATCTACATGTAACAGCGGCTTTGTGAAAGCAGCAAAAATGTGCTGTCTACAGCTATGCTCTCTGGGTTCACAACCTGTGTTAAGCATGTGTTTGCCCAAACAGACTGTGACAGGCTCACCTCAGCCCGGTGCATTGGGGTCTGTGCTTTAGTTTCCCCACAAACCAGTTCTTTATTGACCAGTTCTTTTTGTCTCCTGGTTTGTGGCAAACTCCACCCAGGGCTCCTGCCTGTCCGTGGACTTCAGTTTACAAATCAGTAGGGGTGGGAAGTTTGGTTCCCCCAGTATCCGATACTGCTGGTATTTTGCTGTACCGGCAGTATCGGATTAATCCGGTGATTGGGGGTACTGGTACCGGTTCCCCATGCTCAATTTGTTTACATTGCGGCTATTGAAATGAATGGCCGCAATGTAAAAGAAAGAAAGAAAGAAAGAAAAAACTTTCCCACCCCCGTCCAAGCTGTGTGGGTGGAAGGGGGGACACCCCCCACCCACCCTGCCCAGCCTGGATTTTTAAAGAATTTTTTTTAGCCGAAGTCCCTAATAGTGCGGGCTCCGGGCCGCCGCCGTGCTGGCGGCAGTGACCCAAAGCCCACACCAGCAGGTACTAGGGTGATCCCTGGGGTGGGGTGGTGGTTTAACACCCCCCACCCCAGGGATCACCCTACCCCCCACCCAGAGATCGCCTACTGTTTGCGCTCCTGGTGGCGGCGGCGGCGGCGGTAGCACCCTAGTACCTGCTGGGTTTCCCCAGAAGGCCTAGTAAAGTGCTGAAGCCAGCCAGTGCTGAAATCGCCGGACCGCCATGCTGCTGCTGCTGCCGCCGCTGCCGCCCGGAGCGCAAATGGTAGGCGATCTCTGGGTGGGGGGTAGGATGATTCCTGGGGTGGGGGGTGTTAAACCACCCCCCACCCCAGGGATCACTCTAGTACCTGCTGGTGTGGGCTTTGGGTCGCCGCCGCCGGCACGGTGGTGACCTGGAGCCCGAACTAGCAGGGACTTTGGTGAATTTTTTTTTTTAAAAAAAAATCCAGGCTGGGCAGGGTGGGTGGGGGTGTCCCCCCTTCCACCCGCGCAGCCTGGATGGGGGAGGGAAAGTGTTTTTTTCCCCCCATTGATTTCAATGGGGACAGTTCCCCATTTAAATCAATGGAAAAATACCGGTACTGGTATACCGGTTCTAATCCGGTAAACCCTTTTTTTGGGAAGTGGTATCCAGTAAAACCGGTATCTGTTTTTTTGGGTGAAGTCCCACCCCTACAAATCAGATAAACACATATACAGAAGCAGTCTACCATAACTTAGTGTCCCTTCCTCCATGGATTACCTCTCCAACATATCACCTCAGTTTGGCATCCCTGGTGATCCCGCAATTAGGCTACCAGTCCAGACTTAAATGCTCAAGGCTTCTGGTCATCTGACCAGCCCCAAACAACCACATGTCCCACATAGTCCTAGCAGCCCCACCTGGGCTGCTCAAGCCCTTTGAGCTTCAGGGAGCTGGACAATCAGGGCCAGAGGCCTCTTGCAGCACGTGTAGCCGAGGTACTCCAGCTCTCCCTGCTGCACAGTTGTAATGGGTGAATGTATGTTTAATGCCCAAATAAGTGGCTAATGTTACATCTGGTAACATCCAATGCATTTACATTGCTGCAGTAGTAACAGATGTTGGCTGGTTTCAGATGCTCCCTGCTTATCCCAACCCGATTCTCCTGACCTTCTCTGACTTGCCTCCCTTTAATCTGTTTCTTAGCTGGAACCTTTCCTTCTTGGCCTGATTCTCTCCCTGGCCTGCTGGTGATTCCAACTTCCTCCTGCATGGGCCTCTCCTGGAAACAACCTGTTCTATGGACTGTTCCACCTGGTCCTGACTGACCTCCAGCCTGAATCTAGATGCTGAGCTCTGGTTACTTCTCTGGCTTGTTTCCTTGGCTTCGCTGACTTCCTGGCCTAAGGCCACTTTTCCATGATTATCTTTTTAGTTCAAGCTGCTTTCTCATGAGACTCCTTCGGAGCCATGGAAGCATGCACTAGTCAAATGACGCGCAGGTCCTGTCTTGCAGGAAAGGCAGAAGTGTAGGTCTCCTGCCGGCAGGCTTGCACATTGAACAAAGTAGGATTTCACTACTCTGTCCGATGTGCAAGCTTGCCACTGGGAGAGATGCACTTCCACCTTTCCAATGAGATGGGAGCAGCACATCATTTGACCAGTGCGTCATTTGACTAGCTCATGCTTCCGCGGCACCAAAGGCTGCACAAGGACTCTTGTGGGAAAGCAGCCTAAGGCCACTTTTACACAGATGCCAACCACCCACAAACACCTGGAAACACCCATCGGATGAGTGGGAGACCGTCTGTGTAAAAGTCCACGAGTGGGTGGGTGCATGTGCCCAACCTACCCACCAACACCCACGGAGCAGCTGGGAGGGAGCCGGCACTCTCCGTGGGTGGAGATGGGTGTTTAACACCCGAGTGTCTGTGTAACTGAAAACACCCACACACACGTGGATGGGGTCGGCAGGACCACAGTGCACCAGCGCAAAAGGTCATGCATGTGCCCCCATGCAGACACGCCCACCAGGGGGATGCTGGACATCTGGTCAAGAGCCTGTAAAGGAGGGCGGGTTCATGACACACACACACGGGCTTCCACGATGGTTGCAAGGAAAGCACTCGATAAGACCAAGGGAACCAATGCTGCCCCACATGTGGGATGAGGCCGGGTGAGCATGGGGACCCAGTAGCACCCGGGGTGAGTCCCCCTGGAAGGCAGTGTGGGGGGGCATGCCTGCCAGGTGGTGCAGGGTGTGTGTGTGCTGGCCAGGCGGTGCAGGGGGGGGGGCATGCTGGTCAGGTGGTGCAGGGTGTGTGTGTTGGCCAGGCAGTGCGGGGGGGGGGGATGAGCTGGCCAGGCAGTGACGGGTGTGTGTGTTCCTGCCAGGTGCTGCAGGGTGTGTGTGTGTCCCTGCCAGGCAGTGTAGGGTGCGTGTGTGTGTTGGCCAGGCGGTGCAGGGTGTGTGTGTGTGCCGGCCAAGCAGTGTGAACGCAGCATGGCTAACTACAGCACACGTCTCCCGGCACAGGGCCAAGGGCAAACAGCGGCCGCGGCACTGACTGAGGAACCCCAGCCCAGCACATCCACAGGGCATGACCAGAGGAGCAGCAGCGACAGTGAGGTGAGAGCGAGGAACACCCCCCCCGAACCTGGGATGGAAGGGCCATGCCCCCACCCTGCAACCGAGGGAACAAAGGGCAAGTGGCAGCCAGCTAACCCATGTCCTCGTCCCCCCTGGACAGCACCCAGACAGCACCCAGACAACGGAGCACCGCACCACCGGGGAGACGGCTGAGGAGGGTCCCCCAGACAGCCAGGTGAGCAGAAGGGCACCCCAGGAGGGAGAGAGGAGGTGAGGTCCCATGGGGGCACAGAGGGGGCAGCGGGACCGTGAGTAACCCCAATGCAAGACCCCCAACAGGAGACGACCACCTCCACAGCTACCACAGCCACCGGGCAGGCCCCATGCCACCAAGCCAGAGGGGCCCCCACACGCGGATCCCAAAAGCGGGAACCCTGGTCCAGGCAGGAGACCAGGGACTTCATATGCATGTGGGGGTCCGAAAGGGTCCAGCATGACCTGGTGCACAGCTACAAGACCAGACAGATCTATGAAGCCATCACCCAGGAGATGCAGTGGCAGGGGTACAATAGGGATGTCACCCAGTGCATGCAGCAGGTAAAGGACTTGAGGTCGGGATATAAATATATCCAGGACAACAATCTCACATCCGGCCATGCCATTCGCACAGCAGAGTTCCAGGAGGAGTTGGACAAGTTCCTCTGCATGGATGGGGACATCGTAGCCTCCTGCACACACGGCAGTGCCTTTGCCAGGGGCAGATGGAGGGCCACCACACAACCCCCCCTGCAGGAACCCCCACAGCAGGGGGGAGGAACGCTGGATGCGGAAGGGCAGAGTCCCATTCCACAGGGGGAGGAGGCACCCTGGGGATCTGGCCACACAAACACCACCCTCCCTGTGTGCCCACAAACCCCACAGGCACCCAGCCACGGGAAAAGGGTGCGTGCACAGAGCAAAAGGAGACCCAGGACGGCCCCCAGGAGGCGGAGGAACAGGATCCAGGTACGACCGGCCTAGCAGGCCCAGTGGGGAGGAGGCCTGGGCAGAGTTGCAGCGACTGGGGTCGGGGGCCTGGTTGCCCGTAAGCACTAACAGGTCCCCATTCCCATTGCAGCCTAAGGTAGCCTGGAGATGCAGGAGGTGGAGGTCATGGAGGAGGAGGTGGACGAGGCGGGGCCGGCTGTGCCCCCACTACCTGGTGAGGCACGCAGCCATCGTTGGGCACACCATCCATGGGACCACACGGGGGCACAGTGTGGAGGTGGGCGGCGGTACTGGGTGGGGAGGGAGGCCCCCAGGGCCGTGTGCCCCCACCCACCCTTGCCCTACAGGGGTCAGAACGGAGGGGGCAGGTGGGAGGGGTGGGTGGCCCCACAACGGGTCTCTCATAACACAGGTCAGCCACAGGCCCTGCTGGCAGGGAACCCCGGCTGGGGGGTGATCCCACAAGAAGACAGGGCAGTGGGTCCCACAGGGGAGGGAACAGGTGGAGCAGCTACAACACAGGGGCTGCCCCCCGAGACACCCTGGGAACCGCGGTAGGGGGCAGTGGTGCGCAGTGGCCGGCTGTACTAATACGGGATGCACACTCTCATTCACAGAACAGCGACCCGCTCATGCGAGGGGCACTGCCGGCAGCGTGGAGAGGAATTGGGAGATGCGGACCAGGAACCGGTAGTGGAGGGAGGACCTGGGCAGGGAGCTGCTTGAGGAATCAAGATGGTCTCCCCCCAGCTGCAACCCCAACCCCTCCACTGGGAAGCCACGTCCCCACCCCAGGCGGTGGAGGGAGGACCTGGGCAGGGAGCTGCTCGAGGTATCAAGACGGTGTCCCTGCAGATGCAACCCCGACCCCTCCACTGGGAAGCGACACCCCCACCCCAGGACCCAATGCCCCAGGACAACCAACCACCCATGGCAGCTTCCCCACCCCCTCTGGTAAGTCCGCAGCACCCCTTCCCCCTAAGGGGTGGGGGTGCAACCCAAGGGGGGACTAGGTGGGGATGAGGGGGAACAGGAAAAGGCAATATCCCAGACAGGAATGAAATGGACCACCCACAACAATCATAAGCGAAACCCTACAAGTGCAGCTACTTCTATTGAACAAAGCACTTGTACAAATACAACAATTGTGTTTGCTATCCTCCGACACCCTGCCCCCTGGAGCTGCACCCTGGCACTAGGAGCTGTGCCATCTGCTGGAGCACCATGCACAGCAGCAGGAAGGAAGCACCCAGGATTCTCAGCAGCACGTCGCTGGGCTGTGGGGGCTCATCCTCTGGCAGCATGGTTATGCGACTCCCCACTCCCAGAAACCCCCTGATTGCAGGTGGCCTGGCCTCTTAGTGCACCACTGTGTGGCCCATGCCCCCAGCCTCCACTCTCCCTGTATCCCTGTTCCACCTCGGTGTCCTCCCTGCTCTGTGTCACCGTGCTCGGTTTGCTGCTCAACCCCATGCAACTGCCTCTATGCACCACGCCTGACCACCTGCATTGGGTTGCTTATGTACCATGTAGCCCCGTGTTAGCTGGCCACTGATTGGTTCTGGACCAGGGGTGTGTTGGGTGCTGCCACCAGGTCCCTGGCCTGGCTGATCTCGGTGGGAATACAGTGCCTAGTTCAGCTGCTTGGCCTGGCGCTCTGCCCAGCCATGACCTCGCTCATCTGTCGTCACCTGTGCTGGATCCTATCAGTCCAGTGTGTGGGTTGAAGAGTCCCGGCCCCTGCAGTGGCAGCTGCGTCCCACACAGCTGGTAGCTCCCTCACCGATCAAAGGGCAGCGAGCTCCACAGCGGTAGGGGTCCCGGTCAGGAGGGGTCCACCAACATCAGGGGACAGCTGTGCCAGGCGGGGTTTCCCCAGCGTTCCCAGTCCCGGCTGTCCATGTACTTCCACAGTTGTTTGCTGGGTGCTTCCCGGGGTGGGTGTTTGGCCACTGGGTGTTTGCCGGCCCCTCCCCTTTCCATCCCACAACCCCCTGCGGCACTGTCCGTGTACCTGTCTCCTTGCTCGGTGCTGCCGGGTGTTTGCTCGGTCTGCTCACCCACCCATCCCGGGGTGGGTGTTTGGCCACTGGGTGTTTGCCGGCCCCTCCCCTTTCCATCCCACAACCCCCTGCGGCGCTGTCCGTGTACCTGTCTCCTTGCTCGGTGCTGCCGGGTGTTTGCTCGGTCTGCTCACCCACCCATCCACACCCATCTCCACCCATCGGTGCTGCTGCACCATCCGTGTATAAACGGCCCAAGTCTCAGCACTACATCATCTGGACTGTGCCTTGGGCTTGTTTGAACTGACTTTTGAATTTGACCTTTTGGCCTGTGACCTTTTACCTTTTGGCCTGATGCTACAGGACAAGCTTGATTCTCCTGACTTGATTGCCCAGTTATGGTTCCAGTCCTGCACTGACCGCTAGGAAAGGCTTCCCATATCCCAAATATCACATTATGTTAGCTTATTGTTAGTCATGCCCTCACCAGGTGAACATCACAAAGGCCACCAAACATGATAGATGCTACAGGATGTTTGTTCTTGTGCCACAGCCACTGTGTGCTAAGAAGAAATTCCAATGTGGGCTCTGAGTTTTCACTTATATGTCACCATACCTCATTGCTACAGACAGGAGTAGGATGTGATGGCACCAACAATCTCCATATGTCAGTCAGTCCCATCCCTGACAAGCTCTTTTCACACCCTGCCCAGCCCAGCCCTGGAATACCCTTCAGTTGCTCAGTCCTGCCCTCTACACAGGCTTATAATGCATTCCTTGGAGGAACAAAATGAAGCTAACTTCTGTATGTCTTCCCATGGGAATCCTCTGTGTACCAAATCATCTTGGTAAGGTGCTTGTTTTGTTGTCTATTGATGCTCAGTCAACTGTGTAAAAAAAACAAAAAAAACACAGAGAGGACTTTTGAAATGAGTAAAATATGTAGTGAGTCCTCTCTACCTGCAGCGGCTCTTTTAGAACTGCAGTCTCCAGTAGGGTTGTGCGAACACCGAGCGAGTTGGTGTTTGGCCCGTTTGGGGTTCGGCCGAACCCGAAACAATTCAGTTCGGTCCATTTGGACCAAACCGGTTTGGGGGGCCAAACCCATTCAGGTGGGGGGGTGGTTTTCCCTCCCCCTCCAGGCTGCATGGGTGGAAGGGACGCTGGGGAGCACCTCCACCCCACCCTGCCCAGTCTGGGATTTTTTTATAACGCCCCCTNTGCCAGTATTTGGCAGTATCAGGGATATCGAATAGATCCGAGAATTGCCTGTACCGATGCCTGTTCCGGCACCAGATTTTTTTTACATTGCGGCCATTGAAATCAATGGCTGCAATGTTAAAAACAACAACCAAAAACCACTTTCCCTCCCCTTCCCAGGTTGCACGGGTGGAAGGGGGTACACCCCCACCCACCCTGACAGCCCAGCCTGGATTTTTTTTTTAAACCGCTCTCACACCGGCTCCAGGCCACCACCGCACCACGGGCTGTCTGGCAGCAACCAGGGCTATTGCTGAAGGAGGCAGCTCTCCTTCGGGAGCCCTCCGAACAGTATCAGGCACTGTGGCACTCTTAACCCCCCCACCCCCGATCACCTTTTACCTGCACTGTGGGTGGCGGTGGCGGCAGCAGCATGGCACGGGTCTGGCTTCAGCGCTGGCTTGTGACTACAGTGCTTCACTAGGCATTGCGGGGAACTTCCGGCGGTGCGGAGGTGCAGAGGCAGCCCAGAGCCCGTAGGTCCGGTGGTCTAGCACCATTTTAAAAAAAAAATCCAGGCTGGGCTCAGAACCCAAACTTTGTTTGGTCGGTTCAGTTGGGGGTCGGTTCAGATTTGGGGTGTTCGCGAACGGGCCGAACACCCCAGGTTCGGGCCAAACTCCGAACATCCAAACCATGTTCACATATCCCTAGTCTCCAGCACTGCAGCCAGGCCCAGCCCAGCAGAGCCCAGTCCAGTCAGGGAGAAATAGCAAGTCCTTGGAAGCCTCATTTCCCAGGCCCTCCCTAAGCCAGCAACACCTCCCATAAGCTAGTGACACCCCCTCCCCAGCCAGTCCCACATCCCATTCCCACCTATGGATCCCACTTTCCACAAGCCAGTGACTCCTCTCTGAGCCAGATACCCCTCCCTTCCAAGTCAGAACCATACGTCATTCCCCCTCCCCCAGTCAGCGACCCCCTTCCTGAACCAGCCCCATATCCCATTCCCCCCAAGCCAGCAGCCACCCCTGAGCCTCCTTCCAAACCCCATTTTCTCCATGCCAGTGGCGCTCCTTCAAGCTAGCGATCCTCCTGAGTCAGACCCAAGGCTGTAATCAGACCCCCTCCCCAAGCTGACAACCTCCCCACCAAGCTAGACATGTTCTCCACCCTCCTCTAAGCCAGTGTTCCCTGTTTTACACTGGTAGCCGACTTAGCAACAGTTTTGACTGCATCTTCCTTTCCTTATCAGTCTGTCACACTGGCAGAGCCTTAGCATAGCACACCTCTGTGCATATGCAGGGACCTGTGTTTACTCCACTTTCCACATTGGCAATTATGGGGAAAATGGAGTGAATGCAGGTAAAGATAAAAATAGAAATAAATGCAATTCCTAAAACATAAATACAAACACAGATACAAATACTTGACCCCGTGCACAGCCCTAATGTTCTGATGTTCCCTTCCTCGGCTTTAAAATTTTTTATTTCCTACTACCATGTCTGCTGCTACTTATTCCACAATGCTGTGCATCTCTACATTGACTTTGTGGGGAAGATAAACAGAATTTATTCCTTCACATGTTATAACAAATACGTGTGGTGGAATAGCATAGTTGTGAAATCTTGGTTTCAGAGTTAAACCTTTTGGATTAACTTGCGATCTAACCTTTTCACACTATTAAAAAAAAAAAAAAAAAAAAAGAGCAGGAGAAAGGGATTTTTGCAGACTAATATTGGAAGAATAGTTATAGTCAGCCATACCACGGCCCACATGCCTGGAGGTCCACAGACACGTAGAATACTTATGCATACTGTTGTGGAGTGCCCCAGCAGGGGATCCATTCTATCTTCTGAACCAGGGCCCATTCCCACCAAGCTGCACTCTTGCTAAATATAATGCAATAAAGTAGCCAGTTTACAACAATTAACTTTAATTTTTGGAAAGATAAAATGTGTAAGTTTCAGTGTAATTTTTTTTGTTTTTTTGTTTTTTTTACATTTCACAGTCAGAATGGCAGAAGAATAAATGTGAATTATGTCCAACAAGCTGGTATACCAAACTAAAACACTCTGTTTTTTGGTTATGTGACAACTAGCATTGCATGGGAAATAAGATCATATATTGAAACCCATCCAAATCTATGTTAATAAACTTACTGGCAAGGAAGTTTATTGATGTAGGGCATTAAAATGATTTCCCCTGCGAGGGTGCAGTAATACACAGCGACTGAATGAAATTATACTGAGACAGAGTGAAAGGTAATATTAGCCAGAAGGTATGTGGGATGACTTGAAACCTGAAAACTAAGTTGACAACTAGAAGTGCCGCAAAAAAGGCTTAAATAAGATGCAGCCTTAGTAAATCGCAGCACACAGAGGCATCTTACCCCCTTCATCTTATCTTGAGAAGCTCCTGCAGTGCATTGTCCCCTTGCATGGCAGAGCTGCTTTTAAACAGGATCTGTGAGCCTTACCATTTAAACCATACATGTTTGC
Organism: Sphenodon punctatus; assembly: GCA_003113815.1. Lineage (NCBI taxonomy): Eukaryota > Metazoa > Chordata > Lepidosauria > Sphenodontia > Sphenodontidae > Sphenodon > Sphenodon punctatus. The sequence continues at coordinate 3,535,290 of QEPC01006240.1, forward strand.
ATATTTGAGAAAACTCACTGTCTGTTTCTTTGTACTTCTCCGAGCTCCACCTCTTATGTTATGGACAAAGCATACTAGTACTAACAGACTAGCAAAACATTCTGTGCACCTAGCCCTAAGAAACAAAACAAAAATATTCATTTCTCCCTTCACGGATTTCATATCTGCCACTGCCAAGAGCCAATGGGTTTTTTCAGACATGACGCTAACCCCAGTTTAACCACACTTGGACATTTCTTATGCATGTTGCAGGGCTGCTAAGGGCACCAATACAGCCCTGCAACATGCATAAGAAACATTCAAGTGTGGTTAAGGTGTGGTTAAACTGGGGTTAGCATCCTGTCTGAAAACACCCAGTATCACAGCAACTTAGTCTAAACAAAGAGCATGCTGGGAAGTCACCTGTTGACATGTGCACGTGATTATACAATGGTTCGGAAGATATTAACAAGCCACAATGTAGGCTGAAACAGCATGAACTATTAATGCACCAGCATGCTCAAAACAAGCCAGCTAAGCGCTGCTAAATCCATGTGGCTGATAACCTCATCCATTTAATGCTGGGATATATTTATAGAGAAGGTTTAATTCTACTTCTGGCTAAATCTAATTACCTCTACTCCATTCTTGTCCTCCTTGACCTCTCTGCGGCCTTCGATATTGTTGACCACTCACTCTTGCTGGACTCACTTCACTCCCTTGGCTTCCATGGCTCCATCCTCGACTGGTTCTCCTCCCACCTCTCTGACCGCTCCTTCAATGTGTCTCTTGCCAACTCCACCTCTTCCTCCCTTCCCCTCTTGGTTGGGGTTCCCCGAGGCTCTGTCCTTGGCCCTCTCCTCTTCTCTATCTACACCCTGTCCCTAGGCAAACTCATTGCCTCCCATGACTTCCAATATCATCTCTACACTGATAACACTCAACTCTATCTTTCTATTCCCCCCTCTCTCTCCATCTATTCAGGCTCGCCTCACCAGCTATCTCTCTGATATCTCTATCTGGATGTCTCAACGTCAACTCAAACTTAACATGGCTAAAACTGAACTCCTTATCTTCCTCCCTCATCCTTCCTCTCCCTCTTCCCTGTTGATCCTTATCGACGGAGTCACCATCCTTCCCGTCCCCCAAGCCTGTAGCTTAGGCTTCATCTTTGACTCACCCCTTTCTTTTAAACCCTACATAGACTCTGTTGCCAAATCCTGTCGTTTCTCTCTCCATAACATTCGCCCTTTTCTCTCTGTCTCCTCTGCCAAAATCCCTTGTTCATGCCCTGGTCATCTCTCGCCTCAATTATTGTAACCTCCTTGTCACTGGCCTTCTCCGCTCTCCCCTTTCTCCCCTTATCTCCATCCAAAATTCTGCTGCCAGGGTCATCCACCTCACCCATTACTTCGACCATGTGCAGTCCCTCCTCTCCTCTCTTCACTGGCTCCTCCTTCCTGAATGAATCCTACACAAGCTCCTAGTCTTCACCTATAAATCTCATCACAACCTTGCTCCTCCCTACCTCTCTGCACTAATTTCCCTCCGTACTCCAGTCAGTGAACTCGGCTCCTCCTCTGTCGCCTCTCTTACCCTCCCATGCCTCCCCTTCTCCCCTAACTGCCTTTGTCCCTTCTCCCTAGCTGCCCCCAACACCTGGAACTCTCTCCCTGCCCACGTCCACCTCGCCTCCTCCCTTTGTACCGTCAAATCCCTCCTCAAGACCCACCTCTTCCGCTCTGCCCTCCCCGACACCTCGCTCCCCATACCTAACTCTTGCTGATACCCTCCATCCAGTACAGTCTGTTACCTGAGGACTGTGTATTCATATCCTCACCACACAGACCAGCCAGCCAGCCATCATTCTTGATGTAACCAAGCCAAGCACGTGCATGTGGGACCTCGCATCTTCATGAATGTTACACTCCTTGGCTCTCCCTCTGTTCCCCTTTCTTCATCACCCCCCCTCCCAATCTCTCAGATTGTAAGCCGTAGGGCAGGAACCGTGTCTATTCCATTACTTTGTAAAGCACCAGGCACATTGATGGTGCTATATAAATGCTTGCTAATAATAATAATAATTAATAATTTTAAAAATGCAAAAGTCTTGTGGTGTCATAGGACAGCAGCTTACAGAATATTTCTGGTATAATTTACAGAGAATAAAACTACTCTGTGTCTTTGGAAGAAGCACATGGAGAAAGAAAGTCTGGTCTGAGGATGTAGGAGATTTACAAAAAGGGCTGAGAAACAATGAGGCTGTGTGACTTTTGCTTTTGCTGTAAAAGATGGCTACCAAAACAAGGGACTCTTCCAGATACTAACCAAAGTGACTTATTAGTGGAGATGATGTGCTAGCAGCAGGACAGAACTGTACCCCCATATGTCTGGGGATGGTTTCCTACAGTCTACTAAAGTGAGAAATTGCATATTAACTATTTTTATTTATACAGCACCAGCAATGTACCTGGCACTGTACAATCAGTAGTTATAGACAAGTCTCTACCCCAAAGGGCTTACAATCTAAGAGAGACAAGGGGAAGATGAGGGGAAGGTGAACATCTGGAGAGACAAGGATGTATTCATGAGACTGAGAAAATGCAGATGAACATTGCCCGCATACGCCCCTTTCTATCTATCTCCTCGGCCAAAATCCTTGTTCATGCCATGGTTATCTCTCGCCTCGACTACTGCAACCTCCTCCTTGCTGGCCTCCCTCGCTCCCACCTGTCCCCCCTTGTTGCAATCCAAAACTCTGCCGCCAAGATCATTCACTCTGCCCGTCGCTTCGACCATGTAACACCTCTCCTCCTCTCCCTTCACTGGCTCCCCCTTCCTGAACGTATCCTGTTCAAACTCCTGGTTTTCACGTTCAAATCGCTCCATGACCAAGCTCCCCCTTACCTCTCGGACCTAATCGCCCTACGCACTCCTGCGCGCGCTCTCCGCTCTTCCTCTGTCCCCTCCCTCGCTCTCCCTCGTTTCTCCTGCTCGCCCAACCGCCTTCGTCCCTTCTCCCTCGCTGCCCCGCATGCCTGGAACTCCCTCCCTGCCAACATCCACCTTGCCTCCTCCCTCCGCTCCTTCAAATCCCTCCTCAAGACCCACCTTTTCCATGCTGCCTTTCCCAATGCCCTCTAGTCTTTCCCCTTGCTCTCACTGTTAGCCCTCCTCTGCTGACTGCTGCTACCGACCACCTTGTAACCAAGCCAAGTACACGCACCTGAGACTTCGCATCCGCCTGAATGTTTGTTTGTCTTCTCCCATGTCTCTCCCGCTGTCCCCTCTCCTTGTCTCCCCCTCCTTGTCTTTTAGATTGTAAGCCACAGGCAGGGACCGCATCTGATTGTATGTTCTGTACAGCGCCAGGTTTCAACTGGCGCTTTATAAATGTTTAATAATAATAAATAATAATAATAATAATAATAACAGTGATCTCTTATAGAGGTTTCAGTATAAACACAAACACAGTTTGTGGAGATATATCAATTGTCACGGCACTTCCATAACAAAAAAGATATAGGAGGGGAAATAAAATCAGAAATCCCAGCTGGATGACATAACCCACCCCCCTCCCCTGAAAATCTCAAAGGCTAGATGGAATGGAAAAGTCTGTCAAATAAATAAAATGAAATGAAAACTCAGATGAAATAAAAATCTAGGTGGAAATGCACCATTACACAGAAGGCCCACACAAGACTTAAATGTACTACGTAATACATAAACCCTGCTTAACTTCCTGTGATTTTAAGCAATGAATAAGCCTAGTGCTGGCCATCTCCATGGAGGAACATTTCACCATCAGTGAAAAAGACTTTCCCCATTCTGGAAGAGGAGAAGTTGGATTGGTGGCAGCTACTAGCCAGCCCTGAAATCATTCTTTAGCACTAGGGGAGCGTCTTTAATGCTGCTGGGCTAGCTGGTGCATCAGCCTTCTGTTTTCATGCCCTGCACTATGAGGCACATATTTATTATGTTTATTTATTTATTCATTCAATAACTTATTTCCTGTTCCCTCCAGCCCTACGGCAGCTCGGGGTGGCTCACAAAATATTTAAAACAAAACAATATATAAAAACAGTACATAAAGGGATTACTAAGACAATAAAAACAACAACAAGGAGATAAAACCACTGGTAAAAAACCCACCCTTATTCCCTCCCTCCCCCAAAGGCCTGGATGAACAGCCAGGTCTTACAGGCCCGACGAAAGGTCAACAGACTGGGAGCCAGGTAAGCCTCCTCTGGGAGTGAGTTCCACAGCTATGATGGGCCCCCAAGAATGCCCTCTCCATCATGGCCATCTGATTAACACAGGGGACCTCCAAGAAGGTGCCCCCAGTGGACCGCAGAGGTCGCCCTATAGCCCAGGGAGTGAGGTGGTGTCTCAGATAGGAGGGGCCCAGACTGTGTAGGGCTTTAAAGGTCAAAACCAGCACCTTGAATCAGGCCCGGGACGCTATAGGCAGCCAGTGCGGAGCACTGGTGTAACGTGCTCCCTACGGCCCGCCCATGTTAGGGCCACTGCATTCTGCATCAGCTGCAGTTTCCAAATCGTCCCCAAGGGCAGCCCCACGTGGAGTGCGTTGCAATAATCCAGCCTTGAGGTGATGAATGCATGGATGAGGGTGGCCAGGTCAGAGCTTGAAACATATGGCCGGATCTTCCACACAAGATGTAATTGGCGAATGGCTCCCTTTACCACCGCTGCCACCTGACGATCCAGGCAGAGGCCAGGGTCTAACAGGACCCCCAAACTCTGCACCTGCATGGCCAGTGGAGGGCGGATCCCCTCCACAAGAGGAGCCATCACCTCTGCTTCCCTACCCACCAACATCACCTCCATCTTATCAGGATTCAGCTTCAGTCTGCTCAGCCTCATCCAGTCACTAACTGCTAGCAAGCACTGGGAAAGCACCAAGACTGCAGGACCTGGGTTCATTGAAAAAGAGAGGTAAAGCTGGGTATCATCAGCGTATTGGTGGCAATGCACACCAAACCATCTCACGACCTCACCCAGGGGTTGCATATAGACATTAAATAACAGTGGAGACAGAATCGAACCTTGTGGTATGCCGCAAGTGAGATCCCGGGGGCCAGATGTTTCTTCCCCAGCACCACCCTGTGGCTTCTCCCCGAGAGGAACAAGCGGAGCCATCTTAAGACAGCCCCATCCACACACACCCCGGGTCTGCAACCATCTCAGAAGCAACCCATGGTCCACTGTATCAAATGCTGCTGAGAGATCTAATAGGATCTTCCCACTTCAAACACCGCAGCTCCTCAGTAAACCAAGGATCTCTATGGTGATGAAGCAGTGGGAGTGGATGCTTGGGAGCCACTTGATCAGTGACCCCACCCAGCAAGATCTTCCAAGGTTGAACAAGATCATCAACCAAGCAGCCTTCAAGGTCTAAGGACACCTCCCCCAGGGCTTCCTGGAACCACCGTGGTTCCATCAGCCTTCAGGGGTGGACCAACCTTAATAGGTCTCACTTCTTTCCGGGGGCTGCCATGTGCTAGGAACCTGGTCTGTAGGAGGTAATGATCCGTCCATGACAAGGGCATAGAACTTACTTCCCCCACTATCGGATCACCCGCCTCAAGGCCTGAGCAGAACACCAGGTCAAGCATATGCCCCCCCTCATGGCAGCCATGAGCTCATGCTCTGCCCCGACAAGGCCAGTGCCAGCGTGAATGTTGAGATCCCCCAGGACCACAGTCCTTGGGGGGGGGGCGCAGCCCCCCCCCCAACACCAGCTCTACCATATAGAGCAGAATAGCAGGGAGGGAATAAGATGACTCTCTACCAGCCCCAGTATTGGGTTGACTAGAGATAAGGATACTGGGGAGAGGGTGTTTTCACAAGGAAAAGTGTAAGACATCACTTTGGTGTGCTTCTCTCTCTACTCTCATTAGATGTCTCTCTCATGTTAGTGATCCAAGCTGTTGAGTTCTAATCTACATCTAGGGCTAACACCACTCTGGGTTTGACCCAGAATCTCAGATTTTGCAAGCACTAGGCTATGCCCACAATTTTAAGTCAACTGTATAGACACCAGAGTGCCTTTTACAAGGAAGGAGAGGTCTTGAGTTGTGTGTGGGGGTGGGGGAGGGGAGAGGGGGAGTAGCTCTAAAGGAATGTATTACGTGGGAGTGACAAGTACACATTTTGCTACCTCTGATTCTGCTTCCTGTTGCCTTATTCCTGTCAACTAATCTCCTGCTCTCCAAGATGAGCGGCTCCCTCCATTTTCAAATAACCTGACAGACAGGAGACACAAGGGCACAGTATGGTACAGAACACAGAGCACTTAGTATGGCTTCTCCAAGCCTTGCCTACCCAGCAACAGCCTACGCACGAGATGAGAAAGCAATGACTCCAAGATTTCCTACCTGGGAAACAGGAGAAATAACAGTGTCTTCAACAGTAACAGAAAAACGGGGTAGCAGAGAGGATTTAGGTGGAAAAAATGAGAAATTCTGTCTTTGACATGTTTAATTTCAAATTACATAAGCAGGGCTAAGATTCTGTCACAGTACTTTTTATAAAAAGTCATGACTAGGTCATGGTAGAAAAGATAAAAAGTCATGGAAAAGTCATGGGTAAAAAAAAGTCCCATTTTACTTTTATTCAACGTTTCTTAACATAACATATTATTAGACTGTAAGCTCGGGGCAGGAGGAAAGGGATCCCCCGCCTTTCCCTTATCTCACTTAGAATGAAAGCCCCAGGAAGGAGGAAAGGGGACCCCCCCCCACTTCCCTTATCTCTCTGTGAATGAAAACCCCAGGCAGGGGGAAAGGGAACCTGCTCTCTCCCTTATTTCTCTTAAACCCTTTTCATACAAGACTCCCCACCCATCTCTACGCAGTTTCACTGGGTGGAGGCACCTGTGGGAATGCCATGGGGGATGGGTGGGGGTGCATGCACGCTCCCGTGCTATACCCATCTACACCCATCACCCACCCATGGAGCAATGGACTCCAATGTGTGATGCTTCATGGGTGGAGATGAAGCACCTCCACCCACCGTGGCTGCACATCCATCCTCCCACCCACCATGGCTCATTTGAAAAAGGGCCTTAGAATGAAACCCCTAGGAAGGAGGGAAGGTAGAGCAAGGCGTGAGGAAAGGCAGAGTAAATGCTTCTGTCGCCTCCATGACACCTTTTCTAGTTCTGACCCCGCCCTCCGCCTCTAGCCACACCACGCTCAGAAGGGGAGGGGTTTGGAGCAACACATGAGGTTGACAACTGGTGCTGAGTGCAGTATCCATGCTGCTTTTCTGGGTGGATCTTCTCAAGCTCCACCCTCCACCTCTAACCACACCGTGCTCTGGATGGGAGGAGTTTTGAGAATTCCAGAGATGTCAGTGTGGCAGCCAGTGCTGACTGCAGTCTCCATGCCGCTCTTCTCAGCGGCACTTCTCTTCTCAGCGGCACTTCTCTTCTCCAGGGTGAGTTGGAGGCGGCTCCTCCAGTGTTTTTAGACAAAAGTCTAAAGTAGTAACGGAAAAGCTGTCAAAGTCATGGTGAGGGGGGAAATGTGACTCCTGTCACTACCGTGACTAAATCTTAGCCCTAGACATAAGGCATCCAAGAGGAAATGTTAGAAAGGCAAACTCCCCTGTCCCTCTCCAAAGTACAATTATGAGATGGAAAGCAAAGAAAATGGATAAACTTCCTGTGACAAGTTTGTCTTGCAGCCAGTGTAAGTGGGGCTGTTTGCTGAGCTGGGGTGCCCGGGGACCCTTCAGCCGGACAGACACCGCATCTGTCATCGTACGACCCATCATTGTGCACTATCGTGTGTAGATTCATTATCTGTGATGGGAAGTAATGATAGTGGGTAGTTGGATACTGAATTGGTATTGAGAAATGTGGGGAGGGTGATATGTTTGCTGTAATTCTTTTGTATTGTAAGGGGTTTGTTTTGTTTTTATTAAGAATTTATGATATACTGTTGTATTATGTAGTGTATGAAGGGACCCCCTGGTGAGAGCAGGAGGATGGGGGGGAGGAGGGGCCCCCCTGGTGGCAGCAGGGTATGGGTGGGGAGGTAAATGATGGCAGGTGTTATATATTATGTATAAAATGAATGTATTAAAATATATTTAAATTGTGAGGGGTAGTTGTTTACTGTGGATTGTATTGGTCTTTGTGGACCTTATTTTTGTATTATTGTATGTTGTAAGCCGCCTCGAGCCGCCTGGCGGGAGAGTGCGGGGTATAAATTAAAATGGAATGGAATGGAAAAAAGTGGCTGCAGGATCCACTCCAAATAAGTCTAAACAGCACTTTCTCCCCTAAAAGTACACTTTACAGTGTGCCAAGTATCTATTATGTATATTACTCAACCCAACTGTTCCATGATATTTCTCCTTGTTACCAGTCAATCCCTACACCAGACTGGATGCTGGGTTCTCTGAAGAGTTGGTGGGTGCCTGATGATACAGGCCTCTTGGCCTGCTGCACTCCCTATCAGCCAACCCCAAACACTGTAACTCAAGACCTCTGGCCTGGCTCCTTTTGCCATCCAGTTCCCAGGGAGGGGAAGACTTCCTAGCTCTTTTCAGCTGGGCTCACAAGGCAACCTCTTGCCTCTCCCTGGTGGGTTTCCCATCTCACCCTTATATTGCTGAAGCTTAGCTGGCTTGCACAGTCACACCCAGGTGGAGCTGCTCAGATCACCTTAATTGATATTCACCACTTGACCCTTGAAACGGCCAGATACTTGCTGGAGCTTGGCTTGCTCTCAGGGCTACACCCCTGCAGTGACTTACCCCATGGGCCTGGTCCTACAAAGATGTGCAGTGACTCTGTCATACTTCCCTAGACTGAAGTTTTGCTAGACTTACAAGAGAACACAATGGTGGTGGACAATGGTGAGAGGTCCCAAAGGACCATGAGCAGCAGGAGAACCATGGGGGAGATGTCATTCTCCTTTGTGGGCCATCAAGGGAAAAGCACAATAGTACATTGTACCTTATTTTGAGCAGATCATAATGTCATGCTCTGAATAGCATGAATTAAAAGAAGCTGAAAAGTTTATTTCAGATGCTGAAGTGAGCACCATAACCATAAATACTTTCTCCCTCGCTCTGTGACTTTAATTGGTCAGGCAACCCCTGACACTGGGCTGGGCGGGTGCGAAAACAGACGTGTCCGCCTGGTTGCTCATGGTTTGTGAGGCCGAACCATGGGCCTGGTTCGTTTCCTCGCCTATGTTTCCGGCCTGGTCACCAACCCTGCCAGGGTTTGAACCTGGCCCACATCTGGTGGACCCAGAACAAATGTGCGGGGTTCGGTGCTGGCCCAGGCATGCCAGAGTGAGTGAACCAGACCAGGGTCACGTTAGTTAACACCCACTGGGTGGTTCAGAAATGGAACAAGTTGCTGGTGGTTTTCAAAAAGAGGCTAGACAGCCATCTGTCACGGTTGTTGTAGCTCTAGTCATCCTGCATTCTAACAGGGGGTTGGACTAATGACTCTGAGGTTCCTTCCATCTCTGTGAGTTTATGTATGATGTTTAAGGAAAGTTTACCATACTCTAACCATGTTTTAATGCCATTATAATTCATGTGGGTTTTCTGAATAGAAAATTTCAATTGCTGTGATACTACTAATTGGATTATGGCATCCCTGAATATCCAATGAAGTGAAATTCAGTTTTCTCTTACAGAACCTCATTATGTTGCTCTCTGTGTGAAACGTTCATGTAAACATCAACAGATTTAAGTTTATATATTGACTTGAGATTTCTTGCAAACCCCCCTGGGAATTCCTGTTTCGTGGATATGGTGTGAGAATTTTCTACTCGCTAGCTATTGAGTTGGAGCTGAACATAATCTCAAAAGATTTGCTATGAAGTCTCTTTTATTGTCCCAAGAGCCTTTCAGGAGCCTTCACAAGTGAATGTTTTTTCTTCTAGCTCTGTTTCCCAAGTCATCCAGCTATTCCCTCGGGAGTTTAAGACCGCGATTATATATATATAAAATATGAATTCTCTCTCTGTGTGTATAGAGAAAGAGAGCACTCCATGGCTGCCCATCATAGTGGGGGTGGGGCACCAGCCACAGCATGGGGGCAAAGCTCCCCAGCCGGGTGAGTCCGGGTAAACATTAGTTTCTGTTCCCCGACCTAACCCAGCCAGGGGTTTTGGAGGTGACCATCCCACCCTTGGATGGGCACCCGTAGCAGCAGCTGCATGTTAGTTAATACCCAATGTTAGGAAGTTTCCCATGATGTCAATATGAAATCCAGCTCCTTGTTATTTGAGCCCATTCTAACCATTGAGCCCAACCATTATTTGGCCTCAACCATTATGAGCTCAACCATTATTTGAACCCATTCAAACTGTTATTTGAGCCCGTTCTAACCATCTTGTTCCTTGAGCCTATTCTAACCATTATACAAAGCATTGTAAATCTGTGTTAATAGCACCTCATTTTAAATTTTTTTGGCAAAAGTCACAAATTTGTAGAAGGCCAATGAGTGGGGCCTTTCATGTTAATTTAGCTATTGCATACAAAAGATGCCCTGAGCCTTTGTGGGAAGGATGGCATAGAAATACGAAAAAATAAATAACTAAATTAATTAATTAATTAAATAAAATAAAAGTCTTTCTAAGATGTTATAAAATTAACAAAATTTGACTACTTACTTTATTTGGCAAATTCTGTATTTTACCACTGACCAGAGGGGCTACTTATTCTGAAGTGACAGGTCAGTTCTCAGTATAGCAGACTTTCTTTTAAAGAAAGCATAGTTAACCTCCTACTCCTGGAAGGTACATGCTACTTTGTCTGTTTGATCAGGAGTAGGAATCTTGTTTCCTGATTTGCATGAGAGTTTAAAATTGAACCTCATCTTTTCCATCAACAATTCCATCTTATCTTTTCCTTCTAGCTGCTCAGACAACTGACTTTTCTGTCAGGTTATATAAGCATAGACTACAGAATGGACTCGGAAAACTTGCTGTTATTCGCTCCTGTCTCCCAAAGTGAGAGGATGACCCATGGGTGCGAAGCCGTCATCTAGCTGTCATATATTAGAAGTGAGAAGGTGACCTGAACGAGTTAATGAATGACATACTGGCAAACAAGTAGTGAGGCTAAGAATATTTTGGAGCTTTAAAAATGTGTAGCATCTGGGTCAGGCTTTTCCAATACAACCTGCCTTTGTCTTTGGGGCTGCCCTTGATTGCTTGGAAGCTGCAGCTGGTGCAGAATGCGGCAGCCCAGCTTGTTTCCAGAACAGGTTGCCAGGAACATATTACCCCAGTGCTCTGGAGTCTGCACTGGCTGCCTATAGCTTTTCTGGCACAATTCAAGGTGCTGGTTTTGACCTTTAAAGCCCTTAATGACCTGGGACCCATGTACCTGAAAGGCCTGAAGACTGCCTTTCCCACCATGCTCTATCGTGGCCCCTGTGATTGGCTGGAAGCGCCCTCCTGTGGGTTCCACCTACTCCTCTTGTCTGTATGACGGGGGCATGCAGAGGGGCGCTCTTGGTTGCTGTCCCAGTGTTGTGAAACTCTCTTCCCCTGGAGGTCCGTCTGATGCTGCTTTTAGACGTGCACGGGGCACTCGTGGCATGAAATCATGTGGCATGTAAAACTCCCATGGGCAGGTTTTAGACGAGACTTCTTGCGCATTATAGCCGCTCGTACGTTCTTTTAGAACTGCGGACGAAATACCTTGATATTGATAGTCTACGCAGACTTTAAATTGATATTTAAAGTTTGCGGTTTTAAAATAATGTAAAAAGGGATTTTTACACGCTGCATGATTTCATGCTGTGGGTGCCCCGTGCACAGCAGTCTCTGTCTGGGCCTGAGCATCTTACGGAGACGGTGTAACACTTTCCTTTTTAGTAAAGCATTTGGTGAGCAGAGCTAGGGATTAGGTGGGAGGTTGTTCGGGGGGGGGGTGGGGGTGGGGGGGGGGGGGGGGTGTTGTCTTTTTGTTGAATTGTATTTTAATGTTTTTTATTGTATTATGTTTTTTAGTGAGCTGCCCTGAGCCTTTGGGGAAGAGCGAGGTAAAATGTTAATAAATAAATAAATTGATATCACAGACATCAAGGAGTATGACCTTGAAGCAGCCCAGCTGAATGTGTTGCTTCTGCAGCTGGTACCCACTTCTGCTAGATCATTGTCATGTATAGGAATGCTGGGGCCATGTGAGTTCTGCACATACGTGCCAAGACTCTGGATTGAGTAGTGAAGGAGACCATGATGTCACACACAAATCCAATATGTCCACCGGGTCCCCATCATAGTCCCTTGTGACAGGTACCTCATTTCATGGCCATGGTCACAAATCACCACCCATGGTCCTTAATAGGAATGTATAAGGGGGGGTCAGTTTTGTATTTCTGATTTCTTTTCTGATTTGTGATTTCAGTGCCTTTTTGTGGGGTTTTTTTGTGTTTTGTCTCTCAGAATTTTGGGACCTTTTTAAGGGGAAAATCTGGTAGCTGTAACAGACAAGTGGTGTGTATGTGCGTGCACCCTCTGTGTGTAGCTTCTATGTGTGCACATGTACACAAGTGGTGAGGTGACCCTACTATAGACAACAAAGGGCCCTAGTACCAGCAAGCTCCAGAACACCGGACAAGGGAATCTTATGCTCTCACTCGACCCTGTCCAGTTCCCTGGGTGTAGCTCAACCTCCAACTGCCTGTGGAAATAGGCCATGCCTCCAACTCACAAAGTACTCAAAGATCAAAAGTAAACCTAAATAAAAAAACAATCCAGTCCTATAGATCACCATTGTTGGGGCTAAGCTGCCCCCTGATCAGCACAACACACCATGAAACTTGAAAGATGCTCCGATGACTAGACCAAGACTTAAAAACATAAAATTAGAAGTGAAAATTGAGAGTCAGAAAGCACACTAACACGTACCTGGAAATTCCAGGGCAGTTTTTTTGTTCCGAATACAGCAGCTGAAAAGGGCTTTTTGTGTTTATTTGTGTTTTATCCAAAGCTCAGTGAACAGCCCTTGTCCTTAAGGGTTTGCACTTGTTGGGCACCTAGCTTGTTGGATTTTGTCAACAGGAAAGGTGTACTCAGATCCTCACATAGCACAGGTCCTGCCAGCCACTCATCACACAAGATGCCTCCTTGTTGTACCCTGATTATTCATGCCCCTCCTGCCTGTCTCCAGTCCCTGCCATGCCTCCCAGCTTCCTGGTTGGCTGCCAGCCAGGATATAAGCCTGGCTGGTGGCAACAGGAAGCTGGGTGGAGCAATTCTTACCTTATCCTCTTCCTGTCTTGCCCCTGTGCTCAGCCCTTGCTCTGCTCCTTGCTTCTAGGTTCTTATCTCCAGTTTTTGCTCCTTGACCCTTATTCTGTTCTTGCTGTTCCCAGCTTTGTTTCTCCTCCTGCTCTGATTCCTGTCTTACCTCCTCGCTCCCACTGCTGTGCTTCCTGACCTCAGACCTCACCAAATCCCACGTCTGCCCATGTCCTGGATGCTCCCTGAGACTGCAACTCTTACAGTTGCAGAGAAAATGCATTTCCTTGGGGTGAGTCCTCTGCCATTGAAGTAAATGACAAAACTCCCATTGACTTTCATGATGGAGGATTGTCCTGCCTACCTCCTTTGTTCCTCATCAAGGTTCAAGGGTCTGATCTCATTAAGCGCCAGGGGCGACTGATGGGTAAGGCCGGGCCGGCGGTGCCTAGGGGCGGAGCCAGGGGGACAGTAGGCGGAGCCAGGTAGGCCAGTGGCATGGCATAACCCAGCAGCAAGAAGTTCCCAGGGTTACACCCACACCCAAGACACTGGCATAACCCAGCAGCAAGGAGTTCCCAGGGTTAACATCGAATGGAAGAAAACACAGTCTACATGCACATCAAGCTTAAAATAAATCATTTATAAACCAAAACACAGGGACCCATCCTTGTAAAGCACTCCAGTCACAGCCTGAGTCCAATTTTACCACGCACATCCCATTTCCAGCATTTTGAACACAACTGAAATCGCATGACTTGCAGTGACATCTCTCTCAGGATTTCCAAACCTCCATTTTACCACACACATTCCCCCCTGCACTAACCCACTAGCCCCCACTCCCCTCCCCGAGAACCCAGGAGTCCCTACTGTGGTGACCTCCATTGTGAAATCTGCTAATACATATTTTAGCTCCTCCTGGGATGTCTAGAATTACCATAGTTTTTGCTCTAGGTTGGGTGGCCAGATATGCAAATTTTAGAAGACACTTATGACTTATAAGTTATGAGAAGTACAGGTTGCATGGTTGCATTGGAGCCAATGCAGCCCTGCAACCTCATGTGTCCTCTAAAATGTGCATATCTGGCCACCCTAGCTCTAGGGTGCGACAGAGTCACACAGGGCTGCCTGTTACTGTTAAGTGGTAGCATTAACCCAGAGCAGGGAGGATTTAGGGCATTTTTAGATGAGCAGGGGAAGCTAGCGAATTGACAAATCTGCTCTTTAAAAAGTCATGCGGAGAACGTTTACATGCACTGGAAGATGCCAGCTGCCATTAAAAACAGCAGTGCCTGGCGGCTCACACATTATTTTTAAAACCAGCTTTGTAAAACCTCGATATCAAGTTTTAAAAATAATGTGAGAGCCACCAGCCACTGCTGTTTTCAATGACAGCTGGCGAATTCCGGTGTGTGTAAACGCTCACAGCACAACTTTTTAAAAAGTGGATTTGTCAATCTGCTAGATTCCTGTGCTTGTCTAAAAACGCCCTAACTCCTCCCTGCTCTGGGTTAATGCTAACACTCAACAGTAACAGGCAGCCCTGTGTAACTCTGTCTTTTTAAAGGGCTGGTGCTCGATATCGAGGTTTTACAAGTCTGATTTTAAAAGTAATGCATGAGCTGCCGGGCGCTGCTGTTTTCAATGGCGGCAGGTGACTTCTGGTGAGTGTAAATGCTCCCCATGTGACTTTTTAAAGAACAGATTTGTCAATTTGCTAGTTTCTCCTGATTGTCTAAAAACACCCTTAGACAAGAGTTACAGCACGAGCACGTATTGCTAAATAGAGCACCGTCCCTTTAAGAAGTCAGGCCATCTTGGACTAAACAAACATAAGAGACTACAGCTGGGCTAATCACACACCTGGCTAGAAAAGGCTTGTGAATTCAGGACGAGGCGGGCCAGTGGCAGTTGGTGGAAAGAAGGAGCTGGACCACAGAAAGAGACAGAGGATGAAGCCTTCTTTGGGAACTGCAGCCCAGGCAGGACAGACAAGGTAGCCTGCCACACACGCCAGAAGAAACCCAGAACCTGAGAACCAGGCGGCTAGAGACTGTTGGGGAGACAGGGAGGAGGTAGGAGTGAGGGAGGAGGCAGGAGTGAGGGAAGGCTCTGCCGTACAAGTTGGTGTCAGGAAGGATTGTACCTGGCCAGTGGGGCCTGAGTGGTAGGCCTTGTTATCTGGAGATGCATGGACTATTTGTCGGTGCATCTGGAATGAGACAGGGACTCCAAGTTGGGTTTTAACGGCTGCACTCTTTATTCAAATTATAATTAGACTAAGTGGGGTAATTGCCTCTAAGCAATTCAGGTCCAGCACTCCCAACTCGTATAACCATTAGTACCATAACTAATAGGGGTGGGACCCCGGACCCATTACCGGCTACCGGATTTACCGGTTACCGGTTCTAGGAAAACCGGATTCCCGGATTAAATCCGGTATACTGGTACCGGATTTAATTCATTGGTTTCAATGGGGCGCTGTGTCCCCATTGAAACCAATGAAATATCCCTCCCCCTCCCCCTCCCAGGCTGCGCGGGTGGAAGGGGGGACACCCCCCACCCACCCTGCCCAGCCTGGCTTTTTGTTTAAAAAAAAGAACAGAGTCAGACCCGGACCCGGACCCGGAGGCGAAGGCGGAGGCGAGCCCACCCCCCCAGCACCAGCGGCCGCGGCGTCCCCGCAGCCGCCGGTAAGTATGACTCGATCCCTGGGGGGGGGGGGTTGTTTAACACCCCCACCCCCCCCAGGGATCACCCCTACAGTGCGCCGCTTCGCTTACCTGTGGGAGCTCCGGCGGCGGCGGGCGGTCCGGCGGCCTCAGCGCCGGCTGTGGCTGCCGGCGTCAGGACGCTGTAGGCCTTCCGGTGAACTTCCGGGTTTCACCGGAAGGCCTAGAACGTCCTGACGCCGGCAGCCACAGCCGGCGCTGAGGCCGCCGGACCGCCCGCCGCCGCCGGAGCTCCCAAAGGTAAGCGGCAAGCGCACTGTAGGGGTGATCCCTGGGGGGGGGGGGGTGTTAAACACCCCCCCCCCCCCAGGGATCGGGTCATACTTACCGGCGGCTGCGGGGACGCCGCGGCCGCTGGTGCTGGGGGGTGGGCTCGCCTCGCCTCGCCTCTGGGTCTTACTCTTTTCTTTTTTAAAACAAAAATCCAGGCTGGGCAGGGTGGGTGGGGGGTGTCCCCCCTTCCACCCGCGCAGCCTGGACTCGGGGAGGGTTTTTCTTTTAAAAAACTGTTTGGCTGGGGATTTATTTTTTTTTACATTGCAGCCATTTAAAAATGGCCGCAATGCAAAAAAATCCAGTACCCCGGAATCCGGTACCGGGTCTGGATTACCGGGCCGAATCCGATAATGCCGGTACACCCAATACCGGCATTATCGGATACCGGATTCTACCGGTTTCCCACCCCTAATAACTAAACAGGACTTGGCTTGGATGTGCCCTCCAGTGCCAGCTCCAAACCACATCTCCCCTTTCACTCACCGGTCCTAAGGCCATGATTGAAGGGGACAATGTCCTTTCCAGACTGGAGTAAGGATACAGCACCAAAGGATTGAGGACTGTGCTTGTCCTTGCCCTCCTTCTGACCAGCACCTCTCCCCGGGATATGACCCTCATGCTTGCCATGCCCTGCTTTTGCACCAGGTGTCACATCCCCATCTCTTCTGGAGATACCTCCAATTGCTATATACTTAACTATTTAAACACCTAACAGTGCTGGACCCCTGCAAGAGTGCGACAATAACATTTAGGAAACAAAAAACACCCTCCTAATGCTAACCTACAAATCTGATAGACCAAATGTGCAGAAACAAAAAACACTATGAGGAAGGCGAAAAATCAGGAACCCGTAGTGGCCAATTTGGGTCACTTGGAAAATTCCTTCCTGGCCCCCGAATGCAGCTGGATATTATCCCATCAGGCAGGGAGGGAGGGGCTTGTGGCTCCACGCTCCCTCACCGAATGACGAGGGAGCTGCCCGGGCTGGCGGTGAAGCTCCTCCCCTTCCAGGGGAGGGCCCTCTGCACTGCACCTCCTGGTTGGCTAGAAGCCCATTGCCTGGGGCAACCCTGGCCGGACCTGACTGACTTTCCCACTGGCGCGAGAGCCCTGCTCTACATCCTGCTGCAGCAAACTTGTTGCAGCAGGGAATGCAAGCTTACCCCGCCCTTGTCTCTCCTCAAGGGAGCATGACAAGGGGCCCACTGACCTCCATTTGCTGGCGGCCAGGGGCTAGTATATATGTAAAATATCGTAAAATGGTGCTATGTCACCAATATGCTGATGATACCCAGCTGTACCTCTCGTTTTCAACTGACCCAGTTCCTGCTGTCTCGTTAGTTTCCCAATGTTTGGAGGCCGTGGCGGATTGGATGTGGCAGAACAGACTGAAGCTCAATTCTTATAAGATGGAGGTGATGGTGGTGGGAAGGACGGGGGAGGTGCTGGCCCCCCTGATTTGGGTGTGTGCATGTTCGCCTGCCTGTTACTCTTCAGGTTCGGAGTCTGGGGATGGTTTTGGATTCGGGCCTCCGTCTGGATCAGGAGGTAGAGGCGGTGGCTAAAGCCGCCTTTCGCCAGCTTTATCTGGTACGGAGGCTTTGACCTTACCTCTCCGGGCCCGATCTGGCCACTCTCATCCGTGCCTTCATCACCTCAAGGCTAGACTACTACAGCACGCTCTATGTGGGGCTTCCCTTGTTTCTGGTTTGGAGGCTGCAGCTAGTGCAGAATGCGGTGGCCCATCTCCTGATGGGGATGGGGCGGAATGAGCACATAACACCAGTGCTCCGCGCTCTGCACTGGCTGCCTATAGCATACTGAGCCAGATTCAAGGTGTTAGTATTGATTTACAAAGTCCTGCACGGTCTGGGCCCTCATATTTCGGGGAGCGCCTCGCCCTCTGCACCTCAGAGCGATCCCTTCGGTCCACCGGGGGTGCCTTTCTGGAGGTCCCCATGTAAGATGGAGGACCACAATGGAGAGAGCTTTCTCTGTGGCCGGGCCGCGGTTATGGAATTTCCTCCTAGAGGAGGCTCACCTGGCCCCAGGCCTGTTGGCCTTTTGACGTGTCTGTAAGACTTGGCAGTTTGCCCAGGCCTTTGGAGGGGAGGGTGGAGGGAGGGGGTTGGAGGGGAGAGTGGGAGGGTAGGGTAGGGAGGGGAACATTTGGGGCGTAGTTTTAATTATTTATATTGTTTTTATGTATTTTATTGTTGTTTTAACTGTTGCGAGTCACCCCAAGATGTCGTAGGCATGAGGGGGCGGCCAATAAATATAAATAAATAAATAAATAAATAAATAAAGACTGAGCATGGTAAATAAAGAGCATGCAGAGAGTGAAGATTCCATGTGGGGCTGAGTCACTGGGGATCCAGAGAGTAATTACCTCAGGGCTCAGTGTTCTCTGTTTGGTCTGGTGAATATTTGAAATCTGCTTGTTGCTTTCTTAGGAATGTTGTCAGAAGCTTCACATTCTTCACTACACCTTATGAGTGGTGCTAATTTTCCCCATACATTTTGCATTATTAGTTTTACTTGAATTATTTTACCAGCATGAGGTTACTGTGATCACATATCTTAGGAGACTCCTTTGCTAAGCATGACTATTGCACCCCTCCACAGGGGAAAAGAGTTGTGCACGGGACCTAGTTATGCTCCATCATGGAAGCAGGGACTGAGAAAGGCTCTGCACTTGATGCTACTGTAGTTGTGTCCTATGGTGATTCAGCCACTGTTCTTGGCACTGAACTCCCCCCAGCTGCCTACAGATCTCCTAATCCCCCAACACCCCCACTCCCCTGCCCAACTACCCACAGATCTCCTAATCCCCCTCCCCCCCAGCTACCTACAGATCGCCTATGGTGATTCAGTCACCGTTCTTGGCACTGCTGCCAATCTCCTTTTCCTGGCTAGTGAAGTGATGCATGTTGCCAGAAGATCAAGCCATTGGTGGTGGTACCAAATTCCAGTGTGTATTCATTAATGGGTATTTTCAGATGTTATGAGATCACGGTGAACCACGGTGAATACACACACGTAACGTCTGTTGGGGGGTGTCGCCCCTCCACTAGGGTTGTGCCCCGAGAACCCCCTGGGGGTGTGCTCTTGGGGTGCTCATTCCCCTTTGCTCTCCGGGTGGGCCTGTTGGAGAGGGGAAGGTTGCCCCAACCTCTTGGTTGGCTCCTGGCCCGCGGGCTCCTGCCCAAGCCTACCCTCACCCTGGACAGAAATCCCCCTGAGGGGCTTTAAGGTGTGGACCCACGTTGCGTCATGTGGCCCCCACCGCCCGAGTCAACCTCCCTACCCCCTGTGTTCCCCTACCCCCAAGTCACTTCCCTGCTGCTGGGCCCAGATGCGCAGCTCCTAGGGGTGATGCGGCCAAGGATCTTCACTCCTCCTGATGAGGAGTCAAGGTCGTGGCTGGAGAGGCTTTCGGGCGGTCCACTGGAGCTCCTTCACACCAGGTGCGGTGTCTCCCCCTTGTCGGGCGGGCTCTCCTCTCTCTTCCGAGGCACGTTCCTTTTGCCTCCTTTGCCTCGCCCTCCACATTCCTCCGCTCCTCCTCCGCTCCCCAGCTGAGGGCGACGGCCTCCTGCGTCACCGCTGGGGCTGCCTCGCCGTCTCTCGCCGCTCTGGCCATGGAAGTTCCCCCCCAGATGTTCACCCCCGTGAATCACGGGGGGGAAATCACATTCAACACGCAAACGGAGGTCCTGGCCGGACCATCTCCGTTTGCTTGTTGAATATGATTCCCCCCCCATGATCAAGGGGACCATCTCATCTGTCCCCTGACCACGGCCTGGAATCAGCAGTGGGATTCTGGGTCGTGGTCAATGCCCCGGGGGGCAAGCAGGTGCTGCGGTCGCATTGGCCGCAGTGCCCGCCCGTCTCCCGGAGGGTGGGCGGCCGGGGCAGCGTGGGGGGTGGGGCTGTGTGGCCGCACGTTGAGTCGCGCGGCACCGCCCCCTCCCCCGATTCCCCACCGGGATCAGCCGGCATGTCTGTTTGAGGGTCGTTTTGATCCTGGCGGGGGATCAATGGGTGATTCCGTGACGGGGCCAATACCCGGCCCCATCACGTCTGAAAATACCCAATATCTCCGTCTCTATACACTTAGTTCTGATATTGATTTTGTCTTATACAGCACTTCTAAGATATTATTGCAGAGTACTTCTATCTATGCAAAGCAATATCTGACTGAATTTAACGTATAGAAAAAGAAAGTGAGAACAGCATGCCAAATGCAACTCCACTAGCAACTAACAAATCATGCTGTTCCCTGCTGCCTTTTATCTTGATCTCTTTCTTTGCTCATGTGAAAGTTGGTCTTATTGGAGCTGTACGTTGGTATCAGTTAGATGTTGAAAGGTACACATCTCTTTGATCCACCATTAAAAGACTTTAAAGAACATGAGTAGGAAACATTCCCTTTCCTTTCTGGTTTTCTTTGTTTTGAATTGAAAATGCTCTGTTCATTCGCCCTCTAGGAGCTTCTCCCTTTTGCCAACACATTTTTTGAGAATGAAATACTGTTAACGTTTTCCAGCATAGGACGTCTAAAGCACAGAAGATGCTATCCTCCTTTTTACATGGCTAGTACTTTCCGACTGGCACACAGGGTCCCGTTTCCATCACCTCACATGATTGTACACCCGCAGTGGGTATCATTTGTTTCTCGAAATTTGCTTCTCTTACACTAAATGCATGGTGGTGTCAAGCAGAAATTTCACAAACTCTGGCCTAAAGCTGGACTCCAAAGCAAAAGTGCAGTAAGGTTTGAAGAAGTTTGAAAGACTTTTAAAATAAATTCTCTTTCAGTTTCTCTTGGAGCAAATTGTCTGGATCTGAGAAATGCTCTGGAGCTTTCTAGAAATGCCTACTATAGCTAGGTAAACAAACAAACAGAAGTGCCTAAAATCAGAGCTCACAGTGACTGTGGATGTGGATGGTGGTACGTAAGGTTGCCAAATCCAGACTCTCCAGGCTGAACCTGGAGACTTGGCAATCACAGAGGTATGTAGCAAATGCAATACAGTTTACCTTAGGACAATATTGCCATCAGCTCTTTCAAACTGCCACCAGAATCTCTAAGCTTTTACCTAAACAAATAAATAAACAAACAAAAAATGTCTTTACTGGTCCTTGTGTGGTTGTGAAAAAAATTATTCTAAATGAGAGGAGCACGCAACTAATGCAGTGATGTTTGCCTATGTCAACAAATTGCTGGAAAGACTAGCTCTGAGTTGTGTGACTTGCTCCATTTCCTCTCAGTGAAGTATTAACTGAGAAGTCTAATGCTGAACAAAGGGCGGCAGAGAGAAGAGCTGAAAAGAAAGGCCGCCTCTTCCCTTACGTTCCGTCGCAGCCTCTGAGGTCAGCCAAGATGGTCCTCTTGAGCGTACCATCTGCCGTGAAGTTTCCACAACAGTGGCACGCAGAGATGTGTTTTTGGCGGCTGCCCCACATTTCTGGAACTCCCTCCCCTGGGAGATCCACCTAAGCCCAAGCCTGTTCATCTTCTGGAAGAGATGGAAGACCTTTTGTTTGGCCAGGTGTCTGGCCCAGGGATAGGGTTGGGTGGAAGGGTAGGGAAAAGGTTGGTTGGTGGGAAGGTTAGGGGACATTTTAGCTGATGTATATGTTTTTATATTTTGTAAGCCACCCTGAGCCTATTTGGGAAGAGCTGGGTAAAAATTGGAATAAATAAATAAATAAATAAAATAAGATCATATTATAAACAACTGCTTAATATGTCATGGCGACATCAGTAACTAAGTAAGAGCCAATACATGATGCTTAATAGAGCATAAAAGGACACTGGAGCCCCAAAGTAAAATCCAAACTCCAGTGACTTTGGACTTCACTGAAACCCAACAAAGCTTACTTGACCATATTATGAAGATCTGCAAAATTCATTGGTTTAGAATGGTCCTGCAGGTGGATGACTCTTATTTGTGGAAATATCTTAGGAAGAGCACTGCTACCTTGTCCACTCTACTGGAGAAGCAGAAGAAATGCTTACAGGCTTGATGGATTGTGATAAATTACTGATCAATATGTGAATTGGAGGATACCAATCTGACAAGAAGTTCCTGACATTGAAATTTCCTCACATACACAAACACCTGTTCAGTGTTCACCATCATGAATGTGTTGAAATTAATGACTGAACCGGCTGAAATTCATGGCTAAACTGGCAGAAATTCAGTCATTTGGAGAAGATGTTTGACGAGTTATTTTCTTAAAATGATGACCATCCATTTTATGGTAGATTGCCAGTAGAGGGACTGTCTCATCAATTTCAGATGATTAGCAGGGTGACAACTTGTGCCTTTCTTTGTTCACAATTGGTCGCAGTGAAGCAAAGTAGTCATAATAATCTGTCTTTTTTTGACACGTGGAAGACAGCCCTTTTTTCATTATTCTGGGCAATGTTGCCCACTAACAATAGATTTTGAGTTTCACCTAATAATTGCTAATAAAGGGAAAGGTCAGTAAACAGGCTGCCTTGGAAGTAAGAGATTGCAGTTAATATCAGCATGTAGATCTAAAAAGAAAATACATGGCTTCTGCCCTTTTTCATTAATTTGAAACTTCCCGAGAGATCCCCAAAGGAAAAGAGAACGGTTTTATTCAAAATATAAAGATGCATTTCAAATGAAAGTAAACTGGTCACGCAGAAGACAACTGCAGTGTCTCAGGGATCCTGGCACGGCTGCTTTTAAGGATAAGGGGGCAAAGGCAGCAGTTGCCCTGGGTCTTTTCTGGGGGGGGGGCATGTTGAGATGACTTGATCTGTATGACTCAGTGGGCTGAACCCCACATTGCAGGGCATCTAGACCAGCAGTCTGACTGAGCCATCCTGTGCCACTTGGAGAGCTGTCCACCACCACTGTTTCACAGCCAAACTCTACCCTGCTCCACACTGACTCTAGGGCCCAGACTGGCCAGACAGCATGTACCCTCATTGGTTGTCTAGGGTAGGGTTGTATAAAGGTCAGTGTTCAATTAACACAATCGTTACCTAGGCTGTGGTATATTGCTCCCAGACCTACTTTGACCCAGCTTTACTCTTGTCTTGCCTTGACCCTGCCTTAACCCACACTTCCTGATCCTCTCGGACTACCTGACTCGACTCTGGTCACTTGAATCCTGACCAGTACATATTGATTCAGCTTGCTACTTCTGCATCTGACTCCTGGCCCCGACTTGGCGCTGTTTACTGACCACACCACCAGCTAATATGCTACACCAACCTAATATGCTACAGTAGCTGGTCCTGCCCAACCTGGCCCAGGTACTGACAGGATCCCTCAGCAACCTCCTTTGAGACTGGGAGGACATTAGGAAGGGCTTCTCTAGGTCCGAGACATAGACACAGGGTGACTAGAGGATTCAGCCTACCTGTCACCATGGCCTGCCTCCAGAAATTCTCCTCTGGGGAAACGAACTGTTGAGGCAGAGAGAAGCAGACTGTTTCTAGGGGGCCTACTGAAAGGAGAAGGGAAGTTCAGAGGATCCCCAGGGACTTAGGAGTTTAGTACCCCTAGGCAACTTATGCTGCTGCCCCACCCCCTAGGGTGGCCATCCCTCCCCTTTAAAAGAGGATGCTTATGAAAAATACATGGTGCAGGGCTGCACTGGAATCAATGCAGCCCTGCAACATGTATTTTTCATAAGCATCCCCTTTTAAAGGTGAGGTATGGTCACCCTAGCCCCAGCCCCCCCGAAGCTCTGGTGTGCGTGCAGGCGGTTTGCGGTCTGAGACAGCAGAGGAGACCATGGGAGCACCCAACACAGAAGCAGAGGCTCTTCCTCTGCACTAGGCACCACTGTAGAGGCATTTGGTGGGTGGGGGCTCAGGGATGGAACAGAGCTTCTCCAGGTGAGGATGAGGCAGGGAACCCTCCATCTATCCCCACCTAGAGAAGCCACCCCCCTGTCCATTCAGGTGACTGCTCCCCACCAAGAGAAGCCTCCAGGCTGCAGGTGAGGCAGTGTGGTTGTGACAGCAGGGGGTGGGGGCGCCATGACCGCAGGGACGCGGGCTGAGAACAGAAGCCCCCAGTCCCTCCAAATCTGCTGCCCCCCCCGATCTGCTGCAGGTGCCTATGTTGCTTGCCCCTAAGGCTGCTTTTAAATGAGCACGCGGTGCACTTGCGCGTGGTTTCCAAAATCCTGCGAGACGGGATCAGATGAGACGCTGCCGTGAGTCACGTGCACGGGAGGGGGACGCACATTCTTTTTAAGCCGCGAATGACCTACCTCGATCAGACTTGAAAGAATGCGCGTCCCCTCCCGTGCGTGTGACTCGGGGCAGCGTCTCGTCTGATCCCGTCTTGCGGGATTTTGGAAACCAAGCACTTGTCTGAAAGCGGTCTAAGTCTGACTCTGAGGATCCCTCCAAACTCCATTTTCTGAGAGTCCATTAAAGTCTTAAAATGGTTGGCCTTTGCTTCTAAAAGTCTGAAAATGGTCTTGTACACAGGAAATCAAATCTCTTGGTGGAACTGATAATCCAAAAGGAAGCTTAAAGTTCATGACATTTAAAAAGAAGTTTTATGTCAGGGCTTTCCAAGAAGAGTGATGTGACTGCAGAAAAAATCTTCACAAAGGAAGAATACAAGAGGGAAGAGAAGTCGCTGCAGGTAGGCAGTGGATGACGACAACTCCATCATGACCCATCACAGAAGTCTTTTAAGTAAATGGGGCATACAGGAGGACATGCATACTGAGAAATCTTAGGCTGCATAGGAATTCTATAAATACAAAAGATAAGCAATCTTCCGTGTAGCACTGTGTATATACACATTGTCATACAGCACAACCCAGTTGACACTGAGCTGTACTGACTCAGCTGTCTTACAACCAACTGAGTGGATAATTGTAATTATTTAATGTATCCCCTTCTAAGGACCCATTTTCTGGGTTTTTTGGGAGGAAAGGAGACAGTATTATATGTTCTGGTTATGACAGCCATAAAATTTTGTTCTATCAGTCAAAAGCTGTTACTGGGTGTCCCTCAGTCTTGCCTCTTTTCATGCTTTTTCATTTTTCTCTTGATTTTGTTTGGGTGCGTTTTGGGCAGGACACATCTACAAGGGCATGCAAGATCGGTGATTGCTCTGTTGCATTGTTCTATATTGGGATCAGGCTGACAAGATGAAAATGTACAGATCAAGTGCCATAGCCAAAAAAGAAATACCAGGCAGACAGAACTACTTCCAAACACCCTTCCTTCATCCTTCTTAGAGCATGCAGCAATGCTAGCAACGTTCTTATTAAAATAAACAAAATTTGAAGAAACCCCAATATAGCAGAGTGTGTATTACCACCGAGCAAAGAGCAGGTGCAGAGACTCAAAGAGGACCATGCCCAAGCTGGTGCTAAAGGAGTACCGGTGCTGGCCTAGAACAAGGATAGCACCATCAGCTGTGGAAGCCCAGAGACCTGTGGGTGTATAAAGCCTAAACCCTCAGTCTGAAGGGGGGGAAAGAGCTGAAATGAAAAATCTCTGCGAGTGCTGCTTTTGATGAAAACAGCTTTTTCACCTTCATTTGCATGAGGAATTCTACTGACATTTTTGACAGTTTGGGTGATTTTCCTGTATTTTCTGCCATTTTGGTAATTTCTGGTATTTTTTGGTAATTTCTGATATTATCAATAATATCATAACTTTACTGCTCAATTGTCCCTTGTTCTCTGCCACCCAATGCAAAGCGTTTACTGGCAAAGATCTGTCAAGAACGCCAGGGGGCATTCGCTGCTGCCGCCACGTACCATTGCCACGATTTCCAGAGCTGTGGCTCCTGGGCAGGGTGTAAATTAACATAATAAAATTAACATAATAAAAAAATAAAAAAATAAAAAAACCTACTGGAAATTACCGAAATGGTGGAAAATCACAGACAATCATGGAAAATGTCAAAAACGTCAGTAGATTTCCTCCTCACTCCTGAAGGTTTGGTATTTCCTAGGGCTGGATAGAGTAGTGAAAAAAAATATTCTTGTGAGTATTCGCCCGAGTTGCGAGGGCCAGTCTGGGGAACCTTGGCGAATACTCACGAGTAGTTGCCAAAGGCAGGGGCTGCGGAGGGGGCCCAAGGGAGCTGTGAGGGGGAGGGAATGGACCAGTGAAGAGGGGATCGGGCCTAGCAGGGGTTCAGGAGGTAGAGTACTCCCCTCCTGAGGGGCTCTGGTGACACGTGGCTTCCTCTGAACTGGGTAAGTTTTTTGGGGGGGAAAAAAAAGCTGGTCATGCTCAGACGGGCTGAGTGGCCCCTTCCGAGCATGCTCAGACCTTTCCAAGATGGCACCTGCACCATGCTGACTGTCCCGAAGGCTCAGAGTGACTCACAAAAAGCATAAAACACATTTAAAAGACATTAAAATAGAATCCAACAAAAAATCCTACCTAGTCTAACCCCAACCACCTCCCACCCAATCCCTATCCCCGCCCACCAAATGCTTTACTAAAAAGAAAGGTCTTACAGTGCCTCTGAAAGATGCTCAGGCTTGGACTCAGATGAACCTCCAGGTGGAGGGAGTTCCACAACATTGGGCAGCAACCGCGAATGCCCCCTGGCGTACTTGACAGATCTTTGCCAGTAAACGCTTTGCATTGGGTGGCAGAGAAGAAGGGACCATTGAGCAGCATAGGATTTTACACAACACTCAGAACGTGATTTGGGCTGTTTTCAGACAAGTGCATTACATTACCCACCCATTACTCACTAGTTAACCACTGGTTGGCATGGCTAATTAGTGGGTAATGGGTGGGAAGATGCTTATCTGAAAACACCTTTGTGCTGGTACTCATTCTGAAAGTGTGTTGTGTGAATGAGGCTAGACTAGTCATTGGGTGTCTTCAGATGGAGAGGGAGTGGCCTGGAGCTCCGGAGCTGCTGGGTGAGTGTCCCAAGGAGGAACTGCATGCCCCCATGTGTTTGGTGGCCTTCACACAGACAGCCCAGCACACGGGAGAACCAGGCATGCAGATAGAAAACGCACATTCCCCCTGCACTGGGCAAGTCCCGGGTCAACAACCACCCTGGGCGGGCCAATCCCCCAGCCCGGCACGTGTCGCTCTCTACCCCACACCCTGCCCAGGAGCCACAGCTTTGGAAATCATGGCAATGGTACATGGCAGCAGCCATTAACCCCTTACCGCCCATAGTCCCAGGAGTTGGCAGCATGGAGCGGCCAAACGCCAGCACCTGGACAGTCGCAGGGACCCTGTGACATCCATACAACACTGATGTCCAGGAGCAAAAGGCAGACTTTGTTAAGCAGGCAGAACGAACAGGGAAAAAGGAAGGAAGGAAGGATGGAAAGGCCCAGAGAGTAGGCAGTTCAGGTCAGGAGCCAGCAGGCTGCCGCTCGGCTATCCCCCCTAGGGCTTCTGTGGGGGCTGGCCTCTATTCTCCCGGCATGGTTCCTGAGTGGGGCCAATGAATGTTTGGATTTTGCGTGTACTTCCTTAGCGCTGGGGAGGGGATGGGGAGCCAAGATGTCCCCGCTTGCTCCCCATCCCCTCCCTATGGCTGTTTGGCTCATAAGGGCCGAAGCGACTTTGACTATTTGGCTCATGTAGCAGCTCTTTGTTTGCCCTCTGCCCCGGGTTTGGCTGACTTGCTCTGCAAGGTGTACCCCTGGATCTTCCATGCGAGGCTGCTCTGGAGCAGCTGCATCCTGCTCCATGCTGAACATCTGGCAGGTGCTCTTCAGACAGATGGGGAAAGCCAGGGTAATGGGGGCTTGTGTGGGAAAATGTGGAACAGCTATCCATCTGTTTACACCCATTGCATTCCCTCCTATGCAAGGGTCAATAGCAATCCACTCCAGAAAGAGGTTCTGGAACGAAGGGGGGGCTATCCTTCACTTTTTGATGAAACGTGCACAGCTTTTAAAAAAGCAGTGACAGGGAGATAAAGGAGAGAGGCTGCACTCTCTCCTCTGCAGGCCCAGTTGCTTAGGGAGAGGGATTTGCTGAGGGCCACCATAATGGCTCTGCTAAGGTAAGAATGGAGGATGGAGTGGACTCAAGTTAAGTACCAGTCTGTCTGATTTGTCCAAACAGATGTGATCTTAGCTTTGCTTATTCTGGTTTCCCCTCCCTCCTAGACTGGGTAAAGCTAACCTCAAAGTTTCGGCTATTCCTTGGACCTTGACCCTCTCCTTTTCACTAGAAAGGTTCAGCACTTCTGCCTCATGATAAACTTCATCAGTAGCTGGCTGGAAAAGTCCCATAAGTACCAACTAAGCTTTTCCTCTTTTTTCTTCTTCTTCTTTTTATGCAGCCTTGTCTCAAGTATTTTTTTTAAGCATCTGTGCCAGATATCATAACACTGCAAATTAGTATTAATTTTGGTGCTTACAAAGCATCACACTACTTTTCACATTCCATTTATTTATTATTTATTAGCTTTTATATAGCACCAGCGATGTACCTAGTGCTTTACATAGAATAATATAGATACGGTCCCTGCCCGAGAGCTTACAATCTAAAGACAGGGGGAGGGGAGACAGGGAAGGGGGAACAGAGGGAGAGACAAGGGATGCAACATTCATGAGGGTGCGAGAGCTCAGGTACACGTTCTTGGCTTGGTTACAGTAAATTGGGAGTTTGCAGATAACACGTGGGGGATAATCCTGGGTGGGTGGGGATGATTAGCAGGCGTTAGGAAGTGCGGAGCGGAAGAGGTGGGTTTTGAGGAGGGACTTGAAGGTGTTGAGGGTGGGGGCAAGGCGGACGAGGGCAGGGAGGGCATTCCAGGCGTATGGGGCAGCGAGGGAGAAGGGACGAAGGCGGCTGGGGGAGCAGGGGAGGCGTGGGAGGGTGAGGGAGGGGATGGAAGAGGAGCGGAGTGCTCAAACAGGGGACAGCACACAATTATACTGCATTCAAAAAGCTCACATTCAATTACATAACTCTTTTGAAGAGGGGGTGGAGGTAGAGAAATGTCTGGTAAGAAATCACAGCCTAAAACTATGATCAGTATCAATCAATATAAAAATGTACAAATTGGTTTAATTAGTTCAATCAGAATAAAATAGTGCAATATCCTCCTTTGCTGAGGAACTGCATTCTACACTTGTGCAAGGAGGAATTGATTATTATTATAGCACCAGTACAATCATTAGAGACAGGTCCCTCTCCCAAGGGGTCGTGCAATCTAGTTTGCTGGAACTACACAGTAAACAAGACGAAACCCACTCTGGAGTTTCTAATTTATTATTCACAGAAGTGTTTCTGGCCATCTTTTCTTCATCTAGCTTAGAGGCTGTGAATACCAAACAGCACAGACAGGGTGGAGAGCTGAAATGAACAGTAGATTTTGTATTCATGGATATTATTTGCATTTGCAAATAGCCCTCTGAATATCCAAAATATATCCGTAACCTAAATGGTTATCTGCATATCTGCTTATTAAGTTATTTGGGATACTTTATTTATTTTAGTACCTCAGATTTGTTCTTTTGGTCATTTTGGTTATGTTCTTTGAGCACTATTGCACATGCGCAATAGCCAAAACAAAGCAACCGAATTACTGAAATGACTGATAGAAATAGCCACAAAGTGGATATCTCGTGAAGCAGGAGCAAATGTCCAGTTCATCAGATCTGAATCCAAGTGGCTGAATTTGTTGGATTCAGTATTCACCATGGATACTCAGTTCAGCTCTACGGGTTAATGCTTCCCTCACCAGAGCTTTGTAGTCTGACTCCCAGGAGCAATTGGACTCCCGGCCTCACCTGCAAATAATCTAGCTGAGGTACTGGTGTGCTGAGCTGCTCCTGACTGCTAAATGCTCACTAAGGCCCTCACATTTGGCAGTCAGAACCGTGCTTTGACTGAAGCACACACTTTCCCTCCACACACAAAGCTGCACATTGCTTTATAGCTCAGTGGGGCCTCTGCAGTGTGATCTGAGGGACTCTGAGCGTGAGCACAAAGACTGGACACCACGTTCTTATCATGGAGTTGGAGAGCGTGACCTATATGACTGTCACCCACTTTCTGGAGTTCCTTCTGCAACATACCAGGTCCTCTGGTAGCTGGAGCACCAAGAACTCTGAGTTCCAATTCCATTTCGCAACCTATTTCTCAGAGCAGAGCTAAGGTGGAGTCTCACTCCACAGAATATTAAACCAATGCATAGCATGACAGTGTTAGATCCTGGGAAGTTGGGAGTCCTGTGTGAAGTGTGGTGGGAGCCCCCATCTTAAATTTACCACAGCACTCCTCCAACACCAACAGAGTCCCTCCTGGTTCCCTTTCTCGTCTGCTTCCCCATAGACTCCCACTCAAGACATCACTGGTGGTGGGAGCTCTATCAGGCTGGGTTATGTGCAAGGCAGGCTGCCTGGAGACTGGGGCACTTGCAAAGCAGTGAGGTGAGAAGTTAGCCAAAGCCACTGGGTCAGGTCTTCTGCTGAGATGGAATAGTGGCTCATTTCCACACCCTGTCCCTCCAGCAAAAAAGCTGAGGTTGCAGAGGTGGGAACAGGGCCTGGAGAAAGCAAAAAGTGCCCACCTGCCCACCACTGAACAATGTGTTCTCTGCCACCGTGAAAGGGAAAGGGAAGGGAGACCAAAATCACTCTAGCCAGCAGCGTATGTGCCATGGCAAATTGTATATTCCTGCTGTTTTTCTCCCAGTTGCCAATGGGGGGCACAGTTCTAAGGGCTGAGATAGCTACCTAGGCAGCTGGGTAGAATTTTAGGCTGCCTGGGAGCTTATAAATCTGTTGCCATGTTGCCCAGAAATCTATGCAATACCTATTGCATAGATTTCTGGGCAACATGGCAACCGTAACTGTGGGTCCTTTGTAGAGCCCCCCAACACATGGGGACATTTGCAGTTGTCAGTTGTCAACAACTGCACATGGGGACATTTGGGGACATCTGGGGACACTGGACAACTTGACATGTGGACATTTGCAGTTGTCCAGTTTGCACATACCTGGATACGGCCCTACCAAAAGGCAGGAAACACTCTACTTACCAGTCAAATTATTGTTATTACAATTTATTTGCAGGGATGATGCACTCAGGAGGAAGCTCTCCCCACCTGCACTATCATTTGCAGTGTTAATATTTTAGAGGCTCTACATCCAGTGGAGATTGTATTGAGGGTCTGGGCAGCAGCAGTACTAGGGAGTTTAGAGGTTTAATTAATTCATACTCACTTGACTTTTACCTTAATAAAATTCAGGATACATGTTTAATATTTCACTGCTATCTCTGTGTCACAGTACATACTTTTAGGATCTGCTGAGTTGTCACTAGATCACTGAAACTGGTGACATGAAAGACTTTGACTTTGACTAATTAAAGGTGATAGGAGGCTTGGGTTGTCAGTATTATTCAAATCTTTTTAGCTGCTGGCTGGGCTGTAAGTCTTTTTCCTTTTCGTTTTGCCATGTAAATTAAGGAAAGTGATTATACATCAAGCAAATAAGGAAGAATGGTAGGTCCAGATTTTGCATAGATGGATGCCATATATATTCTATGAGTAGCCCCACTCAAGAGTTTATAGGATGAACTCCTACAATCTTATTAAGCCTGATCCTAGAGCAATAGTCACAGTAAGATCATTGTTGTTTGTGCCTGATTTAAGCCTGCAGGCTCAAATCTGTATTGTAAACAAGGAAGAAGACAAAATAAATCTATTTTCATGCAGGTAATTGTTGGAGGCATGTGTTGATACAAAGTGTGCTTTGCTGAGAAGTGTTGCAACTTCTTGCCTCATGGCAAACAGCATTTCTAATGGACTGATTTTAAACTCAAAAGAGCCTGCCAAATCCATTTATAACACTGCATGCAGTTCATCAAACTAATGACCCCATAAAATAAAAGCTAAACTTGATTAGGCATTAATGATACAAACCACTAATCATACAAAGATGTATGGTTAAGAGTCAGACACGTGGTTCACTTTATCACCTTTCGTAGCTTTGCTGAAATCAGTGGGACGACATATACTGGAACGTATGCAATGAGTAACTGGAAACCACTGGAGTTACATCGGTGACAAACCGCCTTGTGAGGACAATCAAAACCACTATCTTCACTGGCACCACTCAAATGAATAAGAGATCCAGAATATTACCCTAATTTCCTCATTGAAACATACTAGAGTAGATAGGCAGTATAAAGGGAGTATGGTTGCCGTACTGGTCCCAGATGAGTGATGGAAACAAACCCAAGATGATATCTTTCATTGTGACAACTTTTCACAGTGAGAGTCTGTAAGCTGTTACACCGAGAATTAGGCTACCTCATAGAATTGTAGGGTTGGAAGGGACTTCCAGTCCAGGGACAGTTAGTCCAATTCCTGCTCCAAGGCAGGACGCCCTCTGCCTACAGCATCACAGACAGATGCCTGGGGAGAAGATTTTTGAAATCATCATATGCAGGATATTCCACAACCTTCCTAGGCAACCTAGTCCATCAACCAGTAGTTCTTGGAAGTTTTTTCTAATATTTAACTGAAATCTACCCTGTTGCAATTTAAGCACATTCCCTCTTGTCTATCTTTTTTGGTACTTGAGAACTGTTCTTGTGGCAACCTTTTCAATATCTGAAAACTGCTTTCATGTCCCCCTTTAGCCATCTTTTCTCTAGGCTAAGCAAACCCAATTCCTTCACCCTTTCTTCATAGGGTGTGTGTGGGGGTGTGGGGTGGGTGGGAGTGGGCTAGCGAAGTGGGGAGGGTTTGTTGTTTAGTGCTTTCCTTTTAAATGTGTTAATGTGTTTTAATTGTGTTACTTTTAGTTTGTTATATTTGTTTACTCTATTGTAAGCTGCCCTGAGCTGCCTGGAGCAGGAGGGGCAGGGTAAAAGTGTTTTAATAATAAATAAATAAACAAACAACTGTCATTCCTGCTCCTTTATCATCTTAGTTACTCTCTGAAACGGCTACGATTTGTTGACATCCTTCTTGAAGTGTGATGTCCAAACCCAAACCCATTGGCAGTATTCTAGATGAGATCTCACCAGTGCTGAATAAAGTGGCACGCACCATTATTTCCTGGGTCTTGGATTCAATGCTTTTGCTAATGTAGCCCAAACTGGCACGTGCTTCTCTACTGCCTTCCTCAGAAAGTAACACATTTATCTTCAGGAGCCTTATACAGTGTGATATTTTTGTTGTTGCTATATTATATTAATAATTTATTTTGTATTATTCTGTTTTTAAAAAATGTAACAAGAAATAGAATTTAAAATTAAGATGGTGTGACACGCGTGCTGATCCTTTAAAAGCAGCCCGCGGGTCACTGAAACCCCACCCCTTAACAGGGATATAAATGGAGGCCTAGCTTGACTGGCATCAGTTGAGCTAGGGCAGGCAAAGAGTACACATTGCTGGCTGCTATTCTCACTCGCCTTCTCTCCCACTCTACCAGGGTCCTGCAATCAAGGTACCTGCAGAAGGGTGCTGCTCAGGGAGTGGGGAAGGGAGACTAATGCCTGCCTAGCCCAGGGCCCAAGGGGTGGCCAGGGTTAAAGCTGGGACCCAGAGGCGTGAGGAGGAGTGTCAGAGAACCAGAGGTACCTGATGACCCGCATGTATACTGTATGTATATATCTTCATGGGTGGGAGCAATACATTTATTTATTTATTTATTTAGCTAGTTAAAATTCTTATACCCTGCCCTCTCCCAACCACAGGTAGCTCGGGGTGGCTTACAACAAATAAAAACAAAATAACAATAATAATTCAATTAAAATATAACATAATATAAAATCCCCTCATCATCCATCTCCCCCCCCATCCCTCCCTCCCTTACCCGTCCCCTCCACCAAATGCCTGGTGTAACAGCCAGGTCTTAGAAGCCCTATGAAAAGTCAGCCGGTCTGGGGCCAGGTGAGCCTCCTCCGGGAGTGAGTTCCACAGCCAAGGTGTGGTCACTGAGAACGCCCTCTCCATAGTGGCCCCCCGACTTACTTGGGCATCTCCAAGAAGGCACCCCCAATGGACTGCAGGGGCCAAACCAGGACCTGGGGAGTGAGGCGGTCCTGCAGATAGGTCAGGCTGAGGCCATGTAAGGCTTTAAAGGTGAGAACCAACACTTTGATATGGGCCTGGAAGAAGATAGGCAGCCAGTGCAGAGACCTGAGTGCTGGTGTAATGTGTTCCCGGCAACCCAACCCCATAAGGAGCTGGGCCACCACATTCTGCACCAGCTGCAGCCTCCAGACCATCACCAAGGGTAGTCCCATGTAGAGCACGTTGCAGTACTCCAGTCTCAAGGTAACAAAAGCATGAATGATGGTGACCAGGTCATGGGGGGGAAGATGAGAGGTCACGGGGGGAAGATGACTTATCCCCAAGCACCACCTGTTGGGTTCTATCGGCTGGGTAGGAACAGAAGCAATGTAGATCCGTCCCACCCAATCCTGCCAGGTGCTGCAAGTGAGTCACCAACAGCTTATGATCAACCATGTCAAAAGCTTCTGAGAGATCTAATAGGACCAGTATGGTCGAATGTCCCTGGTTCATCTCCTGGCGCAGGTCGTCAACCAAGGTAAAATAACGCGGGATTATCCTGAACTGAATGCTGTTGCCTGTTCCTGGAGGTAAGCTGAGGAGCAAACTAGAGGGGTGACCCTGATCCTGTAAGGAACCACACCAATTTAAGGGCCATCCTTCACAGATGGTGACAGTGCAATGCCGTTACCACAGGCATTCCACAGTGGTGAGCTGTGTTGTACACTGGTCCTACAGCTGGCAGACAGATAGACTGCCACAGACAAATTTCACTCTATGGCTCATTGTGCTAGGGTACTGTGGGAAACATCTGCATTTAACCCTCCTTCCTCTTCCCTTTTTTTGAACTCTTTTGTGACTTTGGAGAACAACTGTGGTAAAGGTTGGAGTGTGAGTAAAATGGAGGTGGACAAGAGCCTAGGACCTGAAGCAGAAAGGCTCAGGAAAATAACCAGGGCATGGGAGCAGCAGGGAAGGAAGCTGAGGTAGTAGAATGGGCAGAAATGGAGGCAGATTGCACCTGGTATGATCAGGAAGGAAAGAGAGAGAAGAAGGAAAGCAAGGGAATGTATTTAAGGCAGATAGTGACCGTGAACTAAAGGATTCTGCTGGAAAAGCAAACATATCGTAGTGGTGTCATATACAACCAATGCCGCCTTGTCATAACCCTGTTACCCCCACCACTCTCACTAGATGTGAGACATTTTATGGACAGTTCCATACTCAGGAGTAATCCCTTTCCATTTAATGGGATTACTCTGGAGAAAGTAGTTTCAGGATCAAAAGGTCATAGTGTCCTTAATTGTTATTGCTCTCAAGCTCATCTTTTCCATTGCTTTGGATTGTTTCATTCAAGCTTCCACGAGCTTGTTTTTTAAAAAAAATCATGTGCAATGTTCCTGGCTTTCATAAATTAGATCTCTTTTTAAAGAGTGTCTTTTTCTAAGGCTGCTTTCCCATGAACTGCCTTCCCACAAGCAGGCTTTGGCGCTACGGGAACATGTGTTATTCAAATGTAGTGCAGCTCCCATTTCATGGGAAAGGAGGAAGTGCGGCTCTCCCACTGGCAAACTTGCGCATCGAACAGGGTAGTGAAATCCTATGAACTTGCCAGCAGGAGAGCCGCACTTCCTCCTTTCCCATGAGATGGGAGCTGCGCTACATTTGAATAGCGCATGCTCCTGCGGCACGAAAGGCTGCACAAACAGCGTTGTGGGAAAGCAGCCTAATTCACCCACAACCTGCCAGCACTTATGTTTACTCAGATCTAATTTACAAAGGCCAGGGACAAAGATGATTAACCCGCCCTCCTCCCCGCAAAAAAACCAAACCCCAAGCTCTTGAAAACAGAAGAATAAAAGGCAAGCTTTGACTCACTGTAGAAGTGAAAATGGCAAACTGAAGGTTATGACCAAATCTGAGCACAGGAAACAGAACTGAATATTGTTCAAGGAAAATTTGCCAGAAAAAACTAGATGCCCAAGTCATGCCACTCAAATCTTATTCCTATTATCCTTTTTCAGACAGACAAAACGAAAGCGAATATGTTTTTAATTAAAGTGACTCAGTTACTGACCCCTGTATAATGCAAATCTGAAAGCTATCCTCAAGAGAAGACTACATGTGACAGAACAACAGACACACAAAGGCTTTGTAACTTAGATAACAATGACTAACACAACGAATGCCCTTGTCTTTGGTGATTACTAATTAGAAGCAAATATATAACTTTTGAGATGTGCCTTCAATAGATAAATCATTTAGATGTAGTATATTTATCACTTTGAAGGGTATGTGTCTTAGAGAATTTGGTACAACAGTAGAGTACCTACATACTATGAATGCAGTGCAAGAGGACGTGAAATTCATTTAGATAATGGAGACTTCAGATAATAGGGGTGTGAACCAAAGACCCATGCCAGTTTTTGTTTTTGTTTTTTGTTATTAAAAACTGTTGTTTTTGTTATCGTTATTAACGAAATCTCATTTTTCATTATTGGCGTTGCTATTGGTTTCAGTATTGATTTCATGCGATAACAAAGATTTTGTTTTCGGTATCGTTTCTGTTGTGGGCTGCCACCAGTGGCAGAAGTGCCAGAAGATACTTGTCCCAGACTTCTCAAAAGTTGAACTCCTTCTTCCCTTTCTCATTATAATGCAGTAATAAGTGCACAATGACAATATGAAAAATTACTAATATGTATGTCTAACCTAAACCTACACCTAAGAGCCGATACTATATGCAATATATTCCTAAGTATCTATAACAATAAACTTCTTTCTGCCATGAGTTCTATCTATCTATCTAATTCCTATCCTATAATGCTAATATATATTGAATGAATGAATTTATTGTTCAACCGTTTGGTTATAACAAAATATACAATGTATAACATTACACTAAAAATAAAAAATTGCCATTAAATTGACAATTAGCTAATATATATAATAAAAA
The DNA here is from genome assembly GCA_003113815.1 of Sphenodon punctatus. Taxonomy (NCBI): domain Eukaryota; kingdom Metazoa; phylum Chordata; class Lepidosauria; order Sphenodontia; family Sphenodontidae; genus Sphenodon; species Sphenodon punctatus. The sequence goes on from QEPC01006240.1 coordinate 3,572,479, forward strand.
AAGCCTTCTGTCTGTCTGTCTAAATATGGACAGGGGGAGACAGACAGGGGAACTGGAAAGGGAAAAAACCCAATAGGGTATATCTATCTAATCTCTATATTATCTATCTAATATATGCACCTAAACCTATGGACAGGGGGAGACAGACAGGGGAAGGGAAAAGGTAAAATAAAGGGACTAAGGAAACGTAAGGAATATCACTGAGATCTAGGGAAGATTTTTAGTGCAAGAAGCACCAGAGTTCTGTAAATGCAACCTGACACAGCAAATGCTAACACAGAACATGAGTCAAACAGGTTGGCCCTGCAACATAAAGGGTTGCAGTGCCCTCCCGAGAGCCCCCATGATCGGTTCTATGAGGCAGAAGGCAGTGAATAATCACAGAGTGCTATGCAACTGCCTGGGACCTGCTTGCGCTGCTCACTGGCTAGCAATTACATCCATCAGGTCCTTCCCCTCCCATCACAAGCCCAGTTCAAGTGTTCAGCACTGTTTCTCGCTCTGAGATGTCTGCTCCCTCCTCGCCTCACCACATTTCCCTCCCAAAACCACCTGCTAGGCAATAATGAAATCAAGGACTTTTGTTATTGTTATTATTATTTATCTTCATTGTCATTATTGCAATAACAATAATGAAAATGAAGAATTTCATTACCATTATCAATATAACAAAAATGAAGTGCACACCCCTATCAGATAAACAGTCTGTCTTTGGGGTACAGCAGAGTTCAGAAGAGAAGCATTCTCCAGGAGAATTTACAAAGTTTTCATATTTCTCTGCAAGCTTTTAACTTCAGGTGCATGCGGCCAAAGGATTTAGTACTTAAGGTACTGCAATGAAATAAGACACATGTGACCTTCATAAAATCCACACTTCTGTTAAACTGGAGTTTAAACAATTGAAGTTCCACTATAAATAACAGAAAACTAAATAAAAATATTTGGATGTTGATTAAATTTTTAAAAAGTTTAGTTTCGATGCTTTCAGCAGATAAGAAGTGCCTCAATACGAGACTCACTTAGTACTTTTGAATCAGAACAGTCTGACTCAGGTACCTGGGAGTTCAGGCTCTTGGATTCTAATCCTTTTTCTTCTGCCTCCCTGTGGGACTCGCCTTATCTAAGACACTTGTAAAGGGTTCAATACCTCTGTAAAGGGTTCAGTATCAATTCTATATTTCCAAAGTTTGATTTTGGGGGGCTGCAGTCCTGAAGTCATTTACTCATAAGTAATTTCATTGACTTCAATGGGACCACTCACAAATAAGAGGTTACAAAAGTGTGGTCTTGGGTCTCATGGAATGACGTGTCCCCTTAAAATTCTTCCATAGGGATTCTAAAAACTCTCCTGGCTATCCAAAAAAAATAAAATAAAATAAAATAAATAAATAAATAAATATCCTGTGGATTCAAGAATGATTTGTCTTCTGAAATTCTATGTTAGGAGTAATCTCTACTATGCTCCCAAAATGCACTGGGTATTTGACAAACAAACAAAAAAGACATGGTTCCTGCCTTGTAAAATGTAGGATCTAATCTTTATACAAATTTTTTGGGATCTCCTTTACTGGAAGCTTTTATAAAGAGAAGGCTGGATCAATGTTTGTCAGAGATGGTTTCGATTTAGCTGATCCACCCTTGGTACAGAGGGTTGGACTTGATGATGCTTGTGATTTGTTCCAGTTCTTCGGTTGTCAGATCTAAATTTCAAAAATAAGGGACACTACAGAGCTGAGGGACATGTTCCTTCATTATTTATTTATTTATTACAAAACGTTTACCCCACAGTTTACCTCCTGCTCCAGGCAGCTCGGGATGGTTTGCAACATAAAATAAATAAAAACATAGTTTTAGAAAACTAAAAACAATGCAATTAAAACACATTAAAAGGGAAGGCACTGAACAATAAATCCTCCCTCTCCCTTACCCACTTCCCCCCACCCTACACCCCATCTCCCTCACTAAACGCCTGGCAGAACAGCTAGGTCTTACTCAGACACCAGAGGGAAGGGAGGACCAGGGCCATCTGGACTTCCACTGGGAGCGAATTCCACAGCCTAGGTGCAGCCACTGAAACCGCCTGCTCCATAGTGGCACACGGGGGACCTCAAGAAGGGCGCTCCTGGAAGACCGCAGGGGTCGCTCGAGAGCACGGGGAGTGAAGCGATCCCACGGGTAAGTTGGGCTGAGACCGTGTAGGGCTTTATAGGTCAGCACCAACACCTTGAATCGGGCCTGGAAAACTATAGGCAGCCAGTGCAGAGCCTGGAGCACCAGTGTAATGTGCTCACAGCTGCCTGACCCCATAAGGAGATAGGCCACCGTATTCTGCACTAGCTGCAGCCTCCGAACCGTCACCACACCACCTCTGAACGTAGAGTGCATTGCAATAGTCCAATCTTAAGGTAATGAAAGCATGGATGATAGGGGCCAGGTCGCTGTCTGAAATATACGTCCGAAGCTGATGTATCAGATGTAACTGATGAAACACACTCCTCGCCACCCCCCCTACTTGGAGATCCGTGTGGAGCTGCGGGTCAGGGAGCATGCCCAGACTGCGAATTTGGGGAACCAGCAGAGAGTGAATCCTGTCATTGACAGGAGCTGCCACATCCACTGCCTTACCCACCATCATCACCTGTCTTATCGGGATTCAGCTTCAGTCATCAGCTTGCTCTCATCCAGTCCCCCCCAGCCGCCAAACATCGGGTAAATATTGAGACTGCTGGGTCTGGGTCAGAAGTAAAAGAGAGGTAGAGTTTGGTGTCGTCAGCATATTTAATTTCATTTTCATTTTTGATGACACCACACCCCATACCGTCTCATGACCTCACAGAGCAGCTGCATATACACGTTGAACAGGAGAGGGTACAGAATGGTACCTTGCAGGACATCATATGTGAGGTCTCGAGATGTTGAAGAACATGTCAATCCCCAAGTACTACACGTTCAGTTGTTCCATCCAGGAAAGAGTGGAATCATTCAAGAACAATCCCACCCACCCCATCTCGGTCCCGCAAGCGAGTCACCAACATCTCATGGTCAATGGTATCAAAAGCAGCCAACAGATCTAACAGAATTAGCAGGGTTGAATGACCCTGATCTAATTTATGGCAGGGGTTGTCGACCAAAGTCACAAGTGCAGTCTCAGTGGCATAACCCAGACAAAAGTCAGACTGCAAGGGATCCAGATAACCAGTGCCCCGGCAGCTGCTGAGCCACTACCCTCTCAATAACCTCCCCTAAAAGGGGAAGGTTAGAGACTAGCTGATAACTGGCAAGGGAGTCAATGTCAAGTGATGGTTTTTTGAGCAGAGGTTGCACCACCGCCAAAAGGAGGTATTATGTTCCATGAAGCAGTGATGTTCAGAATAAGGTACATCCTTCATGTAAATAAGGGATAGCGATTAAGGTTTATACAGCTATTCAGCATGCCTGAGTAAGAGCATGCTCCCTTAAAATGACAACCTGACAATCCTATTCACTCTATGACTCCAAAAGCATTATGTTCCATGAAGCAAAGGTGTTCAGAATAAGGGACATCCTTCATGTAAATAAGGGATAGCGATTAACGTCTATATAGCTATTTAAATTGACAACCTAACAATCCTATTCACCCTATGATTCCAAAAAGCTATGCCCATTCCCACCTGCTCTGGGGTGGAAGAAAATGGGTGTACATCTCTGAGAATTTGAATTTTGAAATCTCTGCCTAAAGAACCCATATCTTGAAAGTTGTTATAAAAGTTAGATATTGTTCCTCAAATAATTCCTTGTTTTCTGTCTTCTCTTGAAACAAACCCATTAAACAGTAGAGGTGTGCAATTAGTTTTAGTTAAATTAGTAACTAAAACAAATTTTTCTACATTAGTTTTAGTTACTAATTTAACTAAAATGAATGTATATTTAAACAAAAAATCCATTTTCATTTTGGTCCGATTACAAACTATATAGATGGCTATGAGTGTAACGCTACTCTCATATATAACATATATGAGTGTATAATTACTGTATAATTATACTGTGTATAATTATAATGCAGTATGAGTGTAATTATGCACTCATACAACATTCCCCTCCAAGCAGCACTCCAGGGAAGGCAGAAGGGAGGGGTAAGGGGAGAGAGCAGTCAGAAGACATTGGCATTGGACCGCACCGTGACAGACACATAGGTCTTTCTTCAAAGCTGCCAGCAACTTGGCAGTGCCAATCAGGTGGACTGGGGTGAGGGCACTGGGTGGCAGTAGGGGGTGGGGTGGGGACTAAGGAAGGGGAATGTCATGTGAAGATGGGTATAAGATGTAATTAAACTTGAGGGGTGGGATGGTATTATGTATGGGATTCCAGATTGGAGGTGGGGGGCTGTTATACTTATTGCTGCTGTTAATATTTGATTTATGAGCTATTTATGTTTACTATGTATTATGACAGTTGTGAGTTCCCCCCTGGTGAGGGCAGGTGGGTACGGGGAGGGCCCCACCCTGGTGACAGCAGGGGGGGGGATTGAGGAAGTAGTATGTTATGTGAAGATGGATATAATGTGTAGTTAAATTGAGGGGTAGATAGGATGGTATTATATATGCTCTTATATTTGGGGGGGCAGGGTTGTCATTGTGATTACTGATGTTGATTTGATTATTGCTGTTCATGTTCATTATGTATTGTGATTTTGTTGTAAGCCGCCTCGAGTCATCTGTGATGAGAGAAGCGGGGTATAAATTAAAATTGAATGGAATTGAATTTAATTCTATCCCCTGAGAGGCTGCGAGACTCACTGCTAGTTCTGTGTGTGATCACTGAACACCTGGCAAAGAGAGATTCCCCTCCTACTAATAGTGCTTTTTTTGCTTCTTTCCCCTCTCTAATCCTATTCACTCTCTCACTTTTTGTGATCCCAGAAAGAGGATCTTTCCTCTGCGTCTTGTGACTGAGAGAGAATCTGCGTCTTTCTTTGTAGCACAGTATCCATGTAGGTGTTTCATTTTTAACTGAATCCTCTCCCTTTAGTTCAGTCTGGGTCTCTCTCTCTCTCTCTCATTATATTATATACTTCTATTCTATATAATAGAATATTATATTATATATAATCTATTCTATAATATAATATATGATAATATGTTGATACTATACTTAATACATTATGTATTAATTTTAATTATATTATAACACTATACATTATAGGTAGATATATTATCTACTGCCTATATAATATATTATATAGGGTTACAAAGTTTAATCGAAATGGGAAAATCCATAGTGACAGTTGGGTCTAGGGCACACAAGGTAGAAGCAGTATCTCCCTCAGGCCAGGGAAGAGGGTGTGGCCAAGGACCTAGCAGCCCTCTACCAAAGATCATATATGCACAGCATTCCCCTCCAAGCAATGCTTGCAGGGGGAGGAGGTTTGTTTATTTATTTATTTATTTGAATTTATATGCCACCTTTCCCACAGAGGGTCAGGGCGACTTACAGTCCATAAAACAACAAAATCCATACAATAAAAAATTCCACCCTCCCCCACAGCCCTACCCAGAAACCCATCCGGTCCCTATCACCACCTGCCAAATGCTTTCTCAAATAAAAAAGTTTCACACCACCCCTGGAAGATGCTTAGGCTCGGGCTCAAGCGAACCTCCCGGGGAAGAGAGTTTCACAAAACCTAGGCAGCAACTGAAAACACCCTCCTGTGCACCCCCATCCCACAGACAAGTGTTACAGATGGAATCTGCAAGAAGGCACCACCGTCCTACCGTAAGGACCACAATGGGACCCAGACCATCTAGATCTTTAAAAGGTCAAAACCAACGCCTTGAATTGTGCCTGGAAAGCTATAGGTAGCCAGTGCAGACTTCGGAGCACTGGGGTAATGTGCTCCCGCTGACTCATCTCCAAAAGGAGGCGAGCTGCTAATTAACTCCTCGTCCCCTGCTAACAGCAGGGTGGGCTCCCCTTCTGCACATGTCTCCCCTGTCAGCAGCATCATGGGCAATCGCTCCTCTTCTCTGGAGGAACTTGGGAGTGAGGGGAGTCTGACAGGCACCCCTCCCTCGCCGCCCTTCTCTTATTTATTTATTTATTTATTTATTGGACTTGTATCCCTCGCCCTCCAGTCCTACAACAGCTCTTGTTCGCCTCCTCCTTCTGCCCCCTCAGGGAAGAAGGCAACAATCCCCATCAGGACGTTGGGAGGAGTGCCCCGGCAGTCCAGTGTTGGAGGATCACCAACTGGTGAAGTGCCTGATCTGTGGGGCCACTCTAAAGTGCGGGAGGGACCTGGCACACCTGCCCAATTCAGGGATGAATGCCCATTTGAAATCCCGCCATAGGGCTGTACTCCTGGCAGCAGAGGCAGGCACAGTGGGCTTGAGTGGGTTTCCTGTGAGCAGACCCTCCTCTCCTAAGGGCAAGTAGAGGGCAAAGGCACAGGTCCCATCTCATCTGTGTCCAGCAGCACCAGGTGACCATGGAAGAACTGAGTTGGGGACAGCAGCCACAGGAAGGAAATACATGAAACCACGTGGGTGGGTGAAATGATTGCTCTGGATGACCAGTCCTTCTCCATAGTGGAGAATGGGTTCTACCAATGGCTGCTGTTGTTGCTTGTGCCCCAGTACAAACTGCCCTTCCTTACCACCTTTAGCAGGTGGTGCCATCCCTGTACAGGGGAGCCAGGGAATGGATACAGCAGCAGCTGTCTAGGAAACATGGGAGCACTGTGTACTTTACCCTGGACATCTGGAACAGCCAGTGTGCACAGCATTTCTACCTCTCCCTGTCAGCATTCTGGTGGCAGGTACAGAAGGCAGGAGTAGGCGGCAGCTGTGTGGGAACAGACTACAGGTGGGCACTACTGCTTGCCTGGGTCATTGGCGAAAACCACTTCTCCAGGAACATTCTTCAGGTGGTGAACGCTATGCTGTAGGAATGGCTACCAGGAACACCTGTCGCCAGGGACTCCTTAGTCACCGACAATGGGGCCAACATGTTGGCGGCCATGCAGGATGACAACTTCAGCAGCTTCATGAGTGTGGCACACACACTGCACCTGGTGGTCAAGGGGGCCCTGGTGGAGGAAGGAAGTGTTGGTTGCACTGTCAGACTCATTGAGATCACCAGCACTTCCACAGGAGCGTGAAGAGCACTCAGCTCCTGTGGAAAAAAAAGGTGGTGTGATGGGTGCCCAGCAGCACCGCCTGATGCAAGATGTGGCCACCAGGTGGAACTCCACCTTCGACATGCTGGAGCGGCTGGTGAAGCAGCAGAAAGTACTGCACGAGCTGACCTCGGTGGGTGACAGGAGTGGACAAAGTGGTAACCCAGGCACAGTGGACAGCAGTGGAGGAGGTGGTTCATGTACTCCAGTCCTTCAATGGCTTTTAGTTCTCAGTTTGCCATCCTCAACCAAGTGATCCCCCTTATCCAACTTTTGCTTAAGAAAATGGCAGGCTTTCTGCAGCAGCAGAACAAGGGGGTGAGAGGAGCCTTGACTCGTGCCAGACATAATGGCCCTGGCTAAGAGAGCACAGGTAGGGCTGAAAAGGTTCTTTGGCCCTTTTAGTGCAGCAGAAGTATGTTTTGGCCACTATGTGTGACCCCAGGGTGAAAGCAAGCATGCTATGCAAGCTTCACCAACATGAATCTAAGACTGGTGGAGAGGGTTCAGAGAACAGAGAGACATTGTGAGTCCACACTGTTCACAAATGGTACCTGAGCTGGTGGAGCAGCTGCTGTTCCTAAAGGTGAACATTCCACTGCTGGAGTTCCCTGAGCTGCCCTGTGAGTAGGTATGAGCGGCACACTGCCAACTTCAAGGTGAGCGTTGCTTCTAGGGGTGGGAAGTTTGGATTCAGATTAATCTGTACTGAACCACAACTGTGACAAACATATCTGTTGTGGTTCAGTTTAAAACCTATAAATAAAATAAATAATAATAATAATAATATAAATAAATAACTGCACATGCACGAATGGTCACTGAACCATTCTGTGCATGATCACCCTTTTCCAAAATGGCAGCAGCAGAGTCACCACCCTTTTGGAAAAGGGCACCTGGTCTGCCTGGTGATGCTGCTGCTGCTGAAATTTTGGAAAAGGGTGCACATAGACAGAATGTTCTGGTGGCCATTTTGTGCATTCGTAGTTTTTTTTTTTTAAAAAAGTATGGTTAGTCTTTATATTTAAATGGATTTAATTATGCATCCATAATATGAATCCATATTTAAATCCAGAAATTTAAAGATACTGGACTTAATCCTAAACGTAGTTTAGGATCAGTAGCAGGCACCGGCACTGGCACCCCAAGGATGACAGGGTTTCAGCTTGCGGTGTCCCAGCCCCAGGGTGTTCTAGCGCCATATGAGGTGGAGATAATGGTAGCCAGGCACTGGGAAGTTGGCAGGAACCCAGATATAATAGGGTGTGTCAACTTGCAGAGAGTGCTCCCAGAGAGAGACACACACACACACACACTCTGTTTTTGTTATTATCATGACAAAAATGAAAATTCAAATTGTACACACCTACTATGGGTGGTCCTCAGGTGAAAATTACAGATTTGGTTCCATTGCAGTTTGTGGCCCCAATCCTCGAACACAGTTGCTCATGAGTAAGTCTCTCTCTCTCTCTCTCTCTCTCTCTCTCTCATACTCTGCCCACCTGTGGCACCCTCTGCAAGTTGACTCCCTGTTACATATGGGGTGCTGCCAACAATCTAGTGTCCACCTGCCATTTTGTCTCTACCTCATATGGTGCTCAGTCACTCTGGGGCACTCTCTGCAAGTTGAAGCCCTGTCATACTTGGAGTGATGCCCCTGCCTGCTGCTTTAGTGCCCTCCCAATGCTTGATAGTTCCTGTTGCTTCTGTGCGCACCTGCTGCCTACCAGTCCCTGGCTTCTGCTGAGCCCACCCACTGTCTGCCCCTCTCCTCTGATATTCTGCCACCCTGGGGTACTCTCTGCAAGTTTGAGGATGAGAAAGTGTCAGAGAGCCGAAGTAAAACCACTATTTAAATGGATGCAAGATCTGCAAAGTGATGCCATTAAAAATAATGGGAGATGATTTTATTCACTAAAACAAAGTTAAATGACAAACAAAACCAAATACATAACTCAATTTTCAAAATGAAAATGAATCCAAAATGAAAATGAAGCTGGTCCTTTCTGGACATCCCTATTAAGTAGTTGGAATTCACAGGCAGCAACAGTGAAGATCCACAGTAAGCGATCATGTAGCTTTCACTTGCTGAGCATTAAATATTATAATACTGCTGCTTTTAAGCATATTCCAGTGGGTCTCAAGCTGTGGTCTGAAGACCCTGAGCATGCCCAGGGCATCTGCGAGAAACCCCCTGAAACTACTTGCCTTGATCCCGACCGCTGAGGGGAGAAGATAAGCTTCGGAAGCGGAAGCACTGCTCTGCAGAGCACAGGATGGAGCAGTCGGCACAGCATGATACAGTCAGAGCAGGCGGGCTCAGGGCAGCAAGTGGAGCTGGGGAGAAGAGTCCAGAGAGACACTGCGGCTGAGATGAGCAGAGTGGGGTCTGGGATGGTGGTGTTGGAGGCTGGGTGGAAGCAGAGGATCTGGGGAGAACCAGGGAGGCTGGAGGGGCTGTGTGAGGTCAAGGAGACTGACTGAGGTAACTGGGAACCTGTGGAGTCTGTGAGGGGGCAGGGGATCTGTGGGGTCGGTATGGGGACAGGGAATCTGTGAAGGGACAGGAGATGTGTGGGGTTGGTTTGGGGCTGGAAGGCTGTGTGAGGGCGGGGATAGGAGGGTGTCTGTGGGGACAGGAGGTCAGCATGGGGGGGATCTGTGGGATCTGTATAGGGGCAGGGAGGCTGGGTAGGGGGATCTGGGGTGTGTGTGGGGTTAGTGGTTCTGTGTGGTGTTGAGTATGGGCAGTGGTAGGGCAGGTATTTTTACTATTTTAAATATAATTATAGTAAATATATAATATAATTATAGTGAATAAATATTATAATGTTTGCTACAGTGTAGTGGTTACATAATATATTTCCCAAGGGGTCCTCGCCTCCATACAAAATTTTTCAGGGTTCCACGAATGAAAAAAGGTTAAAAATCCCTGACATACTCCATCTCATTAGCTTCAGGACAAGATTAATTTTTGGCACTCGCTTCTAAATCTCCACTGGGGTGTGAGCAAAGTAAATTGTGCACTTGAAAAAGTGACTCAAAAGTGGCAATATTTTTAAATGAGACAAATGTATTGCACAGCTTGGAATGTCACAATGGATTTAGTTGGTCGGCTGTCATATTAACACTGGCAATTTTAATATAGCAGCTGTGACATGCAAAGAGCAGAGCTCATTAAGCTAAACTATAAATGGTGACTCATTTCTTTACTGTAGCTGCAGAGCAATGCAAATAATTTAGCTTTTATTAATAAGTTACAAAGTCTTTCAGATTAATCCTCTGCTCCCTTTCCCTGAACTCTGTATTCTAAATCCTGGCTATGATGAGTTCACCTTTGCAGTCAAAGGATATGAGATAGGATATCAGGATTTTGTGATCAGGAGACAGAGTTCCCGTATAGTTTTCATTTGTTAATAGTTTAGGATTTCTAACTATATAAATCCAGAGATAGTGTGTAGTCACCATGTTGGTCCCAAGTGACAAAGAGACAAAGTGGTTTGAATGATATCTTTTATTGGACCAACTGATTTTGGTGGAAACAAGCAAACTGTCAGGCCACACAAGGCCCTTCCTCAGGCTAGCATAGCCAGTAGAAACATATAAACTGAGCAAGCATAGAGCAGGTATATATGAAGGGGTATGGAATAGGTGGGAGTGGACAGAGCAAGGTGGGAGGGGAGTTAACAGAGAGAGAGATGTGCCAGCCATTAACAAAACAGCTGTAAAATTACATATTGGTGTAGAAGACAAATGAACAAAAGGTGCTGATAAACACGCAGGGATAGCAAGCATATAGTTTGGGGGCATACGGGGAGACAGCTTATCAGGAGAAGGGAGTACACATCAAAAGAACTGGGTTCACAGTATGTGAATTCCCATAATGGTTGGGTATTCAGCTGACAGGGTAGTTAGAGACGGGAAGATAAAATAGTTAGAAAGATCTAGGAACTTGGTACAGAGGATACCAGAAATTAAAAATGCAGTAACTGTAAGGTATTACAGATATTTGTAGTGGAGAAATGTAGGTCCTTGTTAAGTCCATAGCTTTTAATGCCACAGTTTACACATTTTTGTAGTGACTGGAGAAATGTAGTGTTGGAAATGCAAGGACTGTGAGATCATTGCATCCATTTGCCCAATGCAGAGTTTACAGAGGAGTGTGAGTAGCTAATC